>JAODKL010000051.1:210173-221049 GCA_026780765.1 Petrocephalus schoutedeni
CACTGTACTACTGACAGCTATCGTGATTTGAATACACCACTTAAGACCCCCGTCCCAGCAGCCCGCCCCGTTGTCACCGTGGCATCGTTGCATTCCCTTAAGGACAATCCGTCCGCACGCCTTGCCAGGTGGTTATCAGTGCCTGCCATTCAGCGTCGTGTACAATTTCCCAGTGGTGCAAAAACATCAGCATCCTTAGATTAACTGCTACGTATACATCTTTCCAAATGGAAGCATTACCGAGATCACATTGTTCCAGTGCTGGGTGTTTTGTTTACTCCCGTCTCCAGACTTAGAGCCGCGAATAGCATTAAACGAGGCCAGCTGGTGATTCGCTCGCTCGACGGCGTGGTCTCACTTTCTTAGTATTGTCGCCCAAGTCGGTACTGCCAAATAAATCCGCCTAGCAAAATAGCACATTAAATGAAATATTGTTCTCTGTATTTGCATAAATGCCCGCACTGATAACGAACAAATGCTGTTTTGTTTATTTGAATACACATTTACAATATATGCTAAATTAGCTCATTATGTCTTTATGGGTTTTATACAATCAACTTGCCACTGATTATATGCTTATCCGATTAAATGATTTGAGCATTTTTGTAGATATTTTAATTCGGGGGCCGTTAGCTGTTCGCTGCATCTTGTGCCTTTTCTTTTTAATGCAAAGCGCGCGGACAACTCAGTGAGATGCGACCGTCTACGTGGGTCACGGCGACCCTGAAATCAGTCCAAGCAATGGCGCTGAATTGTATGTGGGTGGGAAAAACAAGCACCCAGCAACACCGCAGAAGAAAAGAAGAAAACACCAGAGGTACACACAAGAGCCACGCACGCTAAAAGTCTGGCTGAGGGGTGAGGTGATTTTATGGGGTGGGAGGGGGGGGTGGACTTTACCTTTAGGTAGCAGATGAAGATGAAACAGAGAGGTCCCACGTACTGAATCAAGAGCATTCCAGTGGTGTAGGTGAGCCGGAAACTTCTGGAAGGCCAGCTCTCCATACATACCACCTTCCCGACGTACTGGTCGTGGAAGTACTGCAGCAGTTGTAGGGGGTCGTCAGTCACTACGGAGAAGATGGCGAAAGGCAGAGCGGTGACCGCAGCCAGGGTCCAGATAACGCCGATGGCCACGTAGGCGTGAAGGTTGCTGGGCCTCCAGCCGCGAGGGTAAACGATGAGCTGGTGCCTCTCCACGGCTATCAGCACCAAGGACAGGATGGAGACGGAGACCGAGCAGCACTGCACCATGCTGTTCAGCTTGCACATGGCCTCGCCGAAGACCCAGTGGTCCATGAAGGTGTAGACGAAGGTGAAGGGCAGGCAGACCACCGCCATCAGCAGGTCGGAGGCCGAGAGGTTGGCGATCAAGACGTTGGTGACGTTGTGCGCCTCCTTCTGCCGAGCGATGATGAGGACCAGGGCCAGGTTGCCCGTGATGCCCAGAAGAGCCACGGCGCTGTAAGCGACGGCCATTATGAAGAACATCGGCATCTGGCTCTGACATTCCTCCCCGAAGGTCGCCAGGGAGAAGTTCCTGCGCGAGCAGTTGGAGGCCTGGGAGCAGTTGAGAAGGTCCAAGAGGAGACGCTCGTTCATCTCGTTCCCTTAGCCCTCGTCGCCTCTCTCCGTCACGCTGCCGAGATCTCGGACAAGCCCGACGTCTTCTGAAGACGTCCACTGGAGACATTACACAGACAGCAATTATTTCAAAGAGCCAAAAACTCTTCCACTTTCCTGTCACCAGAGTATTTCATTCTTTGCTTTGAATTTAGGCAGCGACATATAATAGAGCCGACACATTGATAATCTTATTTTCATACGACTTTCATTACTGTTGCTCTGCATACAGTAAATGCATGAAACCGTAGCCAGCCAGATTGTTTATGAATGCTTATCAGACTATGTCATAATCTCCAATAATTACCAATTAGTGGTCAATATAGCTGCAGGGTTTGTGCCCCCGTGTCTCCCTTAGCGGCTGTTTTTAGATCTTAAATTCTAAGCCAAATAAGCATTTGTAGTGTGAACAGTGGGCGGCCTTGTATCTAGTGTGATTGACTGCTATGGTGAAAATGGACAGGCATTTATTATGCGTAATTGACGACTCACCTCTTCAAGAGCAGACATTTGGAGTGTCCTGACCAGAAACATAACCTCAAGGACTTGGCTGCTTTGGACAATCTCTCAATACCTCCCTGCATCCTCCGCTCTCTCCTTCTCTCTCTACACATATTCAATCAGAACACTTAATTCTGCATTATGCAGTTATTAAGTCATGATAATAGTTAATCATTTGAACAAAATTAAAGCCTGCCTAATTTCATAACTTCAATCACTAGTTTCACTAGTGCTGCTTCCCCTTGTACAGGCAAGATACAGACAATACTAATTCCACAAATTAAACAGCCAAGGGTCTACTCGACATTCAATTTTACTGATTCTAACCTGGTTTTTATTGGCCGCTGTTGACGTCTGCTTTGACACAGTGACATGTATTGCAAACACTGTTGAGGGTATCGGAGTACTTTGTCCAGTAAAACAAGCGAATGGCCTGCCTCTTATTAAATTCAAACACTGTCAGTTGCACAGTTCCAGAGGCTGGCGATAAGAGTTTTATTGGCAATGCAGGAGAGCTGAGATCGGTTTTATTGTGGGGACTTATTTATCGCTTTGTTCAATGTACACTGAGCTTCCGCATGGTTAAAGTCACACACACACAAACCTCAGCAACAGAGACTCACGTCATGTGTCTGAAATCTGTTCAGAATTATGGAGTTCAATTCAAAGTTTAGAATTAGAATTTTAATGAACACCCATGAATACCATTTCTTGATCCTGATTATATCTACTGTAATTAATTTCATTTGGTTGAGGTGTTTGAAGAACAAAACATTGGAAAAAGTAAATATACCTAATTCTGGGACTTTTTTGATTCATAGCCCAATCAGATTCATAGGCCTCATGATTCACAGTCCATTCAACTTCATAGGCTTCTTAATTCATTGCCCATTCAAATTCATAAGCCACTTCATTCATAGCCCAATCAAATTCATAGGCCCCTGATTCATAGTCCAATCAAATTCATAGGCCTCTTGATTCATAGTCCAATCAAATTCATAGGCCTATTGATTCATAGCCCATTCAAATTCATAAGCCTCTTGATTCATATCCCAATCAAATTCATAAACCTTTTGATTCACAGCCCAATCAAATTCATAAATCTCTTGATTCATAGCCCAATCAAATTAATAGGTCTCTTGATTCATACCCCATTCAAATTCATAGGCCTCTTGATTCATAGCCCAATCAAATTCATAAACATCTTGATTCACAGCCCAATCAAATGCATAAATCTCTTAATTGATACCCCAATCAAATTAATAGGCCTCTTGATTCACAGCCCAAACAAATTCAAAGCCTAGTTCTATATATGATACAGGGCTCTCGAAATTCTTTGTCAAATTAGCTAGGGCACATGGAAGCACATACAGGCCAAGCAGTGTGGAAAAATCAATCTGCAAGCCATCCATCCACCGATCTTCCAACCACTTATGCTAGCCAGGGTCACTTGGGGGAGCCTGGAGCCTATCCCAGACATGAGATGGCACAAGGCAGGGATACAGCTTGGACAGTATGTCAGTCTATCATAGGTATCATAGGGAACACACACACACATATATATATATTATATACACAATACTGTGCAAAAGTCTTAGACAGTCAAAGCAAATGTTTAAAACTATTTTTCTGGGTAGTAAGTTTATATTTGCTGCAAACAAAAATATTATTTAACATTAGATCATATGCAAGCTAAGAGTAACACAAAACAAGCTAACAGGATTATCTTCTGTTCTCCAAAAAGTCACTGACATCTTGCTGGAAGAGCAGAACAACACCGCTTCAGTTCCCAAACCTCTCTTCAGGGGCACTACACTCACTCCACGTATTCATTACATTTTACCACCAGCTCACTTAATTAATCAAGTTAGGTAGTTAATAACTCAATGACCTTTTGATATATATATATATATACACACACACCAATACTAACTGCAGGTCCTTGGATTGCAAGAGGCATCCAGAGAAATGCTTTCAAATGATCATAATAAGGGGAGATCATGGCTGGCTTTCAGGGCTATTCATGGAACAGCACCCACCTCCAACCATTCACTCATCAAGACCTACGTTCCACCTCGCACGCTTCAGCGAGCCAGCACCTCCTGCTGATGCCCCCACCATGCGAGAAGTCTAACTCTAGGCATGTCTCATGTGCGCTCCCTTGATGCTGGAACCAGTCACACATCCACGACCAGCCATCTTCTCTGGGAAAATCTCAACTAGGTCACCTGACCAATGACCTGCCCCAGCTTCATTAGCCATCATTAGCCTTAATTACAATCTCTTGGCAACACCGGATGCCAGAGGTGGACTAACTTCTCTGGGGGGGGCTAGACTGACATGGGTAGGGGGGCCCCTAATTGGGCCATTTGAGCTATTTTTGACGCAGTGGGAGAAACAAGGGAATTTATAATGATGTAACATCAATAACATGCTAATCAAAGCATGGGGTGCCAGAGGTAAAAAAGTGGACTTGGACTTTTGATCTATGTGTTTTGTTACAAGAAAAAAAAGTCAAGACTAACTGGGGTCCCCCGAGTGGGGGCCCAGGGTTCTACAAAATCTTTTTTAATGTATTGTGGAGCTCTCGCCCTAATGCTAACGTATATCTTACCGGCCTTTCAGTGGAAGCTCAGTCTAGCCGGACGTGTAGCACCATCATAGCTGTATGCTTCTGATGTACATATTATCTGCCTCATTTAGATGTCGCTTTGGGAGAAAACGCCTGCTAAATAAATAAATGTAAATGTATTCCGCTCCGGATAATCTGCAGCCTGCTCAGTGACCAGTCCTGTGCTGCGAAGGCCAGCAGCACCGCTACAAACCTGCAGCACTGTTTATCAGTTAATGGGAGCAAACAGTAGCTAATAACCCCCGTTCACCAAATGACGCCTTGGCTAGGCAGAGCAAATTACAAAGTAACACAAATGAGTCACGCCTTTTAATGATGTTATTTTATACCCGGAAATTGGAAATAGTGCATTGAACTGACTTCAATTGACTCATTGTCACAGTGGAACGCTGCAGTAGATGCTATGAGCGTTTGTGACTTGTGTGTGTGTATATATATATATATATATATATAAATGTGCACCCTTTTGCCAAGTACTCTGACGGCGCTTAGCACAGAGCGGCATTTTGCGAACGGCGCACTGGGGAATCACCCAGCATGAAGCCGCGCGTCTTCCAGTTCACTCCTCTTTTAACTTTGCGTTATTCCAGGCGATAAAAGTGCGTTATATGCATACCTAAGAGGACACTGTATGATAAGGATGAATTGAAAATATAAATGATAATATAAGGGTGAATATAATGATTCATATTGCATTTTATTCCAGGCGCATGTTAACATACTACATCATCACAAGCCTCACATATCTTGTATAAGCATTTTAATGTAAAGAACTTAAGGATATCGATCTAATGTATAGCTACTGGTTAAGAGCATTATGCCAAGCGACTAACCTCGTTTATGAATAAACTGCCACTTGAATCGATTTGCTCACAGTGGCTTAAACACGATTGTTCAACAACTTATTTATTGGATGTAAATTGTTACATTGCAACATAAGAATGTTTTCCCGATAAGAGTCACTGAGAAAATGCTTTGAAAGAAAGACAGGACAGCATGAAAAGTAAAATGTCTTACCTCTTGCTTCTGGCGAGCTGACACATCACTGTCGGGGGAGATGTCTCCGGTTGTCACTGGAAAAAGCAGTAATGGCAAATATAGGAAAAGGATGAAACGCAAAGCATCCTGTTCTGGGTGTACCCCTGCCTCGGGAACACCTGGACCCCGCCTGCCGCCTGGAACCCTGGATAAGTGCTTAGAAGATGGATGGATGGATGGAAGGATGGATGGATGTATGGATGGAAGAGTTAAGCCTAACTATTGGGTCTGCTGGTTGCAATGTCTTTAAGAAATTACAGAAAGCAAACACAAAACTTGCAAACGCATTTGTGTAAAGATTAACTAAACACCTGAAGTAAATAAAGTCATTTCATGTAAGTCATAAAACTCGGAATTTATCAGAAATGCGTCTTCGTCACCTTTGGACACAAGTAGGCTACGTCAAGGTTAATGTAAAAAACTGCCAGACTGAAAAGTTTCTTGAGATATATATATATTTTTTTTTTCTTTTTTTGATACGATGAGCCATATTTCCCCAAGAACCTTGACTTCTGAGCCAAGATCGCAACTTTACTCTCGGGAAAAGTGCATACGAGTAAACAAACGAATATAGGACGGAAGAAAATCAAATAAATAAAACCTACCGATACGCTTTCAGAGCTGCTGGATTGGACTGTTCAGTAAGAAAAATCACAGACGGCGGAGTTGGCTGGAGTCTGCATCCTCAACACAGTACGGATGTTACTAAATAGCGATCTATGCGCCTCAGTTCCACCTTAAAGGCAACGCATCGCCCTACATATACGCTAGTTATTACTGCACAACATTTCCGATATATTCTGAATATCCTTAACATTGCTGCTAACCGATTCCGATCTAACTCAGAACGGAAGACAGCGCCTTCTGCCTACATGAGTTTCATATAAGGAGGTAAATGCACTCACTAAGTGACAGCTCCTGACCGCGGTCCGCCCGGGCGGCAGCGTCTGCGAAACAGCGCCACCTGCCGGTGGGCTTTCCCCAGAAACGCAGACTTACGAAACCTTCCCGTGAATACCAAATTAAAAATTAGTTCCCCCAGTCAAGTACCGGTCGTATACTGAATTTATCCATTAATAAATAGAATATTAAATTGCATGATAGCTTGTCGGGAAAAAATGCGTTTTGCCGTGCATATATAAATGTCTGAGGTAAATTTAAAATGTAATTTATTTGCGATGCTCAGGTGCACAGTTGCATCAGTTGGCATGCCATGAAACACCATCGCAAGAGCGCGGCTATGGATCCCCTTAGGGATAACTGCGCTACATCTGCATATAGGCTGTGCAGCGCTGTCCGTCTCGTTTATTTTTAGTTTACTCTTTTTCTGGACGTTTTATTCGCAATTGAAAGGCTCGGGTCAGCTTGTTTAATTCCCTTCTTTACTTTGCGCAGTCACTGACAGGTCTCGGGCTTTTAGTGCCCTACGGGGAGGGATTAACGGGGGCAAAAGTTTGGACGAAACCTGAAATGACACGCAATGATCTCGGGAGTGACGGGGAGCCGTAAGGCCACGAAGTAGCGGCGTGACGTGTGGAGGCGAGCGGACGAGCAGCGCGTCCGCCGTCCGAGGGGCAGCGTGCGGGGATCACGGGCGTCCTCCGCGCCGCCGGCACGCATCTACTCCTAAAGGTAATCCCACCGCCGCTAGGATTACTGCATAATCTGCATTATAGACTCGCGGAAAGGAATACATGCATGGGGTTGGAAAGTGCATAAATGCATGGGATTGGAAAGTGGAAATGCCGTGGAATTCGGGTTATTACCTCGAGTTAATGTATCAGCTTTTGGGGGGGGGGGGGAACGGGTTTTCTCTGCTAACTATTTAATGCGTAGCCCGGACTGAAATGTTCGAAAATAGTTAAATAAATAACAAATAAGGAAAGAAAAAACTATCGCAACGTGACCCAAATGCACGGTAAAGCGGCTTTTCTAAGGCATTTCTTACTGCTTTATTCTAAGAAGATTGAATATTTGTCTTAAGAACGGTTGTGAATAAGATTCGTCCATCAGACTTTAAATGTAATTGTTTATTTGAGATAGATAGATAGATAGATAGATAGATAGATAGATAGATAGATCAGTCATAAATTCGGAATCAGTGGAAAGCATGTGATATTCTCTCTCATCTCTGAGACAAACTTCAAAGATTTCAGCAAGCGGGGCAAGTGAGGATATGGGGCGCCGAAAGCGAAGCGTGGAGAACAGAAGCCGCGCTACCTTCTGGCATGCTGAGAGAGAGCTGCTACATAGTGATACGTGAGAGCTAGCGCGCAATATTCAGTGTGTTAAACGCAGCACGAAGTTTAGGCTGATGTAGGTGTACAGTAGGCACATTACTACACATTAATGCAAACTTTAGTACACACAGAACATCTATCCATTTTCTGTATCCACTTGCTCTATTCAGGGTCACAGGGGGTTCAGAGCCTAACCCGGAGGCTACAGGCACAAAGCAGGGAACAACCCAGGATGGGGTGCTAACCCATCACAGGGCACACACACACACACACACACAGTTCCAATTCACCTTGCATGCTTTTAGGGAAACAGTGCTATCCAGTGCGCCACAGTTTTTCCTTGGCAACTTGGCAGCTTGTTAATTTGATGCAAAGAAACAGTCATACGTCAGTGCCAGAGTGAAACAAGCATCGCGGCTTTTCCCGCCTTGCTGAGGCGTCGGCTGATGAAAGTCCTCACAAACCATGAATATCCTCATGAATAAACACTGAGCTCTGAGAAGTCACCCAGACGTCTTCCAGCTCACAGCCGGCGATGAAAGAGAATTTCATTCATATCTATTCCCTGACCATATTTTGGAGAACACAGACTCAGTGTAAGAACACACTAAAGTCAGCCACACACTCCCGTTTCCATTTCACCCAACAGCTCCTCCAGAGAAGATCGGGATGGATCTGGAATATGCCACCAGGAACGAAACGGTCGGCGTCAATGCCAGCGACCCGATTCACGACGCATACATCCCATTGTGGGAAGATTTCAGCAGCAGTGTGAATGACGTTCGCTACTTCCTGATTGGACTATACACGACAGTGAGCTTCTTGGGGCTTCTGGGTAATATACTTATATTAATGACACTAGCTAGGAAATGGAAGGAAAAGACCATCATCAATTTCCTGGTGGGTCACCTGGCGTTCTCGGACATATTGGTGGTCTTGTTCTGCTCGCCATTCACACTGACCTGCGTGCTCCTGGACCACTGGATCTTCGGGGACGCCATGTGTCACATCGTCCCATTCCTGCAGTGCGTGTCCGTAGTCGTCTCCACGCTGGTGCTCATGTCCATCGCCATGGTCCGGTATCACATGATAAGCCACCCGCTGTCCGCACATCTCTCTGTCAACGCCGGCTGCCTCCTTTTGGCCACGATCTGGACGCTCAGCCTCTCCATGTGCTCGCCCCTGCCGGTGTTCCACACCACCGTAGACCTGAGCGAGAGGTTCCACTTGGAACCTCTGCGCAACAAGTCCCTCTGTATCGAGTCCTGGCCCTCGAGCGGATACCGCATCGCCTTCACCATCAGCTTGCTCTTCGTCCAGTACATCCTGCCCGTGGCGTGCCTCACTGCCAGCCACGCCAGCGTCTGCCGGAGAGTCAGCGCCAGCGTCCGGGTCCAGCCTCGGACTCGGGCCGAGGAGAACGAGATGATCCGGCTGACCCTCCAGCAGCCGGACGAGACGGCCTTCCAGCCCGACCAGCGCCCCAAATCTGACAGGTGGAGGATGGCTCTAGCCCGGAAGCAGAGGAGAAGGTACAGCAAGAAGACCTGCTTGGTCGGGCCGGCGACCTCGAGCCAGGAAACGGACTCCAGGGAGCGGCGGGTGTCCAAAGAGCAGGATAAGTCGCCGTCTCCTCATTTGCCCGCGGTTCCCATCTGCTTCGAGCTCAAGGAGGACGAGACCGCAGAGCTTCACAAGACGCTGACGGCCTCCAAGTCGGTGTCCCGGATGAGGAGGAGGACGCGCGGCGTGTTCGTCAAGCTGACCACGGTGGTGCTGGCGTTCGCCATCAGCTGGATGCCGCTGCATCTCTTCCACCTGGTGACGGACTTTAACGCCAACCTGATCTCCAGTCGCCACTTCAAGCTCATATACTGCATCTGCCATTTGCTGGGAATGATGTCCTGTTGCCTGAACCCCATCCTATATGGATTCCTAAACAATGGGATTAAGTCAGACTTGCTGTCATTGATTAAGTGTTTCTATGTGTCGTAACTGAGTCGGAGGTCATGTGATAGGGTGCTGTGCAAAAGTCAAAGAAAACGTTTAACGTTAAGTGTATGTTAGCTCAGAAAAGTAGTTTAAGATTACAGTATATGCAAATGAACAGTAAAACAATAAAAAACAAGAATTACTTCTATTCTCCAAAATATTACGTAAATCTCCTCAGGGGCACCCCATCCATTTCGTGTATTTGTAACATTTCCACAATCCAGTAAATGAAATAATTTTATGAGATATTGATCAGCCAGACCTGGCCCGCTAGTGGTCCAGTCAACAGTCCCAGCTTGTAATGACTTTAGAAAAAGTTCTGAAATGCCCAAGCTGGCACACTGTGGCAGACATAATATCAGAGTTTTACATCAACAAGGACCATTTAAGACCATTAGTTTTCTTTGACTGCTGAAGACTTTTGCACAGCACTGTCACATGGCGGCCACAGAGATGTTTAAGATGTGGTCATTTACAGGCAATGCTGTCGAGATGGATAGTTTTTTTTGTACACAAATTACTGATTCTGCTTGATGTTTCGGTGGTGGATGAACAAGACATGCATACTGACGTCCCAAAATAATGTCCGATACAGCGCATGGTCAATGAGTCATTTTTTAAAGCAATTTTACTGTATTGCAGTGACGACATTTAAAAATGGGTGATGTTCCACTGACTGTGTTTGTCCGTTTTTGTTAAATATACATGTACATGGTTTCATGCTCTGAGCTGGCTTTAGTGATAAGTATCTGTTATGTAAGCATAACTATATGAATAAGTAAAAGGAAACTCTACCACTGACATCGGAGATCGTGCAGTTCATTGTTCATTGGTATTATTTACTGGTCAC
>JAODKL010000051.1:235935-259077 GCA_026780765.1 Petrocephalus schoutedeni
ATGCAAATTAACTGAGGAGCATGATCCAACTCAGGGGAAAAACGGGCGAAGCAGAACTCAGTTTTGGGCCCTTGTAGATGAATTTATTACCGTAAGTCCACTGCTGGGAAAACCCGGTTTGGTGCGTATCGCACACTCGAAGACTTGCCAGTTTCATGGCATGTGATCGTGTGACCACGGGATGAACTCAATAAGTGATCTGTGGAAATATGTGTGAGGCTGCAAGCTAGCTGCCAAACCACATTTAGATCACACACTGATCACATACGGCCACCGAGGCCGACCAGAGCCTCCCTGAAGAGCTGCCTGCAAGGCCCTCGAGCAAACAGAATTAATAATGTATTTCAGATCTCACATTTACATTATTTAATTTGTTTAGCAGATGCTTTTATGCAAAACGATATACATCTGCGAGAGCAGGGTCAGCCAGTCCCTGCCAGGGGGGTTAAGGGCCCTGCTCAGGGGCCCGATGGTGACGTCACACTGCCCACGGGTCCTGTCCCACTGCACCGCACCCCCAAGCCAATGTGCCTATATGCAGGCCCCCTAGATATTACAGCAGATTGTTTTTCCATCTTCCTTAAACAAATATATATATATATATTTCCAGGATAATGAGCCTAGAGTCGATCCTGCAAAGCAACCTGGTCAGGATGCCCATCCGCCGCGAGGTGCACACATGCTCAACCGGGGGAGGGGAGTCACCCCCCAAAGTGATAAGGCGTGAAGTGACACCCCTGCTGAGCCGCGGCGCCACACAGCCTGCACCCATTGGTCCCCGTGAATGATTGGGCGGGACCTAAACCAGACTCCAAAAGGAAGCACATTTCCCAATAGACGGGGGAGGGACCACGCGCGATAGTGTGAGTCAGGCAGGGGGGTCGACTCCCCCACTCCGTTCTCAGAAAGTGGCAGATTAGCGTAACCTCGATTACCGTCTGACTATAAACAGCAGGAGGGAAGTAACATTAAAGTAACACAGTACTGTGCACTCTTAGGCCGTCAAAGGAGATGTTTAAAGATATTTACTTAGCTATTAATTATATATTTGCTCAGAACAAAAAACACTATTTAACATATGCAACATACACAAATTAAGAGTAACACAACAAAAACTATCAGGAATTTCTTCTGTTCTCCAAATAGTTTCTGATGCCTGGTTGGATGGCTAGAAGAACATCGCTTCAGTTCCCAAACCTCTCCTCGGGGGCACCTCAACCATTCCAGGTATTCGTTACATTTCACCATCAGCTCACTTAATTAATTGATTAATAAAAATTGATTAATTACGCAATAACTCAATGATGTTTTGAGTAACCATTTGAGGCGTGCTGGTAGTTCAGTCGAAAAATACATGGGTGTAGTGGATGGGAGCTGCAAGCACAGGGGTAATTTTAATTCAATTCAATTCTTCAATTCAATTCAAGTCATGTGTACAAGTACGGTACCATGTACAATAAAATGCTTGCTTGCATGTGCCACTGCAGACAGTGAACACAGACAGGACTTAGCAGGGGTTTCGAAAAGGCTAAGCTGACACACTTCCACAGGGATAGCAGCGTACATGAAGATCATTTATAGACCATTTTCTTTGACTTCCTGGCACTTTTGGACAGTGCTGTATGTTAATTACTTTTGTGAGATAAATAACCCAAGCCACTATCATGTGGTTTCCACCCGTCGTTTGACCTACTCCGGCAGAAACCCAAATCATAAATACAGCCGGGCTCCACATCACAAGACCGAGGCGAACCGTTTCCCGCCAATTTAGCTGAGGAAAGGCGCGTGGGCAAGGTGCCCCCGGGAGGCGGGAGAGCGGGTCGCTAGCAGGCCTCCGTGGGGAGCACCGACATCCACAGCTGGTGTTTCTCGTTTCTTTTGTCTCATCTCGTCGAGTCATACTATGTCTGGGGGGAAAAAAAACGAGGTCTTGAGAAATAGCGGCAGCTCTGTGCTGATGACAACAGGAGTCGCAATATGAGGGGGGGGGGGCTTTTTTTTTACCCCCCCCCACCCCTGCTCTCTCACTCTCTCACTCCGAAATCGCAAGCTCTCATGCGGCTTCCTCTATATTTTATATAGTAAGCCTCTTCTCTAACCCCCCTCCCCCAACATCCCAAAAATACACCTTTCACACTAACCCCCATCCTAAGCCAAGTGTGAACGGCAGACGCACTTGCGGATGAAGGCATGCTAAAAACGAACGCAGGAGCCAGCTCTCCGAAAGGCCAGGCCGCTCGCTAGGTTTCCCTACTCAGCCGATGCCTCTCTTCTCTACTGCAGCCTATTTTCCCGCAACTACTGTAATTTTACTGCCTCGCTCAAGGGTACAACAGCAAGTTCGGCCGGGAATTCCGAACCGGTTTCCTTTGGGTTATGGTTCTATGTTGTTAAACACTACACTATCTTCCAACCCCTTGGTATGAAATTTTATACAAGGCAAAAAAAAAAAGACATTTCCCTCCGATACTTCATACAGCTTTAAAATATTAAACAAGAGTAATAAAGAGTTATTGCCGGAAGATGTAACAAAGCTAACAAGTTATACTGCGGATAATTCGCGCCACATTAGCATCTCCTGTACTCATAAATACTTCATGTGACAGGCTGCTATTTTTTTTTTCCTTTAATAACTGCCCCAGGAGCCATTCTGAAAGGATTATTTGAATCGTAGCGCGGGGTGATTTTTAAAACGGAAGGGCTCCATTGTGCACACAAGATTAACCGAAATGGATTCCCGATGATCATCCTCGCAGGAGAGAGAAATGCTAATTCAAAACGCCGACTCGGCGTAGCTAAAGCACTTGGCATGCAACGGAGAGGCCATGGCACCTATCCGCACCGATGTTTTCGCCGTGCAAAATGCACAGGAAAGCTCGAGGTATCATGCAACTTTCGCTATATTTTTCCCACATGTGCAAATTCAGATTAACGATTAGCGCAAACAGCTTAGCTACGCGCCAGCTGTCGTCTCTTCTTTTTTTTTGACTTTGGTTTCGAAGGGTGAAGAAAGACATTTTTTGGGGGGTATTGCCTGAATATAATGGAAAAAATGCAGGCTGTCAGCGTGAAGCATTTAGAAGAGAAAAGGGGAAGGCGATCCATCGGCAGGTAATATAGTGTTTCACACGCCACGGCTCCCTAATCCCGCCATGTGACCTACTTCCGCAAATCCCGCCCTAGTCTGGGAACTGGCGTTCTCACAAATAAATCAGGAGGACGGTAAGTTTGGGTGAAAACAATTATATCAAATTAAGATGGTCAATGACCATACATCAATGGGTACCTTTTGCATCAGGCCGTAGACTTGTACTGCTTCATAGATGATAGTTAACAACCTCTAAAGGTAACAGGTATCATGCAGGTGGTTATTAAAAAAAATCTGTTATATACACTTAGTAGTATACACCCAGATAAAACCAAATACTATATACAGGTATATATATAATCCTACTATTGTGACTCACAGGGCATGCAAACTGTATCAAGGCATTTGGTTCCTGTACAACAAAGCTTTAGAATGGGTGACTCGGCTGATCTGCGAGATTACGAATGTGGTACGATTGTGCCAGATAAGGTGGTTCTAGCATCTCCGAAACCACCTCCTTCCCAGGACTTTCACACACTACCGTGTCTAGCGCTTACAGAGGATGGTCTGATGAAAAAGGTACAGCCAACTACAGCTCTGAGGACACCTTCCTCATGAGAGAGGCATGAGAGGAATGGCCAGACTCGATGAAGCCAACAGGAAGGCTGCAGGTGAGGAAACATCACAGACCAAAGTCCACACGGAAGCGTCGGTGGTATGGTGGTTAGCATCGCCGCAGAGTAAAGGTTAAGCTTCAAGCCCAGCCTCAACACATCTGTGGGCCCTTGAGCAAGGCCCTTAACCCCCAGGGCTCTGCTCTCGTGGCCGCCCTTCACGGCCAAGCTTACTATCTTGTGGCGAGAAGAGAATTTCCCCACGGGGATCGATAGAGTTTCTAAAAATAAGGGAAGTTTCCAGCACCTAGTTAAATCCTATCATTGAAGAATTTCTGTCTGTTCTGTAGGGGGGAAAAGACGGGGGATGGAACCTGGGACCAGGCAGGTGTACCTAATGAGTAGCTCGTTGGAGTTTCACTCCACAGACATGTTCTGAGGGCGGAATGAAAAAAAGATTGTTTCGGAGTGATAGCCGAGTGAGGGTGAAACGAGCTAACAGAGGTGCCGCTGAGAGGGTGCGATATAGCCTGAGAAATGAGGGTGCTTTAAAAACAGCTTTTTTAAAAAACTGAGGATCCGTCCGAGCCTTCCAGAAAGGAAGCCTGGCCATGACAGCTGTCAGTCGCGGCGTGGCAGGCATTCGGAGAACCGCACCTCCCACCTTAATGAGGAACAGGTGGAACCAGTCCGTAGAAACCTCTGAGCCGGAGAGCCGTTGGACGTATGCCCGGCAGAAAATGCTTTCGCTTTCAGCATGGAGGCCTGCATTTTTATTTTATTTTTTTGGCAGACTTAGATCACTGATGAGTTCGCCCCTGCTTGGCGGCACAGCCAAAATGACTCGTCACAGGGACGACAATAACAATAAATAAATGGCAGCAACCACCCCCAGGCTGCTACCCCGCCTCACATTATTAATGAGGCAGATAAAAAAGTTCTCAAACCGGCTGGCACTCGTGGTTCCAGCTAGGCTCTCTCCCCTTTCTGCTTTTTTATGGAGCCATATTACTGACCTTTTACACAATGACCATAATAAACGAGAGTGTGATAATGCCTGCTGTTTGGATGCTTGTGATGCCAATCGCACTACGAAACTTAATTAAAATTCTCAAAGTGGGTTTTAAAAAGATAACATATTAAATCGGTGCTCGTACGCATACACTGTACAACAAGGTTACTGCATGCATCGGATTCGCAAACTGCGCGATCCACAAAACACAATAATTACCTAAGCAATCTATGGTGCTTTTTGGACACAATGCATACAAGATTCTACTTCACATTATTTGCATGATGATTTTTATTCTGCCGGCACATTATTTAAACAGATCTAACGAACAACTTTCTGTTCCCCATCTGTGCGAAGTTGATTGTGCTAATAATCAAACCACCTGATTCCTCCCACCAGCCCACCCCCACCCCCAATTCATGTCACATTAGTCACAACAGTGCCATCTGGTGGTCTCACTGTGTCATGCAGCCTAATTTGTGACGAGCGGCAGGCACCCAAAATACTACAGGATAGCACTGCGTCACCAGGAACATCCCCCGGTATAGAGCATTAGTCATTTTAGTAATCTATAACTTAGCATGTATTCAATCAAGAAAATAAATAAGTGAAAACCACTGCCAGTCAGAAGTGCCAGTCAGACAGCAAAGAGAACCCTCGAGGAATGGGGAGGGAGGATGAATCGAGCGACTGGGTGAGAGATGGCACACACCCGGGCAATGACCCAGGCCCCCCAGGGACAGAGCATCCATGGTGCTGCCAGGCGTTTCAGCCCATTTAACAGGCATGAGCAAAGACGAAAAAATATACATTATTCACCTCCTAAAGAAACGCAACCTTCAGATGTAATTGAAATATCACTGAAGTTATAAGACAGCGAGCAGCGTCTGAGGGGAGACTTTCTTCTGAGTAAGGCAGAAGTTAGACCTAACATCTATTAGTAAGATGGTATTTTATAACTACTTTCCTTTAATCTGCAGATAAGGTGAACCGAAACATCCATCTTTCATCCCCTCGGCCCGGTGCCTAAATGACACCTTGTTCTAAAAACATCCAAGCAGGAAACAGCCTTGAAGAGGGAGCACAGTAGTCGTCTTCTTGCAATTACCCCACCGGCACCTGGCAGAATGCAGTCGCACTTAATCATGCTTCACGTAACACTCACAGTGAAGACACCAAGCTCTCCTGCTCTGGGGTGAGTCACTGCTTAGTGGCTATTAGGACCAACAGTGACATTAAAGTATACACTTAGCAAGCTGGAGAACCGATACGCATATAGGGCTAATTACCGAACTGCGTCACGCTGCTTTTTGTTAATTACCGTAAATTGAAACTAAGCACAACAGGATGTGTAAACTTGATTCACTACCTGTCACTTAAAAGCGATCAAGCGTGAAAAGACCCCAGAGAACGACGAAAATGGAAACTTTTTTTTTTTCGAGAGAGAGATCAGTATGGCTTAGCGTGACACATTTGGGTTACTGCAAATTGCCGAGCTGGAAATGGTAAATAAGTGCATGGATAACTCAAACCAACATAAGACTTTTAAAGTCCGTACGCCTGTTCGTGAATCTTGTTTTTTTTATTGCAAGAAGTATGGCTACTGATAAAGGCAGTTTGACATCTGTTCTGGGTTTGGGTTTTTTCTGTTGGGGTTTTAAGTACAAACAGCAGCTTTCCCCCTCTCCAGGTGGAGTTCTGGATCTGTCCTGAAAATACCATCCCCGCACTTTCTCCCCCTCCTAATCCTGATGAGTTCCAGAACATTCCTGCGCAGCTCTCGGTGAGATCACCCCGTTTGCTGAAATCAGAACGACAGGAGGCCGAGGAGCAGAAGACAGGGTACATATGGACCCCCGTCCTGATCCTAACTCAGACTGAAGAGCATCGGAATGTTACTGCGACGAGAAGAAAATTAACAAACGGGGAAAAAAAAAATCAAGGAGCAGGCAGATTTCGGGAATATGCAGCTGGAACTAGTGTCACCCGGGCCTGCCAAAGGATATGAGCCGTCCAGCAAACGCCAATTTAGCTGCGCGCACTGCCGAGACAAAACAGAAGGTGCATTTGCATCAGGTGAATTTTATACAGTTTTACTAATCATGGACTGGTGTGGGGAACCGTGCCTGTGAACTGAAGGGTGATGTCACCATTGGGCCCCTGAACAAGGCCCCTAACCCCAACTGCTCCTGGGATTGGCTGACCTTGTTTTCTGAACCTCACGTGTACATTGTTAAAGAAATGTAAATCTCAGTGCACACAGAGAGGCTTCAAGGGACATTCTTAAGCTATAATTACTGAAATGACTATTCCGAAATTACTCAGGGAAATACTTAAGCTATAATCACTGAAATGACTATTCTGAAATTACTCAGGGACATACTTAAGCTTTAATCACTGAAATGACTATACTGACATTACTCGGGATGTACTTAAGCTATAATCACTGAAATGATTATACTGAAATTACTCAGGGATGTACTTAAGCTATAATCACTGAAATGACTATACTGAAATTACTCAGCCCCACACAGAAAATGCTGACTAACCAAAGTCACCTGACCCACTACTCCCACTGTGTGGAGTTGTACTGGATTTAAGGCTTCGTTCTGAGAACACTTAAGTTTATTTACAAGCCAGATGGATCGCTCTTAAGAGCTCCGAATACCTAATTGCTGAAAGGCAAGTAGGGTGAATTTACTGTCAAGTAGACTGGCTGGCGTACAGAATGCTAGCCAATCCCGGCCCGAGAGGCTAATGCCAGGCTGCATGGGATTATGGGACATGGTACAAGCATGAGGCTACTTTACTCCATGTAAATGGCGCCTGTCTACTGTTTAGCATAGTTTATCTGTATCGTACACAATAGACCAGATGAAAAGGATTATGGGTACCAAGCAAGTTGCTCCTGTGGATGGCTCATGATGCCCCAGTGCTGGATAATGGAGGTATACGCTGTAGATGACAACCTCCCGTTCAGCTTATCTGTGCTGTGCTTAAGAACAGCAGCAAAACTAAATCGAAGGATGCTGGGAAAGCAAGGGAAACCTTGCTTCACAGTACCATTCATCCATTGAGCTCAATTATTTCATCAACGGGGGGAAACATTTTTACCACAAAGCTGCACTCGAATGCCTTTTGGCTTTAGAGGTTTTACCTCTTAGGGAGATTAATTTATCCTAATGCCCTGAAACTGTGTTTGCAAAGTTTTCAACCGGCAGGTAAGTCTGGAAGGAAGTGCTATGGGGATTCATGAAGTCCACTTTGGCCCGTGGAATCAAGAGCCCCGGTCCTCCAAAGAGAGGGCCTCGTGATGAGATCGAGCTAATCATTGCTAGCCCTTCCTAACAGTAACCGAAGCACGGCATCTGCGGGGCACTGCTACCCTAACAGTCTCGCCTTCTGCCGTCGATCATTACCATCTCTCAGCTACGTCGCCGGCTTTGGGCAGAGGATCTGTCCTCAGCCCCTAGCACACCATCTGTCAACCAAAACGGGTTGGGTTTTTTCCCCCCAAAAAATAAAATTTATGAAAATTAAAGCGCATGGAAAAAAAAAAAAAAAAAAACGATCGTACCCACGCCCCCGTGACTTCAGAGAACCGCAGCAATAAACCCTGACATGGGGAAATGTTCGCTAAGCTCCACGCGCGTTGCTAGCTGACATGCCTCGAAGCAGCCACGTCAAATTAACCCAATTAGCTACGCAGGGCTCAGTTCAAAGACACGGTCATGACTGATGGCAAAAAATATTAATCTGACCTATATAACTTTAAAGATTAGGACGCGTTTTAACAAGATTTTGATGTGAGTGTGTTTATGTGCAGGGGAAGAGTTTATAATTAAAGAGGATGGAGATTATGAACCATCATCTTGTATTTTAGAGCTTGGACATTTAAAGGCTTTCATCATTTAGAGACCAAGGTTACTCAGGGTATTACTCAGGTAAATATCACGCAGAGGAAATCAGCCTCATTAAGCTTCCTAATTGGTTGTACAGTAGCAGAGTGCATCTGCTTCAAACCATAATTATGTAGAGTTTCAACTGTATGCATTTATGTACAAACAGAACTGGAAGCCACTCATGCAAAAATGCAGCAAATTTTGAAATATTTGGGTCCAGCCATGGCCGCTGTCGGGGCCAAGGAAGTGTGTGCATGAATTCGGCACACGTAGTTGCACCCTCAAGCATGGATGAAGCAGGTGTACAGTTGGTGTGCTGGTCAAAGAGTTGGTGATCTTCACCGAATCCATGCTAATCTCAACCAGCAGGACCTCAAAGGCTGCGTGGACAGTTCTTCATACTTTTAGCAGGACAGCAACTCAAAACACACCTTGGGACCATACAAGAAGGGTCAGGAGCACGGGGAAAAGGAAACAGAACTCCAACCACAGACCAGGCCTGCACACTCTCCAGACCTTAATCCCATAAAACTTCTTGAGGACAAACTGGACAGAAGAGTCAAAGCGAAGCAAGCACACAAGCACCCGGAGTCTCCGAGAAGAGCAGCAGAGCAGATGGGAAGCCACGTGGAGTATCTTCCCGCAGAAACTCGTTAGTCAAATGCCTCGTGTCTCCAAAGCTGTTATCAAGGTAAATGATGCCTGTTTTCAGGAATCCAAGATAGGGAGATAGTTCTCTTGAGCACTGCTTTGGAACTTATCTTCTTTTATGTATAACTGTACTGTGTTCCTTCCATACTTACTCAGACTTTCGACTGGTACTATAACTAGGAGCATTCACAACGACACAGAGAGATTCTGGCTGTTTACTATCGTTTAACAATGTGTAAGTATGCACGGCAAAGCTGGGCATTAATTTCACAGGCTAGCCTTGAGCACCGCGGGCTGTGAGCGCATTGGCAGCTGGCTCCCAGTACGCTGGCGGTGTCCCCCCCCCCCCGGCACAGCTGGGCGTACATGCAGCGTCACGCCGTCTCGGCGATTCTGCGTCCTGTCTTTGCCGTCATGCCGCTGGCACATAACAGAGTTTCACTTTCAGTCAGAAGCATGTCCCCCTGGCTCTAGGCTGGTGTGCGAGGAGCATCACTGAGAAAAGGTGTATGACTTATGACTGGAAAATCAATTTATATGTGAGAATAAGAGACAAGGTTTGGCTTTAGTGGGCAGCCGCCTCATGATGCCTGGGGTTTGCATCCCAACCTATGCCCTGCATGTAAGCCTTGTGCTAGGCACCTCTGCTCCAAAGAGGCTCGCCTCATCAGCAGCCAATGACAGGGAGCGGGCACTCCGGCGGCCAATCAGCTTTCAGCTGGGGTCAGTGTCCCCGTGCCCCCGCCCCTGCATACATCCCTGGATAAGAGGAAGAACTCAACACCGTGATTTTATGAGAATGCATTGCACGCAAGGGAGAATGTTTAATTTGCACACAACTGAACCCTGAAAGAAACACTTTAGTCACGCTAATTATAAACACGTAAATGTTAACAAATAGCAACGGCGCTGACTGGCGGAATGCAGCCCCGAAATAAGAACGGCAGGAGGTGTGAGAAACGTCACTTTCTCGGGATAACTGATTGTTCTCCTGCAGCCGAAATGAACAGCGAGCCGCCGTCGCAAATGCTCACAGATTTCCCCGGACTCCGTTCATTTGGACTCTCCAGAGTCCTGATTCTCTAGCTTTCTTCAAATCTCATTAAGCACCATTGTGCTGACTACAGTTCTTTAAAGCCAAAAGTACCTTTGTGCAAATTACAGCGCTGTTTCCAAAAAAAGTTGGGGCACTGTGTATAGAATATAAAATGTACTAATGAAATGTAAATAAAAACAGAATTCAGCGATTTACAAATCATATAAACCCATATTTAATTGAAAATGGAACAAAGGCAACATACCAATTGCTGAAACTGAGAATTTTTATTGTTTTATGACAAATATATGTTCATTTTGAATTTGATGCCAGCAACACGCTTCAAAGCAGTTGGGACAGGGGCATGTTGACCACTGCGCAGCATCAGCACTTTTAACAACACTGTAAACGCCTGGGAACCGAGACCAATTGCTGGAGTTCTGAAAGTGAAATGTTGAACTGGTCAGCAGTTCAGGGTCCCCATTGTTGTGTTTTCCCATCTGATGATACGCCAAATGTTTTCCGTGGGTGACTGGCCTGCACTGCACGCAGGCCAGTCCAGCAGGTCTGCACTGCACGCAGGCCAGTCCAGCAGGTCTGCACTGCACGCAGGCCAGTCCAGCATGCAGACTCTTCTACTATGGAGCCATGCAGTTGTAATACGCAAAAAATGTGGTTTGGCCATGTCCTGCTGAAATATACAAGGCCTTCACTGAAAAAGTCATTATCTGGATAGGAGCACAAGTTGCTCCAAAACCTGTATATATCTGTCCAGCATTAATGCTGCCTTCCCAAATGTGCAAGCGACCCACGCCAAAGGCACCAATGTACCCTCGTATCATCATGGATGCTGGCTTTTGAACTGTGTGCTGATAAGCTGGACGGTTCCTCTCCTCTTTAGCCCAGAGGACACGGCGTCCATGATTTCCAAAAAGAATTTGAAATTGTGATTCGTCAGACCACAGGACAGTTTTCCATTTAGCCTCAGTCCGTTTTAAATGAGCTCGGGCCCAGAGAAGCCAGCAGCGCTTCTGGATCATGGTTAGATATGGTTTCTTCTTTGCATGGTAGCATTTCATCCTGCATTTGTGGATGCAGTGACAATGGTTTTTGGAAGCGTTCCTCGCCATGCAGCGAAGTTCCACCTGAGGACCCGAAGATCACAGCTATCAAATGCAGGTTTTCTGCCTTGTCCCTTGCGTACAGGGATTTGTGCGGATTCTCTGAACCTCTCCTCATCGTCACTAAATAGAGGCTCTGCCTCTCTGGGAAGCTCTTTTTACGCCCAATAATCGTAATGGCCTGTAACCTAATCAGTTGTCAGATTTTAATCCAGGTGTTTTGTTTTAGTGTTACACTTGTGCCTGTCACAACGTTTTTGAAATGTGTTGCTGGAATCAAATTCAAATTGAGCATATATTTGTTATAAAACAATAACATTGCTGTTTTTCCCCATTGTTTTTGTTCTTTGTCCAGTTAAATATGGGTTTATATAATTTGCAAGTCATTGCATTCTGTTTTTATTTACATTTTACGTAGAGTCCAAGCATTTTTGGAAACAGGGTTGTAAAACATTAAAGACCATGCAATGGCTAACATATCCTACATTTTATGGAAACTATTTAAACAAAGAAGTCTGATTACTAATGATTACTAAGCTAAGCAATACAGAGAATCACTGTGTAAAATATTTTACTGCAGACATTTCAAGTACTTCTCACTTCAACATTTCACCCTTCCTCTTTTCTCCGATGATTGGGGGACACCTGCTAAAACCAGTTATAATGCACACGGTTTCTACCTGGGGGATGGGCGGGTAAGGTTTTTATAGCTACAGATCGCGAACTAGCGCATCAGTAGTTTGCGAATCACTCAGATTCCCTCCAAACCTTCTCTGCAAACACGGTGTGTAGCTACTGCCTTGTATCCCCTTGACAAGCCGCGTCTCAACTCGCAATAATCCCCCAGTTTTAGGTTTGTTTACCAACTCTGACTGACAAGACAGCACATTAACGCAGGAGTGCAAAAGTTTACTAATGACACTTAGCCACTGAATTGTTCCGTTGGTGCATTTCCTGAAAACCAGACAAACCTTCTCCCGTTTTTTTAAATGTCAACACTAATCACATTTTACTATTAATGCGGTAAATGGAAATTGAAAATGTCACGGGTATCGCTTGGCTCGCTGTGCTGTGAAAGCCGCCTGACGTCGAACTGTGACATTCAAATAAAAAAAGATTTAAAATGAAGCGGAACTGCTATTTTACTAGCTGGATCATTTGCTCAATGGCGGCTCAATGGTTAACGCAGCCCCTCGCCTCCCCTGGGCTCTCATCTGCAGCCCTTTCAGTGGACTTTGTTCTCCTGCTGTTAGTGCAATTTGTGGGTACTTTGATTTGTTCCCACAAGCCAAAAACATACATTCAGGTGGACCGGAGAAAGCGATGGAGTACGCAGGCGTGTGCCCGGCGACGGGCTGGCGTCTCAGCCAGGATCCCCTCATGCCATATTCCACACGCTTCCAGAAATATCTTCACTTCATCTCTGAATAAGTGATGAATGGGTGGATGATTAAAAGGGAATAAAAGGTGCACTTTCCTTATATTTTATAGTGTCTCAGAAGCATAATTAGAAATTCCAGCTTAATGACCCAATTTGACCGCTTATGAGTAACACTCATGACTTTTAACAAAACCAGATCAAAGCATATCTGAGAACAGCCAGACCCTGGAAGCACGACTTCAATTAGGGCCGCCTGATATCGCATCGCGATATTTATAAATCAAAAAAGGAGATGAAATTACCCAAAATAAACTTTAGCCAAACAGAACTTATCTACCAATACAGCATGTAAAATACGTTGGCCGCAAATTGTGTCAACAGACACAAAGCAATGCTGACAAATGCGACGTGACTTTTGCTCAGGCGTACAACATATATTGTGTAGCTGTAGATTTAATGAAATTGTACTAGCAGACAGATGATGTTCTTGAAGCATCAGTTTTGAGTTTTGGGCCTCTAAACCCACAGCTGGCTGAGCTATTCAGACCAGGTTCGTGTAATTAGAAGTCCACCTGTGCTTGCAGAAAGGGAAGTAGAGTTTAACTCCACGGAAGGTCAGTGCCTAATATAAACACAGCTAATTTGACGCCTGTGTCCGGTTTCGGTCTGGATTCTGCCGCTCTGTGAAGCCTTGGGACCGCAGCCAAATTAGGTGTGATGCCTCTGGATGCGATGCCTCTTGGCCGCTCCTCCTGAGCTGTCTAACGAGCCGACAGCAGGCCCAGGAGGGCGGACGCGGACCGCAACCTTGATAATGCGTTAATGCGAGCACTAGCTGCACACACTTCAGAAGGGGGACGGTCCGCTCCATTATCAAGTCATTATCACGTCTTCGTACGCCCCTCTTCCCAAGCCAATCAGCAGTTGTCATCTTTATAACGCCTCTGGTATTGGCGTGACCCCCCCCCCCCCCCACCATCCATTAATTTTTTGCCTAAAATAGTATTGCTTTGGCTATTGTCATACTCCAGCTTGATTGTAAGCGCGCTCAGAAAAGGCAATATTTACCAGCTCTCAAACTCATCCCCTACCCCAGTCCCCGATGGTCCCCAGAGATATCTGCAGCCAGCTCAGAGAAGGACTGCTTGTCTCTCAAATCCCCGTCAGTGTGGTATGCAGAGAGAGGGATCAAAATATACAAAGCCCATTTAATAATTAACCCAATGAAACAAAAGCCGCAATTCAGAAAAATCTCTTATCAGTGGTCTATTTACAAAATACTCTGCCTGTTTTTAAAGGTCAAAATTTATAAACTGAGCAACGTGTAATATCTACTTCTGGAAGACAACCAAGTGCAGCCATTTTGCTAAATCTTCTACAGGCTGCCCCCTAGTGTGCATTTTGCTCATTTTATTTATGGTGCACTGTGGAACCAGAGCCAGCTCCCGCTGGGTTAATGCACACCCCAGAGATGTGGCACATGACATCATTTTGCCATGAAGCTTTTGCTTGAACCCACCTGGCCCAGAAGTCTGATACGGAGTGTAATTAGACTTTAACTACCGGTTGAAATTTAACGACTTATCAGCGGCCGCCGTGCGGGAAAGGTCTTTTCGAAACAGCGGCAGCTGCCACGGACCATCTATTTGAGGAAGCAATTATTCAGCGCTACTGCGACGCCTCAGTGACGGATGGGATTCCAGGGTCCCTGACGCCCGTCTCCTTGCTCTTCAGGGCTGGAAGCTCGCCATGGGCTCCTGGCATGCCCTTGTACAGCACAATACCGCAGAACAGGCGTGAGTGCACCAGGTCTAGCAGCCTTGTACCTGAAAGGCACCCCATACCGAAGGACGGCGTGTAGGGCTTGCCGCGTCTCGAGCAGCGTTCTCATTAGTGAATAAGCGGGAACATCTCGCTCCAGCGTGACATTCTGCCACAGCCTTCAGCTCGCTGCCCGAACATCAAAGGAGGGCGTCAAACATGCTACCCGACGCCCGGAGACCAGTAACAGCCATGGCGGGGTAGAATTATGCACAACAACTGCATACAGCATGCTTAAAAACATTCTTAAGAGCTCTCCATAGTAGGATAAGTGATTCTCCATAAGTTCAACCGCCATCAGGTCTGCTGAAGGCATCTGGCATCTTATCTCAGCTGAACTGGATCCACTGTCCGCATCCCAGGCTTTGGACCGGATTTGGCGTTCCCACGGCCCGTTAACTCCGTCATAATGCCTCCACGGCAGCGAGGCGTATTTAAGTGCCGCGGCGTGAATTAACTCAAAGAGCGGCGGCTGTTCTGAAGACCATTAACGCGTTCACCGTTTAGCTTTTAATTCTCACCCCCCCCCGCTGATGCACATCTTGCAGGACTGATTTAGATAGCATGCCGACAGCACGTACAGATATTCACAACAAGATGCATGTTCCAGAGTCAGCCCCCCAAAAGGGCACTGTGGATGGCGATTTAAATGCGACTTCTGCACGCTTGAACATTTGCGATCTCACTTCACTGCAGCGTCACTGCAGAATCCCTAACCACACGCCAGTATCACTGTACCTCACCTTACAGTACAGATCCATCACACACCATTTACACTGGACCTTCTACAAATGGCACATACTTCAACTGCAAAGCCCGAAATGCAGTGACTGTAACCAAATAACCAGCTGCCAAGGACACAGCCTCTTAGCAAGACTACAGGTATCGCTATTGCATCCATCTTCCAACCACTTATACTGGAAGCTTCTCTGGGTGCAGAACACCCTGAACACAACACAAGCAGCCTCTCTAAAGTACTACGAAAAGCACATTTTTATATCCACACACTCAAGTACAGTGGAGCTCTCAGCCACACACAAAGAAATTAAGTACCGTAGGAGACAGTTGGCATTATTTATAGGTTAACTATGCCCTTTAAGGGTCTTGGGTCTGATTAAATCAAAATGTGTTTGTGAGGCACCACAGGAATACTGCCCTAGAAAGATACAGGACAGCGTGTCTTATTAATTAAAAATCCTCACACTGTTAGCACCAGAGGAGAGGCGTTTAAATTACCGCAGGATAAAAAGGCATACGGGCTAATTTCAGCAGAGTTTAACGGGCCCGAACCTCTGCGGGGTAAAGGTATTTGATTACAGACGTGAGAGCTGCTTGGCTGAGGCAGGAACGGGCTTCATCGTGCGCGTGGTCGGAAATGATGGAGTCATTAGCGTGCGAGCCACACGCGCCGGTCACCGGTCAGCCTGCGGCCAAGCAGGTGACACGTTAAAAGAAAAGTCCAAACATAAGCCTCAAGAAAACCATGAGATACCTTATGTGGGGAAAAAAGTTTGATGGCATAATTAGTGATGTAACCAAGACCAAGGCAGGGAGAGTCCAAGACCGAGACAAGACCAAGGCTGGGAGAGACCAAGACCGAGACAAGAACAAGGCAGGGAGAGACCAAGACTGAGACAAGACCAAGGCTGGGAGAGACCAAGACCGAGACAAGACCAAGGCAGGGAGAGACCAAGACCGAGACAAGACCAAGGCTGGGAGAGACCAAGACTGAGACAAGACCAAGGCAGGGTGAGAACAGGTCAAGGCCAAGACCAAGGAAAGGCGAGACCAAGTCAAGACCAAGACCAAGGCAGGGCGAGACCAAGTCAAGACCAAGACCAAGGACAGGCGAGACCAAGACCAAGGCAGGGCGAGACCAAGGCAAGGCGAGACCGAGACAAGACCAAGGCAGGGCGAGACCGAGACAAGACCAAGGCAGAGCTAGATGAGACCAAGGCAGGGCTAGTCCAAGACGAGACCAAGGCAGGGCTAGTCCAAGACGAGACCAAGGCAGGGCTAGTCCAAGTCAAGAGCAGAAACAATAGAGTAATGTTTGAGTCAACATAACAAAGCACACTATAATATGTGGGGCATTGGTACCATCTTGGGGCTAGGCAGTTTGGCCTGACGCAAGAGCATAGGTTTGGTCTCAGTGTAAAAACCAACACAAAACATGCACATACAAATGATAAACTCTGGCTACTGGACAGAGGAGTCAGTCAGTAATAGAGGATGGAGTCTGCAGACCAGATGATGCCCCCGAATTTTTTAACATTTTACTGCCTTAAGCGACATTTCAGGCCAAAGCCTTTCATCTGACATTCCAGTGAGTCAAAGAATGTAACAAATGTACAAATGTAAGATTTTTTCAAATAAGACACCTTATTGGTTGTATTTGAACTTTGAAGCAGGACGTTTTACACCCAATCACAGTACTGTATTAAAAAACAGATGACTATTACGCCATTGCAATAAATATTGAGGCATCTTGATGAGTGGTCTTGACTGGTCTAGAAAGAAAACAATAAATAACAGAGACAGACAGACAGACAGACAGATAGGCAGATAAATAAGTAGGATAAGTTGCAGCCCTTCTGCAAACATTGACTAACTGCTGTGAGGGGGTGCACATACCAGGCCAATACCTGTGGGAGGAACTTAAATTACCCGCAGTGGGCCAGCTTTATGCTTGTCAATTGTATTTCAGGGCAAGCGAACATTAATCAAAAGCGAAGTGCATGGTAAGCACGGCGCTGCTGGGGGATTTCCAGGATGTGGATGCCGCGATGAGATAAACCAGCATTACGGATGTCCGCCGCGCCCCCTCCACCGCTCCCCATCCGGCGCAGCCCCTCCGCCGAGCCCCCTCCGCCGCGCCCCATCCGCCGCGCCTCCTCCGCCGCGCCCCATCCGCCGCGGCCCCTCCGCCGCGGCCCTATCCGCCGCGGCCCCATCCGCAGCGCCCCCTCCGCTGCGCCTGACCCCGAGCTGCCGTAATGTGCAGCCGGCTCCTCTGTGCGTCATCCGTGGCCAGATCCGAATGCAAATGCGAGACGCCAAAAGATCAAAAAAGTAATTTCAAAAGAAATAAGAATAAAACAGGAAGAAAAAACAGACATTCCAGTGCTTCAACACCTACATCCACCCAGAACTGCTTATTGAGTGCAGGGTCAAGGTGGGTCCTGGGAATCAGAGCCCATGGGGCAGGGGACACCGTGGTGTGGGATGCCAGCTCATCACAGCTCCCGCATGCTCACACATACATACATTACATCCTCCTGAGATCCAATAATTCATTCCTGCCCTCTGTAGAGGACAAAATGTTTTTGCTCATATCTGGCATGCTATACATTCTACTCTGTTACATCCTTTTGTTCCTTAAAGTGGACTTCCTGTAAAATCAAAATTTTAATTGATAATTAAAACAACAGGCAATTATTTTTGCAACGATTGTGCCGATTATAGTGGATTTCAAACCCATGAAGATCTGGAGAAACCGTCAAAGGCTGACACACAAAGTTACAGTAAGATTCGAACCCACAACCCTGGAGGCTGCATTGCTGCCCACTTTCTACATTTACGTCTTTCCTTTAATGTATTAACACTTAATTTATCAATGTGAATAATGATGTGGTGAATGAGATTATGGACTGCATTAGTGGACTTAATTAATGCAACGTTTTATATTTATTAAAGCAACCAGTTATCCAGGATGTTCATTCTTGTACATAGTAGAGCTGCGGGATGATGTAACCACTGAGTCATATCAGAGCACGGCCGATTTGGGTTATAAAAAAAATAAAGTAACCCATCATTAAGCCGGGAAGCTCATTCTAAATTCTCTTCTTTTCATCCCCAACCCCAAAGAAGTAGCGGTCCCCATCGGCAGCGTGGCAGTTTCGGGACGACGAGGCCAATGAGGTTGAGAGATGCAGAACACCCCCCCACAGCGTCTGACACGCTGACCCTAACCGCCCGTGCCACGCGACACCAATCGCATTATCAGTACCGTCACGGCGCAGAACTGGAAATTTAAGCACTTAAGCATGGCTGCAAATCTGCGCTCATTCCCCGCACGAGAAGCTTCTTTCTTCAGGAGCACGGCAGAAGCCCACACGCTTATCGCCGGCTCATATGGCCCCCCGAGGCTCGCCAGTTGTTCACCTGGGTTGGCACATTGTCCTCATGCTCGTATCACAGCCTGAGAGAACGTGGTGCGGTGCCATCGTGACTATAGCATGCAAACAGATTGGGGGAATTCAATTAATGATCAATGCCGCGGTTTATTTCGCCTCCCTGTCCTGCAAACATACATCTGTAAGCTGATTACATTACGGCGGCAACGCTTTGTGCCGTTTCAAAAGTTTCCTCTATAAACAAAATTAATTATGTATATATAAATACATGCTAGGAAGGGAGAAGATGTTCAGCTGGGGCTGGGGAAAATAAGTTATATATTCAAGCACTTGCATCAATCCACCTTTTAACTGCTTATCTAGGTCAGGGTCACTGGTTTGGTTATTCAAGGAAGCACTGGGCATATGGTCCAAGAGAGCGTGGACAAGCTGATAGTCCACTGCAGGGCACATACCCACACAAACAGTCATACACTACAGGAAATATGGAGACACCAATTAGCCTAACCACAAATTTTTGGACCACGGGAGGAAACCAGACTAGCCGGAGGAAATCCACATTACAAGGGGGGAACATGCAAAAAAATTCCCCACACGGAGCAGATTTGGGATTTAAACCCCACCCCAGGCCCGGCAACAGCACCGCTGTCCAGGTCTTTCCAATGATTTTATTCTGCCTTGGTAGCTACGGGCAAAACCTTAGACCACCTGCATTCCTGCCATAATTGGCTCAGCAGGACAAGAGACATGCAGTTCTGCAAAGGGTCCAGTTTAAGAAAAGGTTGGGTTTTTTTTTTTTTGTTTCTTGAAGAATAGCCATGTGTTGCCTTTTCAGTCCACTTACGTGCAGCTTTAGACAAGCAACAGGCAGGCGAGAAGTCGCGTTCAGCTCAGGTGTTATTTAGTGCTTAACGCATTCCAGGCTCGCGGAGGGAAACTGCATGAAGTAGGGCAAGGCCACCTGGTCTTAAGTCGCTAATACCAGATAAACTGGAATAAAATCCGTTTCGCCCATCTGTTCCTGACATGCAACCAAATTGCCAGCGACGCTGCCCTTTTTTCTCCCCCTTACAGCCTTACAGATCGAAAGCTTGAAAACATTTGCAAGTGGGTCAGCGTAAAAAAAAAAAAAAGAAAAAAAAGGGAACAGAGCAAGAACTGCGCAAAAAAAGTTTTTGGTAGAGGGCGAAAAGTGTGTAAAAAAATGAGAAATCAATATCCCCGCATGGAAGCCAGATTCTGAAAACAACGCCTTGCAATTACAGGGAGGCATGGATGCATACGAGTGATGTAATGCTCCTGGGAGGCGCCCCGTGAAGAGATCTCCCACCTTACGCGATCTGGACTCAGAAGTCTGGTAACTTGTCATCATTCTGAAGTTCTGGAAAATTAAAGGCCACCCAGAGTGAACTGGAAAGGTGAGGAAAACGGGGAGCTCAGAGATCGAGCCATTTCTGAGCCGGATTGCCGTGGAGGTGATCGGTCCTAGCAGCCGAGTGAGGGGTTTATTATTTTTTTTCGCCCTGAGGTCAGGGAAGCCGAAGGCCCGAGGGCCGGCCGTCACCTGATTGCCGACAAGTGATAAAGGCAGATGCAGTTTTTCTGCCCGTACTCTGGCTTGACACATCCGGCTATTATTTCTCACAGACTGCAGCAGGAGAAGATGGAGAGGCTGGTCCTGGCCGAGGGCCACCATTTGTGAGAAAACTCAGCTCAATATGCGGGCCAGCCCACAGCAGTCAAGGAGCTGACCACAAAAGCACAAATCACAAATAAGCTTGATTTAATTTTCATATTTTTATATGTTACACCATAAAAAACCCCAGGTGAAAATAATGCACCGCTTTAAGCTTAATCCCTAAAAAGTATGGCTCTTTTACTATCAGAGAGATCTAAGGTTTAAAGTAAAAATAATTACGTGCCAGTGTGAAATAATATTTTTACCCAGTCACCTGTCAAAGGAGTGAGACAGGCCAGGCAGACGAGTGCTCACCTCCTCTTTATTTCTGTCCTTGCTTTTGCCGGAGTTCCTTCCGTTGGGGGCCGTCTCCTTGGCCGGGACCACGGAGATCTGGTGGACGGGCATCGTACGGAGAGGTGGCGGCGGGGGGCGCAGGGTAGGGGGGGGGGGGTTCGTCCCGTCCTCCCCTTCAGTCACCCCCAGCGGCACGTGAGTCCGCGCTCATGTTGTCTTCTTACCATCGCCTGCCTCTCGGCTACGGAGAGACGGAAACAGTAACGGCTGACGGATAAATAAATAAACAGCATAACGTGAAAAGCCGCTGTCGTAGCTCTGACACGTTTTTTTTTGGGGGGGGGGGTTAAATAAATAACACAGTCTCCGAAAAAAAAAAGCTAAGGACAGGCCGGGCGCACGGGGTCGGATATATTCACGTGGAAAGCGCACTTATGCACTTAAACTCTGCCACCGCTGCTCTCTCGGGAGTACGTGCGCGTCCTCCGGCCTCTAATGAACGCCATGGCAACCGGACAAACCTCGAGCACTGGCGGGTCTTTGTTACCAGCCGCTATCGTTAGCGATGACATCTGGAGTCCGGAGACGCCGGCGCCCCGCGAGTGAGCGCTGAGGTCTGGAGGCTCAGGACTTATTTTACAGCCAAATCCCATCCTTCTCGGAGAGCACGGGCAACCCAGGGGGCGGCTCGGGCCTCTAATCTGCTTAGATCAAAAGGATGTTCTCGCACTGCGGGCACCTCCAGGGCCGCAGCCAACCAGGGCCGAGCATCGCTGACCGATGGACAGCGCGCACTCATGAATATGCATACATCCTCATGTATATTAAATGCCAGTTAGGGAACTGGGCTGGCGGACCTGTTGTTTATTAATGTTTCAGATTTAACTATAAATTACACTGTGCCTAGGAGGCATGACATTATTTAGTAGAATGCAGCATTTCGACATCAGCATACGTACATGGCAAGCATGCCAGAAATTCACTATAATTGTCCATACCCACAATTATTGCTGCAAAAATACAGATTGCAGTGCTTATAAATTAATCAACGGGAAAAAAAACATGTTGAAAGAAAAGGAACGAGCCAGTGAATATCGGTTATGTTGTTAGGCAGAAGCAGTCACCTAGGAGAGCCTTTTAATCATTTGCTAATCTGGCTAGATATTTTGGTAGGTAGTTTTTACAAGAGATCCTTCGGAGAGGCCGAAAGCACGTGACTGGGGGACAGACATTGTGTGTGTGTGTGTGTGTGTGTGTGTGTGCCCTGTGATGGACTGTCATCTCCTCCAGTGTGTGCCCCTAGCTTGTGCACTGCATTTCCTGAAACAGACTTCAGATTCACTACGACACTGTGCTGCACAGGAGTACAGGAGTGCACGGACTGATGGATGGAAGTCAGTCTGGTGATTCTGGGTACCTTCGGTCAAGAAGCATCAAGCAGCTGCACAGTAACTTATCTGCCAGCCTCTTGGGCTGGCACTTTAGCACCATAGAAACAAGATCCAGCCCCGTAACCAGAGGCATAGCGCCATCGGTGGAGAAGACGTGCAAATACACAGCACAGGCTCATTTACAGCACCGGTAACGTCTGTGGATGACTGTTCACAATCACTAAATTAGAGTGACCAGATATTCCATATCAGGGAGGACATGTCGAGCCAGGATAAGATTCATTAACTACCATTTCTATTAAAAGGACCTGGATTTCACTTAGGCACTGAATTCTTGCAGTGTGCTGATTGATCAATCTCCTAGAATCATGCATGTGTCACTAATGTTAATGTAAGACAGCTGGATTAGACTGCCAGTCAAGGAAACCAGCTGGTTAACCAGTCAAAGCACAAGAAGAACCGGACTTATTTATCCGAGCACAGGAGCCTCTCGGTTTAAAAGTCATTAGCAAAACCTGAAGTAGATCAAAGTGTCCTCCCTGACATGGATTACATGGTCACCGTACAACGTGGGCATCTTGACATATTCTGAGGATACCATGATGTCTGGAGAAGATGAAGGCACAGGAGGAAGAGGATGACCGGCAACAAGGTGGATGGACCCGATCGCCATGGCGACGAGCATGAAAACTGCGAAGCCTAGGGAGCAAGGCAGCTGGAACATTCTGGAAGCGTGCTATCTTTGTGGGTGCCAGGCCGTCAAAGGCATGCAGCATATTGTGTTCCGTTATACGACCCGCAGCTGAATGTACAGAACAAGCTGAGCTTATTGAAAGATAAGTTCACACATTCACTATATTACCAATCACATGCGAGCTTGCCGTGCGTCTCCGTGGCCCTCCCTGCAGCCCGCTCTCCTTTTTGTGCTTTTGAGGTCTCCACCCCATATGAAACCTGCACTCCCCCATTCAGTGCTCCCAGAATCTCAGGTGCCAGGAAATCCTGAGTTCCCAC
>JAODKL010000051.1:271758-289819 GCA_026780765.1 Petrocephalus schoutedeni
CATCTCGCATATAATGTGTTTATGTCGAATTTGCCCTTGGATCGTGTGCAGCTGCCTGACGTTGAGTCTCCTGCTTGGCTAACCAGCCATCGGCGCCTAGGTGCCCAACACACCCGCCGCCGCCCGTCTCGCACCTGCCGAACTTTACACTCTCACACACTTCGACGTGGTTTGTTTGCCTTGTGTCTCCGCAATCAGCAACGCACTTTCCCCTCCAGATCATGTAGTACAGACATGATCTCACGACGGGATAGCCTGCCCGGTGTCATATACATGCACAGCAGCTGAATGGATTAAATATTTTATTGTTTTCTTCTGGGTGAGTTTAAACCGTATATATATATATATTTTTTTTTTATTATTAAATAAGCAATACTTTTCACAATGCTATTTTAGGCAGCATTAAATGAATTAATATAACAAACCTGACGTTTTCTGCGTTCCCTTAATCCGCTTTGGGACTAAAGTAGAACTTTTATTGCTTTTCTCTAATTTTACACACTGTCTGTGAATATCAATCAGGCATATCACTCCCGTTTTACTTCAGTTTTCTATAGCATGTCATATAGCACGCAAGGTTACTATTTATGTTTTAAATAAGAATGTGACTCCGACGCTTTGAAAGCCTATGCTATCATTTATTTACTTACTTATTTAGCATGCACTTTGACCCGAAGTGTTGTTATGAAGACACACGAATAACGCTGCAGGGGTGGCTCCTCTGACATTTTTTTGACTTCCTTAAGCATAAATTGGCCCTATAGGCCTACATGTCTTCAGCCTAGAACATTAGCTTTAGGGCTACTATCCACGGAAGGGTGCTGTATAAAAATGCACTGAATATACTTGAATTGAAGTAGTATTGGTTGAAGCCATTCCGTTTCCCTAGGTAGCAGATGGTGAAATTGGCCGTGCCCTCCCAGAAGATGGCGCCGCAGGTGGCCTCCTAGCTGCCCTAATGCTTTGACCTGCACTGAATTGAAGTTGAGCCACACAGTGGGTAGCAATATTACTTCCAAGGGCAGGTGCTCAGCTGGAGGGGGGTTCCCCCAGCAAATTTAGCGTGATCGCCAGTGATCAAAAATAGCCACTCAAAAGCACAAAAGGGGGGGCCTTTAAGTTGTGCGGGCAAAAGGGCTTTGCACACCCATAGTTGAGTTCAAATCCCTCTCTTGTGCCCTGTTTTACTGCCACACTTTCTGCAACCCTGTGTTGGATACCACTGGATATCATGCTTGGTGGCAGTGAGCCAGAAGGTTGTTGGTTCAAATCCCCACTGCCGCCAGCGTGATGTCACTATTGAGCCTTTGAGCAAGGCCCTTAAACCCAGTTGCTCCAGGGGTGCTCAGTGCTGGGTTACCCTGCACTGCTGACCCTAAAAAGTCTGTCTATTCGCAAGCAGGATGAAATGGTGAATAAAGTACAGCTCTTTTATTCACAGTTGAAAGCTGGATTGCCGATTGCCAGTAACATAAACTTTGGTGCATTATAAACACCAGACACTCTTGGCCAGCTCTCATTTTAAGGTTAAAGAGCAATGAATAATTATAAGCTCAAAGGAACCACTTAGCAATTCTTGTATTTAATCCACAAATGTTTTGCTGATGATAAGACTGAGGTCACTCTTTTGTTGTACTTGATTTACACATCAAGGTTGCGAACCTAGTTGAAAAAATTAAAGGCAGCGCTTATAAAACTGGCGGCACGCTGTCAATAGAGGGCGCTGTGTAGGGCGCTGGTGTTTAGCGCATGGAGACGACGCCTAAGTTCGGTCTTATGACAACAATCAAAGTGAACCAGGCAAAATGAAAAGAGAAATGTACACTTTATGCTTTTTGCTGCTTTTTACTGTTTTTTTTCTCGATTGCTTTGGAGCATTTCTCAGATGACAGCATTTACAAAACATCAAGTGTAATCCCCACACCATGATGTAACCTCTGCACTGCAGAACAGCATTCCTCATTTGAGTTTCACACAAATCTCCAAACGTTTTAGCTCACATCTGCAATAGTTTTTTTTACAGTTCTCATAATTTTGCACAATTTCCAGCTGCTTTAATCTTGACGGTCAAAATAGATTGCATGTATGTAGTTTCCCATTGTGAAAATTTTACACCCAAAACTATATATGGATGTGGCCATCTTGTTATCCACCCCATGCAAAACAGATAACCAAGCTGTCAAAATTATATACTCTATAAATTGCAGTTGGCGTTGTTGTGTTTTTGGTTCCCGCAGAAGATGGTCCCCTTGGCCTTGCAATGTCCTTTTGCTGTTTCTGTATTGTGCAGTGCTGTGTGACTTCTTTGTTTGATTTTGTACCGTGTCTTGAGAAACTTACATGTGTATGCGAGTGCTTCGTCTCGGCAGTGAACTTTACCTACTGTAGTGTAAAGCCTTGTGATGTTGGAACTGGTGTCTTTGACATGAATAAGTAACTGTTTGCTAAATAAAAGTGGTAGGTCAGTGATAATGGAAAAGACTATCATTCAGAATTGCGGTGATCTGGAGCATACCTACATGCTGACGATATATCCAAGCATTTTGGTGCTCGTGGCTGAAACAATTCTGCTCGTACTTTCCATTCCGTCTGCACTGACTGATTCACTAGAATTATTTGCTTTTGAGACATGAGTTAATCGTTCTGGGGGGAAGTTACAGGCTTTTGCAGCTAAACCACAGTGTTGTGCTCTATGCATGAGCTGTCTTGACGAACAATACCTTATAGCCCTGAGACCGTTAAGTGTGTTTCATGAAATGGGTCGAAGCAATGGAGAAGAACTGTAAATAACCTGAGTGAAAAAAATCTTACGCAGAGCACAGAGAGATTGTCTTGGTAACAACATTTCAGATGTATATAAACAAAATTTAGACAGAATATTTTTGTTGAGATAACTGAATACTGACAGACAGACAGACAAACAGACAGATATATAGATAGGTACTTTATTGATCCTAAAGGAAATTGAAAGTGGACAGTGATGGTTCAGGCTGTCATAAATTTCCCCCAAAGGGGATTGGGGTCATTGTGTTGCCATTGAGTGTTGCTCACCCACATCCTGTGTGTGTGATAGGTGATAGGGATAGGTAATCCCTGTGGGCCCAGTCACATGGCCTCAAAGGGGGCCGTAAAACAACGGGGAGTGAGTTTCCGGAACAATCCGACATTCATAAGCCCGGGATCTGGTTCCTCCCCTCTGTCCTGCAGGTAGTCTGGAAGGTAGGCGACATGAAATTGCTTTGGAGAAGAAGGCTGTTATTGGTAAATAATCTAACTTATGATCACGCCTATCCGTAGATAAGCTTTCCAATGTGAGCCAAATCCGCGGTCCATTTCTTGTCTGAGTCCGTGAAAATGTGTGTTTAACTGTAGACTTCAAACCATCCAACCATATTTAATGGAAGGATTTTAACGCGAAATAACAGCGCATTCAAATTCTACACGTTCTTTTGCTCACCTATAAGTAACTGTTACTTATTTTTGGTTGTTCAATAGGGTATTCAATCTGATGTTTTGACCTGCAACATCATCGTTGTTCCAGGTATAGATTACATGCTATGGAGACTGCGTAGTTTCAGGCTCTGTTGTGATCCATCTGCTGTCTTTTCCAGACAGGTAGGAAGGGCCCCTCAGTCCTCGCGTAGACGGGCACATTTCTTAGCTCACTTCAATCGTAGCATAACCTCTCAGGCGATTTGGCGAGAAGGGGAACTCAGCCGAAGGAATTTCAGACAGATGAAAGCACAGGGCACGTCTGAGCCAGCGGACAGAAAGGGAAAGGAGCTTATATATTTACGCATGGCTTTGTTGGTCGCGAGACGTCTCACTCATTGACATCGTTTGCGCGCGGAAGCGCCCCCCAGTCGCACCCCTCCGGCACGCGCGCCCTGTGTGCGCGCGCTTCGGGCTGATATCCCCAGTGTGCACTAATTTACATTTGTTTTAATAGAATTCATAAAATGCTATTGATTTAAGAGGGGGGCACGGGTTGTCTCTCTGAAGCCGGTGATAAATCCCCTCTCAGGGCACCCCCTCCGCAATCGATATGCGCCCATGCCTGGCAGTGGGATGGAATGTCAGCTGTGGATTTTCTCGTCTTGCATGTGTTTTATTTATGTCGTCTGCCTTTTTTTTTAATGAACCTTACGCGTCGCTTTGGGCACCCCTGGAAGAACCGGCGTGAGCTCCCTCATCTCAAACGAATAATACCGCGGGCAACTGCGGCTACAGGGGTGGCAGTGATCTGCGCCAGCTTGCGGATCCATTCTCGTACCTTCGGCCGGGTTTAGGCTGGAGCGCGGATCCAGCGCAGCAGAGCGGTTGTCACTCACAATAACGTATATTTACTTATTTCAGTTTCAAAAGGGCACGGCATAACGTAACATAACCGGCCGCAGAATAAAAAAACCTGAAGACATATTACTGTATCACACGCGACACGAATGACTGACCGGAATCCTGAAATGCAGATGCTGTTTGGGCCTGATGGGGGCGCTGTTCTCGAACCTGGAACTCGCCTTCATCTTGATCGCATTCACAGTGTTCTCAATCTTCACCCTGGCTTCCGTCCTGAGCAACCGTCACAGTGCCCCAGAAGGTAAACTTTCACCTCGCATATTTCTTTAAGACAAAGCCGCAAAGACACATTATTTTAACCCCAGAGGCCTCAAATATACAGCTTTATTGTACGCTACCTCCTACTTCAAGTTTTAGCCATAGAGCAAAGCAATATATTTAATATGGCAAACGTTAACACACAAGAAAGGACACCTGTGTCTTATTATAGACAAGGCATAGTCACATTCGTGATGAATGTCGGATTTGCTCGGAATTAATGCACTCTGCACCAGTCATGATAAAAGCACCCGCTCTTTGTCATAATGAATATGTATTTTTGCTTTACAGACAGTCCCTGGGAAGAATCAAAGAACGATGAAAATGCCCTGAAAAGGCAACGGGCGGCTCACCACGAAACTGCTAATTTGGACGAAGCTGTTTGACGTCATTATTAATGTTGTAATTGTTATTTCGGTTTGAGCAGGCAATATTTTTACTCTCAGTTCTTCCAGCTGCTTTAAAGTGTTAAAATTTGTTTCACCATGACACCAGAAAGTGCTGGCTGAATGATGTACAGCCATTTATTTTAGTAGGGGGGAGAGATAATTACGTTTGAGTCTTCATTAACACCCTGCATCACTTGTATTAAAAAGGCCTTATAGTGGGGTATACAGCACCATTGCAGGACCGTATATGGGACAAATAAGCAAACAGCACACATTGGATGGATTTGTAACTGCATTGGGAAGGACATATGTGCTGTTTTTCTGATATGAAAGTAATCGTCCTTTATTGACCCCTTGGGGGAAATGCTCTTTTCACCGACCCAATCTGGCTCTCCGTGACACACATATAGGTGATGGCACGCTTGGCAGGCCCCTGCAACCGCGCCCATGGAGCTGGGGGTCAAGGGCCTTGCCCAAGGGTCCAAAGACCTGTGACTGTCCTGCTGAGGGTCGAACCAACAACCTTGCGGTCACAGACACCTAGCCCACGAAGCCACTGCCCCATACATATACCGTCAAGTCATATGTAGCATAATAATATTATTTAATATGAAACGAGGCTCCGGTGGGACGGCTGCACCTTGCTTGTGTCTTGCAGATCTGAGGCCAGTATGACTTCATCGAAACATCTCAAGGCAGCCTTCTTCACAGAAGCTTGTGAAAAGCATTCACTCCTCTGTGCCTCGCCATCACCAGACCCAGATGCACGTTTATCAGACTCGAAAGAAACATATTGCTCCTAGGCACACAATTATATATATATATATATATATATATATAGGATGAGAGGCAATTTAAGATGAAAATTCTCCTCAGAATGATATGAATAATCAGAATAATTAAAGAATTGGAAACACCATTATAGTATCAGGGACCAAGTATCAGTAATGGTGATTAAGATGCAATCTGACGCGAGCTGTTATTAAGACTATCGGTCAGTTACGATTTTATCACATGGCCAGTTGGAGTACCGCAGCATACCAAACGCTAGAGGGCAGCGTGTCCCATTCGTTCATTTTCTCATCCTTAAAGCAAATTAATAGACGGCACATTATAGTGTCTTGTTTTTTAACGTTTTTTCTATAGCATTTCTACAATAAGAATAGTTATATATGTAGCAAGAAAGATTCTTTTTCTTTAATAATAATAAATGCACATGCCATTTACAAGATAGAAATGACTTAGTGTTTAAAATTATTCTCCTGTAAAAGGCCTACAGTGTTAAACATGATCGTATTTCGAGAATTTCTGCTGGTGTTTTCTAACTGGCTTCAACCCCAAATGTTTGTCTTTTCCAACCATCGATGTAGGCATGTTCCTGACCAAAATATCAACATTTAGGTTTCTGCATTAATGTTCTCATTTGTTTGTGACGGGTACATCACGGCACTTTTTTCCCTGTACCTCAGTACACACCCACGGGGAACCCATTGGTGTCAAAGACCGGTCCTTAAAAGAAAAAACAACGAAGCTTCTCAATAAAAGATAACGATCTACCATCAGCTCCGTCTTCTCCCGTCTGCTGCATTTGTGGCTCCCAGGGGACAGTCTGTCTGCCCCCATAAGAGCTCCCGTCCTCTCCAGCTTTTCAAACTCCTCTCGTCAGACCTTTTTACACAAATTAATGCACCGCAATGCGCATTTTAATGAGTCGCGTTCAATTCCTATTTTAATTACCCTTTAGTTGAAATGATTATTTGCACTGATCTGGGGTGGCTTTAAAGTTTTCGCGATTTTTATTGAAAGTTTCAGACGATCGTGTGATAGACCGACATCACGAATTAGCAGCGATGGGTCCCGTTGTACAGCCGATGGGTGTGGCTCTGCGGACTTCCGTATGCCTGCTTGCAGAAACAGGATTCAGCCGAATCCAGAATGAACAGGAAAAAACAAAACATCTGACTAGACTCGGAGCTTCACCGTGTGCCACAGTGATGGAAACCTCTCCTTGACACGCTTAACAATCCTGATTGTATCTCATGTTGGGAGATAGAATAAATCTAAATAAATAATACACTCCACTAGAAGCAATACTATTACTACTACTACTAGTTATTATTATTATTTCTACTACTACTTCTACTTAACATTACTTTTGCCCAAATCCCACATCTTTGACTCAAGATCTGGTTTTCCAGTGTTGAAATTCACTTGAAACAGGAAACACCATGCAAGAGAAACTGTTTGTATCCAAGGGGGAAATGATGTCAGTAGCGTATAGCTAGTCTTAGGGGAATGGAGAGGAGAATAATTAAAAACAGCAGTGTGAAAACAAGGATGTAAAACCAGCATGCAAATAATCACACCCAAACCGGTCGAGCTTTTAAAAAGAAACACATTTAGGAGTCAGCGTCAGATAAGAGATGTGCGAAGGGTATGTCACGAATACGGTTTTGGTGACGCAAATTGGCCCGCGGCTCCGCACCGCTTAGATCTTCACAAAAATTTAGCACGTATAACATCACTGTATGAGAGTTAAATAACTGGGGACGTCTATTCTTATGCTAAGTGCGATGCGTTTTATTTATTGGAGGAGGTTAGCATAAACCGTGGCTTTTACGAGCGGGAATAGATGAATTGCTGAGATAGCTGTGCATAAATCGGTAGCTGTATGCCTACGCAATTCGACAATTGTCCTCTCTCGGCCTCCCCACCCTTAAGTCCTTGTTAGCTAATGAGAGATTAAGGTTCGCACGGGGCAGATAATCAGAGAAAGGGCCGAATTCCTCTCCCTGCTTTAGCCTCCCTCACACGGGGGCCTGAGAGTTTGAGGATCGACCAACAAAGGCTCTCCAACATGGAGCCTAAGCGGGGTCAGTGATAGCGGCCGCACTGCCGCCCGGGATCGCCGTAGGTCAAACGGGGCGGAAACGGGGCTATTTACACAGCAGAGGATGCTCAGGGAAGCCGCCGGGCTGGACGTATTCCTCCGGCGGCCTTTCGAGGCACATTAAAGGCGCAGGGTCAGCCGATTTTAGTGGCTCGCAAAGCCTAACCTCCCCTTTGTTGTTGGTGCTGTTTTTTCCCCCCCAGCCATAATGGTACACATGCTTTGCAGTAAAGGGGATGTGAAAAATTGGCTGGCTCTGCTTTATGTGAAATGATTCCCCATTGCGACTGGGGAAGTGGCCTGGAACAGGCCCCTGGTGAACCCCGAGCCATACGCTCCCGGGAGAGGAACTGAAAATCTTTTTGGGATATTTTTCTTGCCAGTTTTTTTTTTTGAAAGCCAAGAAGAACATTGTCGAAGGCGCTGCTATTACGGGCGCGATGTGAGCCGGGGCGGCAGCAGGATCCTGGGTAGATCTGCAGCCTGGCAGGCTTCCAGCCGGTCCCCGTGCAGCTTGCCGCTAGCCACAGGGGTACAAAGGAAGCCGGGAGGGTTGGGGGTGGGGGGGGGAGGCACAGAGGTGGCCACTGTGGACAGCGGGGGAAGTGCTTTCGGTCATGGATACTCATTCTTTGGGATCTTCTCAGCATTCCAAGAGGAAGCAAATACCAGCAGTTTGAAAGCGGTCCAAACGTACCCTTAGCAAAGCTGTTACATAGAGGCACCCACTGAAATGTGAGCATTCAGCATTCCTCTACACCACACTCTTCTGTTCTTGATTGTTGTATTTCTAGTCTTTTTGAATCCCTGTAAGAAAATGGAATACCGCGCCTCACTAGTGATCATTTGTTGAAACCCTCATGAAATGACGTCAGACTGTCTGACGCACAGCCAGGCCCAGCTGTGACAGATTAGGCTCGGCGTACGGGGACGGGCTGGGGTCCGCTGTCACACCTGTCTCAGCTGTCTCACCCAGACCGTTCAGATGGTCAGCGCCACGACGCCTGGCCTCTGTTGTCGTTGCCGGGGCCAACGGGCCGCGCTCATCCGCAAACCGCAAAGTTCGAGCGAACGAATGAACTGCTGTAGCGGAAAGGCCGGGAAGACGTAGGAGGCTTTCGTCTTCGCTTGTCGAGACCGAGAACTGATACCCAAACCATTTACGTCGATTAAAAAGAGGAAGGGCACTTTTGAGTAGAGGAAAATCAAAGGCTCTTCTCAAACGCACCGAGTCTAGGTATCGGGATTTGGGGAGACACGAGAGAGCCATTGTTATGAACAAAAGTGCAGTGCGCTTGTTTACCGCTGTTAGCATTCCAATTGGTTTATAGACGGAATGTTTGAGAAAGCCCCCCCCCCCCTTGTTTATATGTGCCAGGTGATAAAAGATCTGCGTCCTGAGCCCCCTCTCGCCCCAACCCCGCCCGTCCCGCATGACGAAGCCAGCTGAGAGGACCCGGCCGGTGTCAGTGACGAAGGCACCTCAGATTAAAGCAAGGGTCACATGACTCAGCTGCCACATTGCACGTTAGCGATGCCGGGGCCTTACACAGGGGATTAAGCCCAATTAGGACCCGACTCATCCAACCACGCCTAATTACCACTCTTTAAAACCCAACGGCACACTTTCTGCCATGAAAAGCCAGAGAGGCCTTCAGATTGGAAGGCGAATGTCAACCATAAGGGTTCTGTGTGCTGGAAGAGGGACTCTGTGCTGGTCGAGTGCAGAGCATCCAGATTGGCTTCAGTTCAGCTCTTCATATATCTAAGTGAAATACTTCAAGGGTGCCGAATAAATGTCCTGACCCAGGCTTCACTCTCACCTGTATATTTGTTTGTGTGTGTGTGTGGGTCTCTCTCTCAAAGGAGAGCAGTATGGGATATGTGAAAAGAAACATCCCAATGTACCTGTACTTGTGGAAGTGGTATATAAAGAATTATTATTGTTGTTGTTGTTGTATGTCAATTAATAGTCACCTCATATAGTTAGTTACCTCATATATTACTCTACTTCAGGAGGATATTCGCCTATTTAAATACCATTTCTTTTCATTTTTATTGTGCCATCCACAAAGTTATCTTCCCAACCATAAAATAATAAAGCTACCGTTTGTTTACATTTTTACTGACCCCACAATTCACCCTGTCCCTGTAAACGTACCGGGCTTGAATACAGTGTGTGTGACTGGTATAAAGAACTGTCCCCCCCCCCCCACCTGCCTGTGGAAATGACCACAGTATATAAATCTGGCACCCAGAAATTCCCAGGCCACATGAATGTTATCATGGACATGGGAGATCACTCTTCCTTATCTCCAAGTACAACAAATCCCAAAACTAAAAAGCCAGATAACTGCGTCTTTTAAGGCCTAAAATAAATAGCGTTATCTGGCTGGCTGCACTTCAGAATAACAATTCGCTTTTAACTTTCCCGAAATGTGGTGCTGAATGACAGGCGACGGTTGTGGTGCGAGGACACTACTGTTCTCGCCGTGGTGGCCCTGTCACGTCGGGCCGACGTGTCCCACCACAGCCGGCCCACACCTCCGCAAGCCAGCCGGGCCCCTCAGGTGATCTCCAAGAAGTCGAAGCTTGGCCAACTCGATGCAAACGTGTAGAAGCTCGTCAAGAGCAAGCCAAGACAACACTGCGGTGTGAGGTCCTGTGGGTTAGGATGCGGTCCCGACAATCGGAAGGTTGTTGGTTTGAATCCCAGCATCGTCTAGGCCCAGAACGCTCAGTTGCTACAGAGACTGGATGATTCTGTGCTCTTAGCAAAAAAATGTACAGTGCTTTCGCTAAAAGTGCCTGCTAAACAAAAATACATGAAAGGGCCCCCAAAAGTGAAACCCATTTGTTTTCCACCCACCCCCAACTATGAAAAATGTTTGGAAGTTTGAAAGCTGGGCTGAGATTTTCTCTTCCGCTACGTAGTACTTCATATGAACTTTCCGCGTGTGATCACCTACCCATCCATCCATCCATCTTCTGTACTGTTTATTCAGTAGAGGTCACCGTGAGCCTGGGGCCTATCCCAGGAAGCACAGGCCAAAGGGGAGGGAGACACCCTAGATGGGATGATTTACTGGACTATGACAAATTAAAACCTAATCCCTCTGCATCCCGCCTCTCTTCTGAGTAACTTAGTGAGATTCTAACACCGATGCTGGCTTGTTTGAGTAGTGGCAACTTTGCTCAATTCATCACACTAACCCCAGTGCAGCGTAAAATGGTAGGATGAGCAAAAGCCTGGGTAAACCCGGCTCAATATTTACTATGCTGCTAATTATTCAACTTTAAAATTAAATGTGTAGTATGTGAGGTTTCCTGACAAATTCCAAATAATGGTAAACAAAAAGAAACACTAGTCCATACATCAAGTAAAAGAGGCCAGAATAATTTAATAATTCATTGTTGCCTGTTTTCATTAAGTTTTTAAGGCTCTACTTTCCCACTGATCCAGAATTATCTTAATAACCAAATGCACAGTATCTGCACCGAGAAGAACGCCAAGAACCAGCAGAAAGTCAAGCTCTGTTATTCATTTAGAAGTGATATTGGCCTTATATGGATGCCAGCTTTCTGCTGGGTTTGCTGGTTTAATCCTCACAGGCCGCACGGCAGCCTGCATGTGCCCGTTTCCATGGAAACCAGGTGGCCTTAAATAAGGAAGACTAGAATACCAAAAAAATATATCTGTGTATATCATAAAAAAAACAACCTGTGGTGGTCCAGAAATGCTCCCCATTCCAGACATGCACAGTGTGAGAAAGAGTCAGTCGGTGCTGCGTGACTTGTGTGGTCGCTGTCGCGGAGAGGGACAGCTGCCGGCGAGGCCCGTGACACCGCCGGCGTCGAAGGAGCTCCGGGAGGAATGCACAGCATTTCTGCAAACGTCATAAAGCAATAAATAGCATCTTCAAGGACGTAAAGGGAGAAGAAAAAAAACAGCAAAACAAAACAAGAATGACCTCAACTCTCCCGCCGGGCCCGTTCGCTGGGGGGGGGGGGGGGGGGGGGCGATTTTTCCGCCCACTTTCGCAGCCGCCCCATTAGCATCATGCTGTGTTTTAATCCTAATTGACTTGTAAAAGGCCAGACATTTCATCTTAATGTGGTAATTCATCAGGTTCCACCTTAAAACAACTCCAGTCCGGGGTTCAGGAGGCAAGGCTGGGAGTCTCCTTTGTAACGTACAGCCCAGGACTGGACCGCCGTCTCTCACTATGGAGCGCAAAAGACATACATATGCACATATAAGCAAAAATTGTTAAGATAGCGCAGAATGAATTTCAGTCTTTTTAGCATTCGATGCAGCTTCGCGATGTTGAGCATTCAAATGTCCATTTGATTAAAAAAAAACTCAGATATAATAGCTAGAGAGAAAAAGATATAATTCAGGCTTTTAATAATTACGTTTTATTGGTCTGCGTCCATTAATTTTTAGGTAATTCTTGGTGATTGTTCTTCATTGCATTTCTAAAGATAACCCAAGGCCCCCCCCCCCCCCCATAATTTCAGAATCTGGCTTTTTATGATTCCATTTTCCGTGAAATTACTGCCCTAACTGGCTACGTTCAGTTTTGCGAGCATACCGGCAGCGTAAGGGATTCCAGCTACGCGTTTTTTGGGGGGTGCAGACTTACACAAAGGGGATATTCCACTGCCTGTTAACGTTAATGACCGAGAGGACAAATCCGGAACAACAGAGGTGCTTTCCATATGAAATGAGGCCGCAACTAACAAACTGAGATTGAAACCGGGCACGGGCCAGTTAATGCACATTAATTCTATGCGGCTACTGAATCCGGCCATTAAAGTCAACAATGGGGCCGCACAGCTAGGTGTCCCTGGCGTCCAGGTTCCAGATGTGCTGGGGAGGGGGGGCAGGACTCCACACACAGGAGGCTCCGAACACCCAGGAGCGGGGGGTGGGAGGGGGGACACAAAGGCCTCTCATTAAAGCAAACTGTTCACAGATTCAAGCCCCGATGGCCGGCACTTCACAGCCTGTTTACGTCCCATTCAGAGGGACTGGGGGCCCACGGCGGTGTATGGGGCAGCGGGGTTAGAGCTGTGTGTGTGCGTGTCTGTTGGAGGGGGGGGGGCTTCCTGTCACTTGTATTACCTTATACATGTGGGGTCAATATGTGCAATGCAAGGTCTCACATTTGCAAATGGGGCTGGGGTCCCCCTCCCAGTCAGCCGCTTTACATATTCGTCCCTCCCTCCCGCTATAAAAGGGGGGGGAGGCTGCCTCATTGTTCACAAGGGCTCCCGAGCTCATCCTCCGATGGACAATTACTGTTGACGTGGTGAAGAGGTTTTTTTCCTTCTGCCCGTAAGAAGACGAGAGAGAAACTCAGGGTTGGGTTTTAGTCGTCCGCAGACGGGGGACCAGCAGTCAGAGCAGCGCAGCGGTGGCTGGAGCCCGCAGCCTCACCGAATGTGGTCATTACCCTAGCGAGACCACGCTCCCTACTTTGGCCCGGAACCTTCTCTGCAGCCAGCCACTTACCCGGATACCACTGAGGACCACTGGCACCTTCCAGCACCAAAATGAGGATACTGAATCTGCTCTACATCATCCTGATACTTGCGACTTTCCTCTCTTTGGCCAAGGGGCAGAGACCAGGTATGTGAATCTGAAAACAAGTTCGATGATTTAAAGTCCCTTACTATTGCTGATAGTTTCTCAATAATGACCTTTGGTAGTGAGTCAGATGGTGTGAATACTTTCCCAACAAAATCATTACAAAAATATTTGTGTTGGACTTCTATTAGCTGGTCTTGAATTTGTTATAATTTGAGTGTTTTTAATAATCAGTTTACATTTCAAAATGACAAATTTGCATTAAATAATTACTTTAACTATTACTTTAAATACCTCTTAGACATTTTCCCTAAAGAATATTGTCCAGCTTCATGCAGTAAGTCCTGAGAGCTTTAAGTAGACTGGAGTTCATAATGTCAAAGAATGTCCCACAATCCAAGCCTAAAATCTTGTATTTATGTTCCTACAAATCATACTTGGCAATTTCCCCTCACCAATCAGTCTTGCATCAATGTTGTGGAGTCACTGATTTTTGCTCCAACCAAGCTTATAATTTATGTTTGCCAGCAATCTAAAATCTGTCTATATGCTTAGAGAATCAAGGTTGATGATGTAATTGACCATCATGGGTCTTGCAGTGAGTCGAATCTTTGCCTCCTGGTCCTTATATTTTCTTCTAATCCACTGTGCAGAGTTTTAGCTGACCTATGTCACTTTCCATGTGTCCAAGTGGGCTGCAGGTTTGAGGGCCATTGACTTCAAGTAGACCAGGCTGCTCCGTGTAGCAGTGGAGACACTCGCCCGCTTGCTTCTGGGAATTATGTCCCTGCTATTTTTACATTGGGCATCTTTGACGGACGCCCACACATTGCTTAGGAGCTTCCAAAGTTACAGTGTCAGCATTCAAGTGAAATAATCACCTCAGGATGGCAATATGATTGCTAACACGTGGTTTGTCCTTCCTCGGCAGATTTCCTGAGCCTGAAGCGAAAGTACCACAGGCATCACTGCCCGCACAGAAGATGCCTGCCGCTTCACTCGAGAGTACCATTCCCCTGAAGCACAGAATGGTACGTTCCGGGCTCCTTTCAGTCACATACAACTGCATCTACAGTACAATCCTTGGTGGCGGGCTTAGGGAACAGGGGGATTTGGGGGGGGGGGGATCCGGCTGTCTCCTACACCCCTGCATAAGCAATTAGCGAATGATTCTGTCAGAGCATCATTACAGATGTACCTTTTCACAAATATTTAAGGTGACCTGCCATTGTTTTCCTTTGTCTATGGTGGTACGCATGCACGCCTGCTGGCACTCTCAGATTTTACAGTAATAAGAAAAAAAAAGTAAGTAGGAAGTAGGCAGAAAAAGATCATTGTATGATCAGCCTCTGTACCCTCACAGCTGGGGTAACAGACAGGAGAAGCCTTAATCTGATTTAAAGCACATTCCTTTACACCGGAAGGAAGCTCTTTAAGTTCTTTGTTGAAACGGTGTGGGTCCTCATTTTCTATAATCTCAGATCCAATCTGAAGTAGTCAGGCCGCAGCGATCAAGCGAGCGGAAGCTAATGGATCAGGGCGACACGTGACTGATAAGATAAGCCTCGGAGGTGTCACCGAACCTTTAAAAACATTTACGATCAGGGGCCTAATTTCAATATGAAGCCGAGACTACAACAAGTAAAATTTAGCATTTTACTACCCTGGGAGCCCGCCTACATCTGTGTGACTTACGTTTTAAGTCCCCTTTGCATTGTAGTCCTAAAAACAAAACGGAAAAGAAAAAAAACCTCAAACACTGTCACTATTTCCAAGGGAACTCAATGGAGAAATTCCACGCGGAGATTAGTGTTGGATCCCAAAACTGATTAGCCGCGGCTCTCTTAGCATGGCTGCTTTCGCAGTTTGCCAGGCCTAGCTCGACGTCCCGTCCCGTGCGCCATTATTACCCCCCAGGTGGCCAAACAGAATTAATCAACACCAGCTCTGTTTACCCGCCGCCTTCTACATTGGAACGTTCCCTACATACCTGCGCTCGGCTTAAACGCCTGTCGAATATTACGCTGTATAGCGGGCCGGATAATCGCAGGCCTCTAGCGGTCTTATCCTTAAGAAGGCTAGCAGCTTAGTGCTTACAAAGGATTGATAAAGTTCAAAATGAGTTCGCATCCCGAAAGGTTTTAGGGTCCTTGGCAGTTTACAGTGCATGATTTGAAGTGTCTGAGCAGAGGAATGAGTATTATGTATTTAGGCTGTTGAGAAGGCAGATGGTGATTTCTTTAAGCATCACATGGGTAGATAGGGTAGCTAAAGTTTACAAGCTAAACGTGGCCAGTGTGTCCATCATGGTAGCTTAAAAAAAAGATGCCCTGTTGTGCTCATAAGAAAGGGGAGTAATTAGCCATTTAATGAGGGTGAAACTCTTTTAAATATTTTCACAGACTCAGTCTTAATGTAACGGTGTGTTTGAGGACACTTGTAAACGGACTTTAATTTAAATCCCCCTAACGATGTCCTGTTATAATATGCTGTCAGTATTTTGAGGGAACGTTTTAAACACTCACTGGGCCATTGTGATATATAAAGAGTGGGTCATCACCTTCACCCCTGCTCAGGCTGACCCCCATTCACTGCAAACCAGCTGGTAACTGTTGCTCTAAATTCTGGAGACACATGACCTCATAATCCCTCAAGCTGGTTGAGCGAATTCAACATAGTAAAAAAAAAAAGCTAATCCAATGTGACTGGGCAACCAAAGCAAAAAACAACAAAAAATCCTCTATTGAATGCTAAACTGCACCGAGGGCGTCTTTTTGCAGTCTGAGTCTGAACACGCCTCCTTTGGGCACCCAGGGTGGAGAACTTGCCTGCCGTCTTGAGTGTTTAGTCTAACATCATTCTTGGTTATATTTCAGATGCAAGAACGTGCCGTCCCGATGTGCCTTGTGGGAGCAGTGACCTTTGGAGGAGGGGGGGGGGGGTTGAACCCAGACTCAACAAGCACCCTCAAGCCACAAATTTCTACTGAGAAGGCAACTGCTAGAATACCAAAAATATGTTTCCCTTTGAAAAATTGTAAATAATTTAAAAATCAGATACCAGCTTTTGAGTATTCTGACTATTTAAACTATGTTTACAGTGTAATGATCAGTGTAAATATATGTGCATGTATTAGTTTTGATCAATAGCGAGGTCTTACACTACAGCACATTCACAAATGTCAAAGGCGACCAAAGATTTGGGCTTTATATTATCAATGCAGATAACAGCATAGCTGATGTCAGCATGGATGATGCTCCATAAAAACATGTAAAAACCATGCATTAAATACTGCCGTTGTGTTTATCTACATTAAAGTGTAGATCAAGTTTTTATTTATACAACTCATCATGTAAAAGACTGCAGAGTCGTTCAGAGTTCAAAGGTTGATGGAAAAATTGTATACGTGCTGGGAAAGTGTACTTTTCCATTTTATAACATGCTGAAATGTGTTTATATGCAAGTAATGCACTTGTTTAACTGATGTAAATTTCAATAAATTGTGTATACTCTTCTCGACTTATTTCACACTGCTAAGAGTGGAGACAAATGAAATTAAAATGTTGAATATAAGGAAAAATTACAAGGGTGGAATGCAAGGATATTAGCAAATATGTAGCTTTGCACAAAAATATATAAATTAATTTATTAAGACATTACTGTACAAAGCTTACTTCTTGTGTTACAAAACCAGTCCAAAGAAGGAAAAAAATATTCAAAATCCAGAGCCTGAGTTGCATATAACTGCATAATTTCAAATATTACCTGGCAAATTGACTGAACGTTAAACTCTCCCAAAATATTAACAGTGCAGTACAATGCGAGCCAACAGTGCAAAGTGACTCAGATTTCCAAAGCAAAAAGCATAAAACTGGAAATATTTTACATAATATAGCGACAATGCAGAATGACTGGCAGCCCATGGAAACACCTTAACTTACATCTCGTGAAATGCTACAAGTTACTAGTGAGACACGCACACTAAAAACGTTACGCCATTAAGCTCACTATCAGTGCCTGCTAAGATACCACTGTGCCTGATTAAGCACAGTTCTTTAATAAGTCCTGTACACTGATATTTATAAGAGTTAAAACCTCAGCCCAAATCTCGTTCCAACTTTTTAATTCCCAAACTTCTGTGGTGTAACAGGTGACAGCTACGGTAAATTCCTTCTACTCTGTTTTTTTTGTAGGGAAGGATTTCCTCATGTGAAATTGACGCACATTCACCAAAAAGTGATTCTTCTGCGTTTGCATCCTGTCAAATCCCCCACATTCCATTTCACGGGAGCACGCAGACAACATTTGTCCTTTCAATTAAAGAAAAAAAAAAAGTTTTTTTGCACATCATTAGCTAGAGGTTACACAGGGTCATTACACAAAAATAAAACACTATACTGTTCTCTGATCTGTGAACCATGCCTGGAAACCACTTTACTTTTTTTTTTTCCTCTGAAACACTTAAGAATAAAAAGTTCTGCCTGTTTAAACTGTGAACTTACAACAACAATAAATCCACATAAATATATACTTTATTAAGATGTTTCCAAGCTTTAAAACATGTAGGATACGGCT
>JAODKL010000051.1:305111-319479 GCA_026780765.1 Petrocephalus schoutedeni
ACAGTTATACAAGTACAGAGTGCAGCCCACTTCTTTAGAGGATGAAACATATGGTTACGATTTAAAATATAGAGCATGCAGCCAGGACCATGAGCTTCACTTAGTATCCGACAAAGCTTTGTCAGTTTGTGATCCATGAGATTTCCAATTGGTTGTACCATACATGGTGGTTCCAGCATCTCCTGGGACTTTCAGATTTTATGGAGGATGGTCTAATAATATCCAATAAATGCCGGTTCTGAAGGCAAAGACCTTAATGAGAGAGGTCAGTGTGGCTTGTGCTCTTGTTTTTTCATGAATTGAAACATCAAGAAATAAGCTGTGCCCCCCCCCCCCCCCCTTTGCCTGGGGCAGCCTAGGAGGTGTCACACGTGTGGAGGACAGATGGAAGAGATTTGGCCGCGGTGCAGTAGGTGGCACCTAAAGGCTAAATGGCTGAGCTGCACCCCAGCTCAGTCCGCAGCGGACGAAAGGCAGACGACCCGCACCGCCACATGCAGTTTGCCCCGTGATTGATGTCCCTCCATAAGTCCCTCCTGCCTGAGCTCTGCTTAGAGTGCCATTTGACAGAATGCAGTAATACTTTGAGATGTTAAACAATCTCCTTTTGTCTGGCCTCTAAAGCACGGCCTCTTTCTGCCGTAACTTCCAATGCTGGTTGTGACATTCTTGTTTTGTGCTATTTTAATGCGTCTTTAAATTAAAAATTTAATCCGCATGTCGTACAGGGCAAACTCCGGCAAGTGTGTGTTTTGAATTATGAGGGTCCGCAACGTCCGAGTAGGAAACGAGGTTCTATAGTATTAAAGAAACAGCTGAGGCGGTGTCCAGCCCTTTGCAAAGCCGGAGGACCTGGTTTCTAGGCAGATCTCTTGAGAGTTGCCTCCGAGAACAATTGTAGACTCGGGGGGAGAACAATGGTAACAATCCCGAATTTGGAACTTTAGAGGAGAGGCGCACAGAAGTGGTCTGACTGACAGGGCAGCTGCTACTCTTGTGCAGGGCGACTGAGTAGCACATCGTGTGATTAGCATGGCAAGGGGACTGGGACTGAGAGGGGTTTGTTGCCCGGTTAGGGCGCTGTGCCTGTGGCTGGAATGTTACCAGTTTGAATCCCAGGGTCGGCAGAGTGACGTCACCAGTGGGCTCCGTAGCGAGGCCCTTACACCAGCGGGCCTGGCTTTCTCCAAAAAAATAAACGACACTGCGTTGGATAAAAGATTCTGCTAAATGATGCTTTAAAGCGTCAGGTATGCTTAGGAGCGAGACGCGTGTTCCCGCGGTGGCCCCCGCTTGAAGGAGCCGCGCTTCCCCACCTGGGAACTTTGGGTGGGGGAAATTGCTCTTTGGTGCCCCCTAGTGGCCCTGTACTGCACACGCGCGTATGTTTCTTGTGGGCGGCGAGATCTGTCACGCGGAGCGACGTGAGCGGGAATATATTAGAGCCGTTTGAGGCGAGGAGCTGCAATCGGCACGTGTTTCGCTCTTGGCGTGAACCATGCTGTGGGCTGGGGGGGGGGGGTTCCCTGTCTATCCATCCCTCCTCCTGTGGGCCAGCCACCTGTCCCTCCTCTTTTAGTTCAGTCTGCCTGCTCACCTGTTCATCCCGGTTTTCATGTGTCGTTTTAATGTATAACTGGGATCTGATCCTGCCAGCTGTGTTAAGGTTGGCTTACATTTTTCTTTTTTTTTTTTTTTATATATATATTTTTTTATGTTTTTGCTAATTGAGGCACTAATGACATTAAGGTTGTTGGTGTCCCGGTGTGAACCACTGGCTGGTGAGGTCCTGTTTCTATAAAAAGCTGGAGATACACCTGCGTTGCGTAACTATACCACTTTCAGTACTGTACGTGGCTGCCCCGCACTGGCCCACAGGTTGCTTAGCAGTTAACACCATGGCTTCACACCTCCGTTTGACTCGACTTCCTCCAGCGTCGTCCTGCAGCCCAAGGATGTGTGATTTAGGCCAGTCGGTGTGAGCGAGTGTGTGGTAGGGTGGGGGCAACCGACAGTGCAATACAGGAGATGTCAGCGCAGTATAATAATAAAAAGACACTAATAAATAAGCACTGTGCGGGATGTGGGGAGTGAGGTAGCTCCCTGTCGGATGTGGGGAGCGAGGGATGTGGGGCATGAGGTGGCTTCGCGGGGGATGTGGGGCGTGAGGCGGCCCCGCGAGGGATGTGGGGCGTGAGGCGGCCCCGCGAGGGATGTGGGGCGTGAGGCGGCCCCGCGTGAGATGTGGGGCGGCCCCGCGAGGGATGTGGGGCGTGAGATGGCTCCGCGGGGGATGTGCAGATCGACAGTCACAGATGAATACACTGCTGATGTGATCCTCCTTGCCCGTCCACCAGGTGCTGCTGCCAGCCGCCGGCCTGCTCCAGCTCCAGGATGTCAAGAAGGCCTGCTGTGAGTTCCTCAGCTCCCAGCTGCACCCCACCAATTGCCTGGGCATCAGGGCCTTCGCCGACCTGCACGCCTGCACCGAGCTGCTAAACCAGGCGAACACGTTCGCAGGCAGGTGGTGGGGCGCCTCTGTGTGCTGTCTGGGGGGGGGGTCTGCCGGGGGGACTCTGTGAGAATTTGCCCTTATGCCCTTACCTGTTCCACAATATGCTAGGCAGAGGTTAGCTTGTAAGGGCAAACACTGAGTCTGTCTGAAGTTTCCCAGAATGCCACTGGAAGCCTTTCCCGGGCTGACGTTTCATAATGGAAATCAGATGAGGCTGGAAATGTTTCTAGTTCTTGTTTATTATGATCGCCATGAACGCATTTTAAAGAATCTTCCTGCCTGGATCCGTCTGTCCACTTCCAGCGGCTTTCTGCCTCATTAGGATTAGGGTGGTACATTTTGTATGTGCTAATTTATAACTTAATGTGCAAGAGGGGCTGGTGACATCTCGTCCTTGCTGGTGGATGAGACGTTTTTCATAGAACTGCTCCAAAAGGGGCCGCGGTTTCTCCTTGGATAAACGTTTGAGCCTGATGTGCTTTTCTTGGTGGTACTCACTGGCGGGTGTGAATATTCATGAGGGGACGTGGCTAGAATTGATCAGGGTGTTTGCGATTGGCTCAGCCCGTGCAGAGGGGAAGGGAAATGACTGGCAGCAGAAAGCAGAGCCTGTCCCACACGGAAAGTGTTACATTACCCCGCAGGCTACTCGGGTGTCCTGCCAACTCCAATTTGCAGGTTTCGTGAGGGTGGATCCCAGGCACAGTTCAGCGCCAAGCTAGGGGAGGCACCACGAGCACCTGTGTGCCTGGACTGTGTTAGCACTTTTAATTAGGTTTAATATGTGCTGCATGAGCAGCTAAGGGCACAGGCCGAAAGTCACAAGCCCACGGCCCACATCGGCGACCCGTGTTGTACCTCTTGAGTTGGAATCTAGCTAAACTGTTGTTGTAAAATGCTTTAGGGGGAGATGTGCATCATTATTTGAATTTTTATTTTGATCAAAATGGAGCATCTGTATACTGCTAAATAAATGTTAAGCGGCTTTATTCGCTTCCTGTTTTAATGGCTGATTTCTGAGCTTCCGAGGGAAATGTAGCATTTTTGATAAACCTCTCGCTGCCATAATTGTCTTCTATTTTTATAAATCCCATTCTTCTTGAAGATGAGTTTCTGATGAGTTTCTTTTTTTCGGTGCATGTTGAGAATGTTTTGAGATGCTCCTTTTAATCGCGGGGCACGTTTACCAAGCAGTCTCCAACCTAAGGTTACCCTGGCAACACTTAACCATGCAGACAGTCTCTTTTGAAGACTGATATCTCTCATTTCTCATCTCTCATTTTCTGTTCCTGTGAAATTTTTTCAGGAAGCCGCTTGACGGTCTTACTCGAATACACTGAATACACTCGAATAAGTTGTGCCCATCAGACACACATCATACTTTTCCTTCTGAGTCTTGCCTTGGTTTTGGGTTTGAAAATGCAATGGTACTATTTAAACTGTGCCCGTGTCTGAAAAGTCATGTGGTTGAAACCCGGGACTGCAGTTTGGCCCTTGCGCAAGGCCCTTAACCCCAGTCTTGAAGGGCAGAAGTTTCTCACACACGACAGTATCGTGCGAGTAACGCGGTGTGACCGCCGCATGCCAGCGGCAGCCGGATTCACGCATAGCAAGGCCTTGCTGTGTTATGGTTGGCCGGTATATATGGGTCTTGCCCCTAACTTGCACGCTGGTAGTTGTCGAGCGGAGATCAGGGCCCTGTCTAGGCTCCGCGTCCCACGTTAATAACGAAAACGGCCGCATCGGCTGTCCACGGGTACGCTGACGGGGGCGATCTCTCCCCTACAGAACAGCACTTTACCGAGGTGGTGCTGAGCGAGGAGTTCCTGAACCTGGGCATAGAGCAGGTGTGCAGCCTCATCGCCAGCGACAAGCTCACCATCCCGTCGGAGGAGAAGGTAACGCGCACCGAGGGTAACGGTCAGAGGTGTGGCCTTCTGGCCAAGAGCTGAATGAACAGAATGTCGCAGCACCAGCCTCGTCCCTCGGGCTGTCAGAATCCCCCCTGATTGGCCATGGGTCTCTAACTTATCTATTTATTGTCATTTATTCTTTATTATTACTATATATTATCAGTATAAAGTTACTATTAGCACTATGTACAGTTCTGTGCAGAAGGCTTAAGCAGTCAGAGAAGGTGATGCTTACATGGTCTCCATGTTGGTGTAAAACTGATATGTCTGTCAAAGTGTCAGCTGAGCCATCTCCTCTCCTCAAGTCAACCAGCAACCATCCAATACATTGATGTATTTTTTTTTGGACTCAACCGCTAGCATACCATGTTGGATGTGGATTTGAAATGTAACGAATGCCTGGAATAGCTGAGGTGACCTCGAGGAGAGGTTTGGGAACTAATATGGCGTCCTTCTAGCCATCCGACAAGATACCAATAATTTTTGTTTTTATCGTGTTACTCTTAATTTATATACAGTTTTCATATCCATTTTTTTGTTAGCAGATATGCAGTTGCTATTCGGGTAAATGGCTCTAAACATTTCCCTTGGCTGCCTAAGACTTGCACAGTACTGTATTTACACCCTTTTTGTTTCACTGTGTCTGCTCGTAAGTCCTGTGGAGACCCTCCCTTTGCCACTTGCTGCCTGCATGGCTTTCCTCTCTATAGCCGTTTATGGATGTTATGCCAGTGAGACTTGGCTTGACTTCCCTCGATGGGGATTTGAAGCGACTCTGTCTGCACGCTCGTGTACAGGTGTTCGAGGCCGTGATAGCCTGGGTTACCCATGACAAAGACGTGCGTCAGGAGCACATGGCGCACCTCATGGAGCATGTGCGACTGCCCTTGCTGTCCAGGGAGTACCTGGTCCAGGTCTGTAGGCCCTCTCTGTCCTCGCGTCTGGGAGCTGCATGCCCTTCTACTGGAGTTAGCTACAAGGGTCACTGGTACGCCCTAGGCTCACTAGGTGAGCCGACTTACCGTCCAGATAAATATTCAGCAAAGAAATCTGATGTCCTTCAGCTGCCTGGCAGCCAGGCTGGGGTGTTCCTCCACCAGCAGAGGGCGCCACCATTTTCACCCATAATGGTTCCCACCCCCTGGTACGCGCGTCAGTGCCGTGGCCAGTATTCCACCGAGCCGCGGACCGCGGGGTGGGAACCCCGAGGGGTTGGTTTACAAATTTACTCTATATTGATGATTTTTTATTTTTATAGTTTTTATGACTTGCTAGTTCACTTGTTCTGTATGCATGTGAAAAAACATGGGAACAGTTAGACAACACCCCATGACCATGTCCCAAATGGGACCAGAGGGCTGGGTCTGTAACACATGATGGCAGATCAGTATATTACCACCAGACATCATGCTTCCCAAGCATTTGCTTTTCAAATTTGCTTTCTGATGGTTTTAAGGAACATCATTAAACCTATGAGTCAGTGATTGATCTACATTAGTCATTATACAATTACCAAATGCTTTTACCCCTGTGCAGAGATGTGCAGACCCGCGCATGCCTTGCATGAAACCGTACTTCTGTGACAAACCTCGCGCCCTGCTCTGTTTCAGAGGGTGGAAGAGGAGACCCTGGTGAAGAACAGCAGTGCGTGTAAAGACTACCTGATTGAGGCCATGAAGTACCACCTGCTTCCAGCAGACCAGCGCTTGATGATGAAGACCATCAGGACCAGGATGAGGACACCCATCAGCCTTCCTAAGGTGCCGATGGCCGGCACTGGTCACTTGCTGTGATGATGATAGTACGTTATTGATCCATCGTGGGGAAATTCTCTGCCCCAGCTTGCTCTCTGTGATACCCAGACACATAGGTAGGTGTGAGCAAGCTTGGCCGTGAAGGGCAGCCACTTGCTGTGGTGTCCAAGGAGCTGATTGCTGAAGATGCCACTTATCTTGATTGAAATTGTCTGAATTGAAAAAGTAACCCGGAAAAATACAAGACGCAGTTGGTTTTGGCATGGAGACGGCCGTGTTCCCGGGGCCAGCTCTCCCTGACGGCGCCTTTCGCCCAGGTCATGGTGGTGGTGGGAGGGCAGGCCCCCAAAGCCATCCGCAGCGTGGAGTGCTACGACTTTGAGGAGGAGCGCTGGTACCAAGTGGCCGAGCTGCCGTCTAGGAGGTGCCGAGCAGGTAGGTGGCGGCCGTGGTATCCGTGGCGACGGGCTCTGTCCCTCCTTGATGCTGTCCTGCAAGTGTGTGATCACGTGCGACTGTTTCAGGATGCGTGCTGCTTAAGGGCTGAGCTGAAATGGTATGTGTGCCTGTGTGTTGGTGGGATTTAGCTTGCTTTGGCTCATAAGGTGGATCAACATGAAATTCAAGGGATTATTATTCCAGCTGCTACACTCGAACCCGAGTGGCATGACAATGGGAATCCAGCTCAGTGTATTGAGCTGTAGTTTTATATTTTGTTTAGTGGCATCCTTTATTGTACGGCGGTGGCTTTTAGTCGCGATCCGATTCTGCGCTTCTCCCCAGGCGTGGTGTACTTGGGCGGCATCGTGTACGCGGTGGGCGGCTTTAACGGCTCCCTGAGGGTGCGCACTGTGGACTCGTACGACCCGGCCAAGGACCAGTGGACGTGCATGGCCAGCATGCAGGACCGGCGCAGCACGCTGGGGTCGGCCGTACTCAACGGGCTCCTCTACGCCGTCGGCGGCTTCGACGGGAGCACAGGTGTGGCGCGCCCGCCTGTGATCAGCCCCATCTACTCCTTGGGGGCGGGTGAAATGGGGCTTGGAAGATGATGATTGGTGGGATTATCATGGAGTGGCAGCTGCTGCCTAATGCTGACCAATGGGAATGGATTTAAAGGATGGGTGATTAATTAAGCAGAGTAATTCAGCCTTCTGTAGGCTTTACAGCCCGATTTCCCCATTATTGCTACCCTTTTCATCCTTGCTTGTAATTAAAAAATAAGAATAATGAAGTCAGAAAATCCTCTCACTATCACGTTTATAGTATTTGAAATGCGGTTGAAAATGTTAACATAGTAGCGTTAATCTTAGTTATAACATGTTATTTTGTTTAATTTTATACCCCAAGGGAGAGTAGGTTGAGCACAGATTTTTAGTAGAATTTAATTAAACCCGTTCAGACAGTTCTGGGGAACCTGGAGAGTAACTGCCCGCCCCCCACTGCCCCCCCCCCGTTGATCATGGCAGGTCTGTCCAGTGTAGAGGCCTACAACGCCAAGACCAACGAATGGTTCCACATCGTGCCCATGAACACCAGACGCAGCAGCGTGGGCGTCGGTGTGGTGGGCGGTGAGTGACATTGGGAGGGGGTGGGGCCAGCTAGGGGCGGGGCCTCCCGGGGACCACTGACATGCCTGTGTGTCTGCAGGCATGCTGTACGCGGTCGGTGGCTACGACGGTGCCACCAGGCAGTGCCTCAGTACTGTAGAGGCATACAACCCCAAGACCAACGAGTGGACCTACATATCTGAGATGAGCACACGGCGCAGCGGGGCGGGTCAGTCTGGCTTTCATTACTGTTACGCTTCCGGGGGTGATCTGCATGCCCGATTTACCCCCTTTGCCCAAAATCATACTCCCCCGCGTCCACGATGTGATATATAGTCAGCATTGACAGAGGGACAGTTTCACAGGAGGATTTTCGGATAGTGGACTCCAGGGTTTGTACACATAATGCGTTGTGTTTCTGCATAAATAATAAGCAAGTAGTAACACGATGGGATGGAATAAATATAGTGGAATAAATCCCATCATAGATCTTGCGTTGTAGTCGGCCATCACTGATCTCCTGTGACTGAGGTGAGGCTGTCCTGGAAGCAGTGTCGAAAACCCTCTCCTAATCCCCCCCACCCGCGAGGCAGGCGTCGGCGTGCTGAAGGGCCTGCTCTACGCCGTCGGGGGACATGACGGGCCGCTGGTGAGGAAGAGCTGCGAGGTGTACGACCCGGCCACCAACGCCTGGAAGCTGGTGGCCGACATGAACATGTGCCGCAGGAATGCTGGTGAGGCGCGCGGCTTCACTGCCTCCGGGGGCCGCTTTCACGTAGCGGAACCCCGCAAATTCCAGATCTTCCCCAGAATCGCGCCGCCCCGATGCGCAGTGAAACTCTCTTTCCCCTAGATGCTGTAAGAAAAGGAAAGCAAAACCTGAAAGTAATATCGCTGTAGATGGGGATATTAAATATGCATGTATACTGACGCTAAAAGTATTAGTGGAAAAAGTAGCTAACCAAGTTAAATCTGCATACACACCTATACATAAGAATATGCACAAAATATAAAAGGCACATGTATATGAAGAGAGTGGTAAGAGGTATAAAGAGGGGTCAGATTCTCACAGCTTAAGTGCATCTGCCGGTACCACAGAGCAGCTCGCAACCCGACAGAAATGTGTGTTTCAATTCTGTATTTGATTTTAGGGCTTGGTTACTTCGCTGCTCTCTGGGGAAAGAATTGTCCGTTGTGCTGTCATTTATGTATAATCACTTATCAATTATGAAGTTATTTATAATTAAATTTTTAAGAGCGGGTGTAGGGTTTCTCTGTGAGCCTGTCCTGGGTAAGCGGTTGGAATATCAATGGGTGGATTGTTGGGGTTTTTTTAAAAGCGGTAACTTCACCAGGGCTATCATACCCACCCAAAACAACTAGCTCTGGTACATGACTAGTTTTCCCTCTCCCTAGAACGTCTTGAGTAGTGACTCTGATAATATATATTCTGCAGGCCTCCCGGCTCAGTAGGCCAGCTTAGCCTTGGCATTTGCCCCTCGATACTCACATCTCTGTCGCCACCTTGTGGCCGCGTCTCCTTTTCATGGTGTACCCCAGTGCTTATGGCTTGGGAATTCTCAGCTTTTGATTCTCACTAGATTGAGTTACCCGTTATTAGACAACTGATCCATTGGCAGCCAACGTTTTTTTTTTTTTGTTATTATTTTGGAGTCTGTTAACTACAGGACAGTGTTTCTTGTGTTCTCTGTTAACGATGTTGGACTCGCTCCTCTTTGCCATTAAGCCTTTGGCATAATGGTGTAATGTTGTTCAGTGATACTGGCCTGGTGGATTTGTAATGGTGGTATACAGTTTTACTTTTGGTGTTGTAATATTTGTGGGGTTCATTATTGATAAATGAGGGCCTCATGATCACCGTGCAGATAGATCTGCGGTCTCGCAAATAACACCTCAGATATTCGCCTCATGCGGTACGTTTTTTCCTCCGTCAGACGCTTTTGTGTGGCGTGCAAGTGAGGCAGGCGGCACATTGCATATGTTCATGCAGTCAAGTCGCCAACTGGGCATGTGTATCTGGGCTGAGCTTCCAGTGAAAGCCCAGGTCCAAGTGTAAGCAGTAATGGAGTGAGAGTTACACAACAACAAAGCAGGCGCCTAATAAAATTATTCAAGTGTAACATAAGAACATTCGGAGAACAGAAAGTCAATGGGCTAGTAGAGGTAGCTTTAGCTCTTTCCCGTGATTGGACAGTTTAATAAACGTGACTGTTGATTGGTCCGCTGTGTTGCATTAGCTTCCCATCCAGTGTAGACCCCCCGCCACCACACTCCAGGATAGGCTTTTCATCACTGTGACTATTTCCGGACTGTTTGAGACCCAGCCCGTTTTTCAGGTGTCTGCGCGGTCGGCAATCTACTGTACGTGATCGGGGGAGACGACGGATCCTGCAACCTGGCGTCCGTGGAGTACTACAACCCAAGCACAGACAAATGGACCCTTTTACCCTCCTGCATGAGTACAGGCAGGAGTTACGCAGGTAGTGCTTGGCGAGACCGACAAATATCGTTGGTGTGTAATTGGATGCTGGTCATTTGGGTGGGCACAACGCATTTTATCAAATTTAATGTTGTCGGGTAATGTTTTTAAAAATTTTGTGTACTTGGTTTTCCTTAGAAGGGGAGTGCTTTGTGTTAGATTTTCTGTTGTGATAAGTATTCTGTTGCAGTACCAATGCAGATGTTTAGGCCAGTTATGTTCTGCAGTTTTTAAACGGTGCCATCTAGTGGGGAAGAAAATATTTTTCCAAAATTGACCAGACTGATGTGAGTTCACATTCTCTGGGATTTTAACATAAAGGCACTCTTGTCTCTAGGTGAACTGAGACAAGCACTGTACAAAGAGGAAAAGAGCCCATTGTAACGTGTGAATAAAGAATTTTTTTTCCCTCTCTCCCTGTCAGGTGTCACAGTGATCGACAAGCCTTTATGACGAGGCACGGACTTGCTGCTGATTTGAAGCCGAAAGCTGTTGCTTTTGCAGACGCCGTTTGAGAGGCTCCGGCTTCTTGGGGCTGCTACATCCTGAGACGGTGTGAAGCAGGCTCCTCTCTAAGGAAGCGGGCGGCCGAGCAGATGCTGCACGTAAAGGGAGCACTACATGGGATCAACCATTAACACTTAACTTGTGAGAAGATACTCGGCATAAACACATTTTAAACACAAGTGAGAAGTAACCGGTGCGGCGCGTCACCATGTAACTGGTGCAAGTTTCCCGCGGGACCAGGCGGCAGATCTCTAGGTGGTCAGTTTCAGTTTGAAGCAAAATATGGGTTTACTATCCATGAACAGATATTGTGTTAAATCCTAACAAGCTGAACAGTGTCAGTGAATATTTGCTGTTGTGAGGGATGATTTAATCTGATTTAATGAAGAACAGCTTACAACTCTGAGTTGTTAATTTTGGTTTAGTTTTTTGTTTTGTTTTGTTTTTTTTGCCTTTATACACTGAAGTCCAAGGACAATTTGCAATTAAAGCGCTCTGTTAGGATGGCATGGTACGGGAATAATCAAACGATGGCACGTTTAGCGTATTAAAGACGTGAACTTGAAAAAGCCTAATTCTTAATACCGCTCTCGAGGAGGAGATTTCAGATGCCATAATCGTGCGCTAGGAAAGTCGTCTACATGACGTTTCATTTTTATATTGCGTCCTTACTTGGAAGTATTGGCCACGGCTGGCGCATTTCACTGCGTTTTCTCATTGGAATGCTTCGGCATGCATGTAACTGCAGATTTCCGTCGGTTGCCTGAATTTGAAAACAGATCTGCATGGTCATAATCGGCTCATTAATCGTAGCTGCTGTTTTTACTACTGCTGTATGTGAGTGAACAATGAATGTGACGTGCTATTTTGAATCTTCTTGGAATTAGACCTACCAGTTGTTTATTGCTTTCTCTTTTCCTTCCCATTTTTTTTTCCGTCCTTGACCAATTAATTACTGTCTAATGTCGGTGTAAAGAGGAATGTTGTGCAATGATATTTGATCTAATGTTTCATAACATGTTTTTTATTATTATTAATAAATATGCTTCTTGTATTTGGATTCGAGGTTTCCTGGTTTTGCTTTATATATATATATATATATATATATATATACACACACACTGTATATACGTAATATATACATATACATATAATATAAATGTAATAGGCTTGAGTGCTATTGGCTCAAAGGTATGATGTATTTTTTTGTGTGGATACATTGTGCATATATGGGATGATTGGATCCCACACCTTCGGCCGCCAGTAGCAGGCTTGCGGTCGCACGCTACGTTCTGCCATTGCGTTAAGTTTCGTTAGTCATGCAAATGATCACTAGTGACGCCGAGCGACCATTCGCCGCTCGCGCGGAGACCCACCGTCTCACTATTATCACTCCACGCAACGCGCCAATCACGGGGCTCGTTGTACGCGCTGACGTCAGTCTCCCCTTCCTCCAGCCAATGGGCGTTCGCGGCCGCCCTCTACATTAAATACATTGGCGTTCCTGCGCTCAGGTGCACGGCGCTTTAAGGTAAGTGCGGACATCGCCGCTGTCACGTCTCAGTAGTATTAATAAATGATTGGTACCCATAACTTTACCGGCTTATTCCGCTTCATGTCATTAATATTCCTCTTCCGCTGATCCGAACTGCATAAAGTTGGCCAGCTGCGCAGTGTCAGATTCTTCTGATTGAGCTTTTATTTTTAGGACGGTTTATTATGCATTTGCTTTGTCAATATACAGTGTACAAACACAGTGTGTGTGCTAATATGCAATACATGCCTGTTCTCTTTCTGTTCTGATTAGGTGTCTAGTTAACTAGGACTGTAGTCTTACTTATAACTAGTCTTATAAGTACTTTCAAATGCCAAACACTGGCTATAGGTCACCTTACTGCTCACTGTTTGCTGCTTTTATTATTTTCCTACTTTCTTTCATTCTTCATAAGCGTTATTTTACTTGTTAAATCTTAGTTTACTTTGCAAACTTGAGGGGGCTCTCAGTCCAAGACATGTCATTGCGGGTAGTGATGTTCCACTGTCATATGTATAGGGCAGTAAAGTCAAACTAGGCGTACATTGACTGCGATGCTTTTACTGGCAAAACTGAAGCGGTGGTGATGTATTAAAATGTCTATTTTTGATCTGACGGGAACCATGACGGGGACCATGTGCTGATGGTAATAACCACTGCACTGCAGGAGCAGAGGGCTGGATACCATGGAGATAAATAATACGGCCCACATCCTGAGTCCGGCCTACTTGGCCGTAGAATATGTGGACAGCATGCTCCCCCGGAATCCCCTGCAGGAGCCCATGAGAGGTGCCTGGGACTACATGCTCAGCACCTACACCAAGTTCCAGATTGCAACGTGGGGCTCCCTCTTAGTGCACGAGCTCATCTACTTCCTCTTCTGCCTGCCCGGCTTCGTCTTCCAGTTCATCCCGTTCATGCAGCGGTACAAAATTCAACCGGTGTGTCTTCACCAAATTTCGGTGACTTTGTAGTTATGATTTTAATAATTCCATTTTTCCCTGTCCGTGATGGTTACATTGTAAGTCGGGTTTCTTAGTATTAGGATTTTCTTGTGGACTCATTGTTTCTTGAAATTAGTAATTAATTATTAACTTGAATATTTTAAATGTGTAGTTAGTAACTATAATATTTATGTAACAGTTAATTTCAGAATATTTACCTTATTGATCTAATAATTGACACTTTATTGATCCCTGTGGGGAAATTCTCCTCTCACCTCCCCCAACCTTATTCTCCATGAGCGTAAACTTGGCTATGAAGGGCCCACAGATGTGCCAAGGCTGGGCTTGAACCACCGACCTTCTGATTACAGACACAGAGGCTTAACCTGCTGAGCCACACTCTGCCCCACACATGCTGAGCTATACATATTCTAAAACCACTCCAGTGTCCAGTTTCCTCCCTCTGCCCAGAAACATTATAAGGTGAATTGGAGTTGCTGAATTGTCTGTAGGTGTGTGTCTGTGCGTGAGTGTGCCCTGTGATTGGTTATTTACTACCTTGCGCCCTTGCTACCCTGCACAGGTCAAGCGGATATAGAAAATGGATCAATGCATGAATCTCCTAAAACCTTTCGCCCATGCGTTTCCAAAATATTAATATTATTATTGTTTTTTAGGATAAACCTGAGACGTGGGGGAAACAGTGGAAATGTTTCAAGATGCTCATGTTCAGCCACTTCTGTATCCAGTTGCCTATGATATGTGGAACCTACTACTTCACAGAGTTCTTCAGTATCCCCTATGATTGGGACTCCATGCCCAGATGGTAACCGTTCATTTAGTTCTGTCCTCAATTTTGCAAAACGGCTTCCTCTGATCAGGGTCACCTGCCTTGTTTTCCTATGTGATTAATACCGGAGGCCGTGTGCAGGGGGCGCTGTACCTTCGCCAGGTGTCGCTGAGGCTGTTTGTCTTTATTCGAAGGCCCTACCTGCTGGGACAGTGCTTCGGCTGTGCTGTGGTAGAAGACGCCTGGCATTATTTCCTCCACAGGATCCTCCATCACAAAAGGATCTACAAATATATACATAAAGTTCACCACGACTTCACAGTGAGTCCTCTTCACTGGCCTTCACTAGAGCTGTCTTTAC
>JAODKL010000051.1:323852-339793 GCA_026780765.1 Petrocephalus schoutedeni
TTACATTTCCACACCGCTCTAATGAGTCGAGGATGTAATAAATTAATGAAAATGCACAGTCCAAACAGTAATTCTTCCTTCTTAAGTCGCATGTGATTAACTTTAGTTACAGTTGGGTTTGCTCATTTAGCTGATGCTTTTGTCCACAGTGACGCGCACATAAATGCGGTCAGAGTGCTGTGGGCATCCCAGGAGTCTCTGGGGTTAGGGGTTTTCTCCAAGAGCCCGTATGGTTAGAGCTGAAACCTCTCTTTTCCGTTTTTGTACATCTGACTATACGTTGCAAGGTGGTGCAGTGGTTAGCACTGTTGCCTCACACCTCTGGGACTGGGGTTTGAATCCCACCCTGGTTGCATGTGTGTTGAGTTTGCATGTTCTCTCCATGTCGTCGTGGGGTTTCCTCTGGGTACTCCAGTTTTCCCCCGCAGTCCAGAAACATGCTGAGGCTAATTGGAGTTACTAGATTGCTCATGGGTGTGTACTCAGCGATGGGCTGGCTGTCCCGGGATGGGGCACTACCTCAGTGATGCACTTTGTTATTTATTTATCATAACTAAAAGCAGGCATGCCTATATTTCAGACTTAAGCAGGGTTGCGTTATGGGATCCTGAAAGACGCATCATCTCGGCCTCGGAGCTGACTGGATGGGTCGCACCTTGCAGTAGGGATGAGATCACCGGTCATTAGAACATCAATCTGAAATGGAATTAAAGGCGCACAGACACCACGGGCCACAACCTGAATTATGCGTGGGTTTCCTTATTTAAGACATAAATTAAATCTTTGTCAAAGAATAAATATAATTTTAAACAGCTCCTATTAACCTGGCACTTAAAAGCTCATAATTTACGAAGTGGAAAACATCACTTCCTAAAATGCTTTAACAAATGAAATGGCACATTTGAAAGTACCTGGAGTCTGTAATTCCGCGTGAAAATGGCAAGACGGGAGGTCTTTCCTGTTGTGCATTCTGTGCGTGATTCTTCCGTCATGACTCAGATGGTGCCAGCTGTTAGGTAACCTATTCTGATCTATAATAATACATGCAGACACGTATGTTCAGGGAAGAGGCTTAGACCATGCTAAACATCCATAGCCCCCGCATCACAATATATAAAAGGGACCCTTTTGTTTGTGAGCAGGTGTTTATATTCACTGTTTGGTATCTGATTAAATGCACGGACGTCACTGGACCCCGAATCAGTGTGGGATTTCTGGTTAAGCTGCCCACAGTCCGCAGCCTGCCTGGATGTGAGTTGGGCGATAAGTGTGCAAAATCGAAGGTGCTCTGAAGTCACATCAGCGAATTTTCATTAAAGTATTGGGTGGGGGGGGCTTTAAAGGCAGTAAAATCTCACCAGGGTGATTTCTGCCAGTCAAGCTAACTACATGGATTCAGGCTGTTCATCACTACACACCTGCCTGCTTTTACCAATGGCATTTACATGTATGGATTAAGGCAAGGTCAGAGCCTTAGAGGTTCTATTTAGATATTTTGTATCAGCCACACAGCCAGGCAGATAACAGGTCCTGAGCAGAGGCGGAGCCAGGCTATGGCCAAAGGGGCTATGGCCAACTCTGTCAGGAAAAGCGTTCCACGTCATTGCTGGAGGAATGCGGTAATGATGTATATAATGTGTTTGAATGTTTATATAACAATCTGTGTGAACATTGGCCTTGAATAAAGCCCAATAATGCCCTGCATGTCCTAAGACCTGGCTCCAGATCGCAGCGATCCTGACGGGATAGGAGGGTATTTAAATACAGTATTATTTATAAGGACAAGGGGCACGTGCATTTGATTCGTGACGCGCTGGTGCAGAATCCCGGCTTCCCCGGAGCGTTCGCATCTTCAGCTCGAACATCGACACTAAGGTGTTATGTTTCCTCACGAAGGCGATGCTTTAAAATACGAATGGTGATAAGAAACCAGAGACAGGGATTCTGCAGCCGGACTCGGAGATCCAGCTTTCGGAACGAAAATGGAAAATGTTGTTAACATACTGGTTAATTAAAATCACTGATACAACAGAATCCGGTAGCAATTAAAAACAAGTCGAAATTTGACTGCGGGCTGCTATTGGGCTATGGTGGGCTCTCTCAAATAGACGTTATCTGTAGTAAATCAACATCATCTTAAACGAGAAACAAAAACCTTACCACAGTAATACATTAATTCAGTCGTCGGTTATATCAGACCAGTTCCATCCTTACCGTGGATATCAAAAACACACGCGAAACATGAATGTGATCATTGAAACATACAAATTGCCATAACACCTAATCCACATGTATGCCTCGCAGATGATGTGTTTTTAATGCATATGAATCTGGGGATGGTTGGTGATCCTTATGCGATGAGGATCGCGGGGCGGAGGTATTCCACTAGGTGCATTATAAAGGGCACTTTACAGCGGATGGTTTTTAGGGGCTATTTTTGACCCGTTCGCCTAGACGCCGCCCCCGGAGCCGCGCCCCGCCCCGCCCCGCCCGTCTCTCCCCCCGGTGCGCGCATCCAATGCGCAATCGTGCCCCAATTGCGCGCATCCTTACCCAGCGCGCAGAGGAGGCGAGTCGGACACCGAGGCTCCATCCGACACAGCAGGCAGGCCGATCGGCATCGACATGAAGCGGCTGTTTTTCCTCGCTCTGTGCGGGACCCTGGCGCTGCTGTCCTGCGGGGAGGAGAGGCGTGAGGCCGCCGAAAAGGGGGGCATCTCGTTCGAGTACCACCGCTACGAGGAGCTGAGGAAGTCCCTGGTGTCGGTGTGGCTGCAGTGTCCGTCCATCAGCCGGATCTACACCATCGGCGAGAGCTTCGAAGGGAGGGAGCTCCTGGTGCTGGAGATGTCCGACAACCCGGGGGTGCACGAACCTGGTTGGTAAAAACGAGCGAGCCGATTAACGTGCGCGTCCACGGTGCCTGGAATTATCACCTACCTCCCCCTATTAAAATGTCATGTAAATACCTTTATTCAAATTGCACACTATGGACGCATAGGTTGGTTTGTCACAGCGGCGCCTTTGATGCTGGCATGTGTGCCCAGAAGCGGCATGCATGCGCGTAAATAGCCCGTAACGTCCGCGCCGCTATCGGCAACAATGTAACAATACGCCTATTCAGTGAGATCATGTATTTTATGTATACATAAGCAGCCAAATTTTACCAGTAAAAGTCAAAATCAGTATTTTTGGGGGATGAGATATTAAACGCATTTCTGGAATAAAATGCATTGCATTTGGGAGAATAGTAAAGAATACATTGTAGGCAATATTATTTATTGGATGTGTGGGTTGGTGATAAAGGCAGGAACGTGAACAGGTCGGATGACGAATCGGGTCACCCAGTGGTGTTTTTTTTCTTCGGTAGGTGACTGTCACACATCACGGGGGGGGGATCCCTAAATCAGACGGCAGGCAATGCGGTTATTGCCTTATTGCGCCGTCGTGGCGGCGTTACGCTGCCGATCGCTCGCGTTAAGTACAGGCGGAGACGCCACGGCGGGTTTCCACTCCAGTGCTGCAGCAGCCTTCGGACCAATCCTGACGTATCTGTGTGTACCCCCCCCCCCCCTCCCCAGGAGGGCTGGCGTTGCGCTGAACCCCCCCCCAGACCCCCAGGCCTTCTCAGAATACAGCCGGCTTTGCAGTGCATCAATGATTCATGCGTATAGCCTGCCTAATTCATCTGAATTCTCCACCGCTATTCTGCAAACGCTGCTCATGTGCCCGGAATAGGCTTTGCCGCTCAAGTCTATTCAATAATGGTAAACTTTAAGTTAAATGGGAACATGTTTAAATGACACTTCCTGATGTAAGATACAGCTTTGGTCACGTTGTATTCTGAATCGCAGTTCTTGTATAATATGCCGCTGTCAGACACTGCACAGTGCAGACTGTGCTTTGCTCATCGCTGTGTCCGTCGGGACACAGGCCTGGGTGCGGTTTCCTTGGGAACAGACATGGCTGCCTTTGGTTGTACATGTGGGGGTGAGATAGTCATGTAGCGCTGTTCCAAATATATAATAATCATATACTGTACAGCACAGTGGGAAGCTCATCTCTGTAGGTATGTAGATGGTCAAGTTCTATTCCAGCTGGGGCTTGGATAATGCATAAAATCACAATACACCTTTATTTATGCAGATTTTCCCAGGTGAGCAGCAATTATCAACCCATTTGTCCGTCCACCAATCTGTTCATCCATTTTTTTTTCAAACCCACTACTTCTGTGCAGGGTCACCAAGCTTGAGCCTACCCAGGAGACACGGGGTGTGAACCCGGGGAACACCCTGAGTAACCTTGTGATTATGTTTTCATGAATCGGCTTGATCCACAGCTGAAAGCCACCTTCAACGTTCTTTAACGCCGAGAACCAGTTGCACATTCATTATTTAACCTTTTTTGATGCTCTAGTCCCATTTTGCCATATCACTGGGCGCTGCACTGCCGTTTCTGTACGGAGCACTAATGTTAGCATGGAGTCAATTGTATACTTTCACACCGCCTATGAAATCAGCATAGGTTACACAGAAACAGAGCTGGCACACTGCTTAGCAAACACACATCTTAGTATAATCTAACACAACATACCACGTGGTCCTCATAAAATGCTCAGTGTGGTTGGGCAGTTTCCTTAGGTTGCTTTTAGGTGCCAGGTTCTACCTTAATCAGCAGTTACTATTTTAAAAATGTGGGGGGGGGGGGCTGGGGCACAGATGTGTATTGCAGTTGCTCTCACAATATGTGTTTGTCAAACCAATCATAGACAGTTCACGTTTTCACTCCCTCCCAGCTCCCAGTAGCTGGAGGTAGCAGAAATGTGGACCGCCAGGCAGGAAGCTGAGAGGGAGCAAAAACATGGCCTGTTTAGAGGACCAGGCTGAGAAATCCTGCAGTATAGGAAGCACATGCACTCCTATCGGAGTGCTCTAAGGTTTACCAAATCGATTTCCTTTTTCCATACGTGGTCTGGTTTCTGGGCAACCGCTACCTCTGGCTTCAGCCGGCAGATGTAGAGAAAGTGACTGGGAAATTTGTTTGCGGTTTAGCTACGTTACGACTTAAGGTTGACTGAAAATAGCTGTTGCTATGGTGATAGATAGGATTATCCCCATGAGCTGTTCAGCCATCGGCCCGCGTTAGGCCGACGTCAAAGAATTACCTCTGGAGTGTTATTTACTCGGCGCTTCTGGTAGCCGTGCTATGGCCCGGGTGCAGATTCTGTGCTGGTCATAACGTCTTTGGTGTTTGCCAACGTATGTCAGTCAGCTAACAAGATTAGCGTGACCCAGGCTCCGAGTAGGAATTAGCCACAACGACGCATTTTGTATTGCAAGTACTATATTTAATTGGTCCGTTTCTGTGACTGAGATGTATTAATATTCAAATTCTAGTAAATTAAGTTAAATTATGTGAGAACTGGCGTCAGCATATATGCTGGATTTTTATTTGGAGTTCGGTATGCTTTTTTTGAAATCATGTAGCTTGAGCTACATAATGTGTAATATCATTTTAGCAGTCAGTAAAAAGAGACACGGATCGTATAGTATGTATTATGCACAATTGAAAGTCTTGTATTTGACAGCCGAATGTATAAAAAGGGAGAAAACAACATATTTTTTTTAAATATGCTAATTTAGAGCACTGGCTATATTATTGCTTAAAATACACAGGAGGTCTTACTAAGTTAGAAATGCCCCAGAATAGCTTGTAGTCTCAAAATGTCTGCACAGTGTCTCAGAAATAATATTGTTCATAACAAATACAGCCCATTGTAGTCTTTAAATAGCAAACGGCCAATAACAGGCTGCCTGTGAAATTTATTATAAATGTATTTATAATAAATGTATTTATTATAAATGTATTTATAAATTCATAATCGGTAGATGTTCCTGATTCTCTCATTGGGCAAAAGATGGCACATGACAAAATCGTGCATTTTTATTGGAGGATCGGACCTGGTGTGGGAGAGGGATGGCGACTCCGATGTGGAGCGCCTGACTTTGTGATGTCTCGGGGAGAGCCCCCGCTGGCCTCTGTGCATTATGTGTAACGTGTTATTCACACGCGTGTGAACACTCATCGTCAGGGCAGGGCACAGAAGGGATTGTGACCAGGTCCCCATTCTACTGCCATTAGCAAAAGAAATCATATACTGTAGAAATATAGATGGATGCACAGAACATCTGGTGAGTCTCGGAGCCCTGCAGAATATTTATCAGCATGACAGCTCGTCTGTTCAAACTCTCCATGAAAAATCATCCTCTCAATTTCTGGAAAGGAGAGCCTCACCAATAATTAATGGACTTCAGGCTGAATGGGCCAGATGGGCTATTTTGTAAGGTCACAATAGTATTCCACCGGCAATTAAAATGGCGCTTCCTGCCAGTTCATTGTCACCTGGAGTCTAAGTTTTGCCGTGTTCATGACAGACACATTCATCCTTACTCTCATTTACCTAGAAGACTGAACTAATGTGACCCTGTGTGCAAGGACGGGGATTTACCGGTGACTCTGTTGTTGCTATAGCAACGATTATCTTTAAAAGTAGCTTTTTTCAACATAATGATTTATTCTGATGCATGACCGTAGTATCTATGTGTGAGAATTGTCTGCAAAATGCGAACGTAGAAATGATAAATATTTGAACAGTATTGCCCGACATGCCAGACGAAATGCACGATATATAGATCTGCAGTTACCTAATGGATATTTTTAATAAGCATAGGCTCACATACATGTTATAGCTGACAGATATGTAAAATATAGTACTGTATTCTGTTTGTAGCCATTTCTTCGTCTCGGGCCCATTCGTACAGCACGGGCATCTTGGCGTCGTTGCTTTTGGGAATAGTGATTTTCTGGAAGCTGTACAGTCACATCCACATTCCACTCCGTCTCCCGGCTTCGCCTCAATCCTCCCCCTGCCAGAAAATCCCGACGGACGCCCACCTCCCAGTCCCGAAAAAGCCGTACAATGTTTTCCTGAAAAAAGTAAAAAATGCGAGGTTGGTTTTGAACCACAGTGGCATTCGGTACAAAACAAAGCATTTGGTACGTAGCATAAAACGACAGTGCCATTCCTGTAAGCAAACGTATTAAAGGTGTAAATACCTATCCCATTAGGAGAGTCTTTAAACTTGTTTTTTGGTTTGTTAAAATCTTGACGAAAGGCAGTGTGTGAGAGAATGTGAGAGATCGGTCTCTGTCCTGCGAGCGTGTTAACATTTTACATAGCAAATGACCATAATCTGATGTCTGTCCATCCATCCACCCGTTTCTCCTGGTTAGGGTCATCTTATATGTATTAGCCTTGCACGACAAACCATCACAACTACCTCACCATAATGAGATTTCATTTATAATCGTGACTTAAGTCTTCAGTTCGGATTCTCATTGCTCCCTAGCTTTGGGTTTGACTGAAAAGGAAGGGAGAGAATCACTGCCACTCGTTTGTACATGGCAGCTTGCACAGCTGCTCTGATGTCGCTCAACAGCTGGATCGGCGTAGTGGAAAGGCAGTCGCTGAAGTCAATGGTGTCAATATTTGGTTTGCGTCTCGACGAAGGCCGCGGGCTTCGCCAATTATGTACCCAAGGCACGGAGGTATCAGAGCTTGGCTGGTGTCTGCAGGGGCCACCTCTGTTGCCAAGAGAACGTCCCGCGGGTGCGCACACCGCGACCGACGGATTTGTCAAGGATCTGCCAAACTTTCACTGGCCGGCATGACACGCTGGGGGACTGCCTCCACTGAACTTCCGAAACGCGTGAACCATTAACGTTGGATTTCGGTTTTTACTGTGCGACCAGATCTTCGGAACGTTGGCTCCTGGGGTGCGTGTGAGGATGATGATGACGATGATTATGATATGATGTTTAAACTCCGTGGAGTAACATCCTTCCAAAGGCTCTGGCGTGTGTGTGTATATTACATTATCAATTGTTCCACTTACAGATTTACACAGCAATTTGTCACGCGATCTAGGCTCTTTAGCTACATCTCAAAAAGCCTAAATTGTGCATAATCAGAGGTCAAGTATCTGGAATCACCTGACATGATGTACATCTCAGTTTGAAAGCTGGAGATGTTTTGGGTAATACAGCCCCGTTGTCATATTTTAGCATTTTGAGGGCTGTGCCAGATGGTTGTTAAACCCTAGAATGTAAAGTCTTTTGTGAGGTATTGTTATGCTTTAAGTCCCTCTGAATTGTACATGTATGTTACTGTGGACCTTATTTGTTGCTTATTTTTAGCAACAAAATCCCATTAAACTGAGTACTGTCAGTGACGGCTTCATCTATTGTAAAAGCTAAGCTGGATCAGACTTAAAGTGCTGTTTATTGTGAACAGGATCTGCTGATGGGGGAGTAACTGGAATGTAACACAAAGTGAAAAGCTATTCACTTTTAAAATTTCATAATGCAATGCCTGAGTGCTGTGGCATGAATGGTTTGAGTCATTCTGATTGGTAGATGACTTATCGATTTTTCAGAGTTTTGGCAGTTTTTTTAGGAGCCATACTTTGTCAAGTCAGATTTGCAAAACATCGATTACGGCACCCTGCACTATTATGCAGGCTAGGGGTTAGGGCACCATAAGGGGAGAAAAAAAAACAAAAATTCTCAAAACTACAGAAGTTTGTTTTGTTTTAAATCAAGATAGCCATTTACAAAGAATGGGAGCATAATATAAACTTCAGGAGAGGGAAAGGCCAAAATAACAAACCAACTAAGACTAAACAAGGCTAATTTGGAGAGGAACTACCTTACCTCAAAACACAAGAGAAACAAATTAACAGAAACTGCCTTCACTCCCTAACTAACCAAAAACAAGAGAGAAGCAAACAAACAAAATGGCACCAAGCTCCCAAAAAGGCCCGTTCACAACAAAGGAAAAAAAAAACAATGAGCTTACAGCATCTTACTCCAAACCAAAACAAGAAGCAAAACAACCTCAACCAACAACCAGTCTACAACCTAGGCAATATAAGCTCAACAAACAACCAGTCTACAGTGACAGAGAAGTAAATCTGAGTCAGGAACAGGAGCAGCTAGGCTTTTATCCCCAACCTCGTTGTCTCTTAGCCAATCAAAGCCGGTCTTGTTAACAAGCGAGTCTCCACCCCCCACTAGTTGTTATTGCCTGTTAACAGAAGGAAGCAAAGAGATGACAGAACAACACAAGCAACACACAACACAACGCAATCACAAATAAAACATCCATGCATATAATGCACAAAATATTAATACTAACAAAAACAAAATGTCTTGGGACATAACATATCCCTGCAATTCACAACATTAAAACTTTAGGCGACACTTGAAGGGCACAAGTAACTCGATTCCTACTCAAGTATATCTCTAACAAATATAGTAACTGCATGAAATACGCGAAACGTTACGGTTGGTTAATGATTAATAAACATGGGGTCAGTAGGTAACTAACACTTGGCTAATTCTTTCTGGACTGGACTTCTGTATGTAAACTGACATTGAGTCTGAGAAACAAAAGACCAGAAACGTTTGCACACAGTGTTCCCAGAACACATGGCCTCTACATTTTTTTTTTGCCCGTCAAGACAATATCACAGCTCTTGCATTTAGTGGCACGCCATTTTGTGGTCCCTCTAGAGTGTTTTTTATAAGTGAAAAAGGCCAGCTTATTTTCATTAGCAGTACCAGCATAGAATAGCATATGCAAGAAAACACATATGTTGGAAAGGCCTCATTTAAGTATGGAAAGCAGAAAATTACTCCAAGCTGTAATTATCTAGGGTAGCCCCTTGGCAGTACCCCTGAAAAGTGTGCATGCGTGTTTGAGGCAGATGGGGTGAGAGGGGGGGACTCCCTGCAGCTGGGGGGGTGGGGGGACATAACCGAGTGTAGGCAACAGAGTTTCACCATGCGAAAACCCTGGTGCTTAAAAAGGGCCAGCTTCTGTCGGCCAGTCATATTTCCCCCTAGGTGCCCCCCCCCCTTCCATGTGCCGCTAATGTAATAAGCCAACTGGGATTGCTGGCTTCATGGCCCAGACCTCAACTCGCAGGTCGACATTTTCAAGGCCCGGCTGCAGCCTTTTCCTCGGTACTGACGCGCGGATCTCTATGGAACGCATTGAAAAACAAATGGTTTGAATGTGCAACAATACAGTAAGCATAATACAGAAGTAATATATTGCAGATTTACTATATATTGTTACTGGCAAAATCTGAGAAATAAGAGAGACAAAGGAATTTTTCAGATCTTACTCCTCTTTCATATTTCATAGGAATAGTTTATTCTGGTATTCATATAATAAGTCATATTTGATCACTGAGAGCTGCATGGTTGATTTTGACCATACATGATTGTTCCTGAAACCTGGTTGCAGTTTGCTGTTGTTTAATCACCATTTTAAGTGTGCTATTACTGTCTCCCAGCCTTATTCTGTTTTTGTTTTATTTATTTATTTTTGCTGTCACTTTGTCTTCTAAATAACTGGTCTGTACATCCCTTAGACTGACCTCCCGAATGTGGACTGTGGTTAATGGGGATCACTGCCGGCGAAACTTAAAATATTTTTGCAATTTTGTCGTATTGCTATGGTCATCAATAGATCTAAAAATCGTAAGTCGAACCATCTATAAGTACAGTAGAAGATGTGTATGTAAGATATTTAAACATAACATTGAGACATGGACAAAGGGCAGAAGAATGCAGTTTAAAAATGGAGTAAAGTGATTGGAAGATGGACGGGTGGGGTTTTTTACATTACTTGTAATTGGTGGGATAGCAGAACCAAGTAACTCTGCGATGGGAGGGAGGACTAGGGCCTTTAACAGGGTATGGTTTTGAGTTTTACCAAAACATTGGGTGGGAACAAAGAAGTGATGTCTATTTCCGTGAGAGAGTATGAAGAACCATCAGCGAAAATGGAACTGACTGGTTTGCGGATAAGCCTACGGTCTTGGTAAGACTTGGTAATGAGGTACAGGTGAAGCGAATAAACAGGCCCCTCATCTAACCTTGGCATTAACTGCCACCCCCACCTCACCCATCATTACAGTACTTATAGGATTTAGCAATGCTTTTTCAGGTGGGATCAAATCATAAGTTTAAAGTCGAATAAGCCAGCGTGATATTATTATAGTTTGTCAAATAGTCCCTCTCAGTAATGGAGACCCCAGGCACTGGCTCATTATCCCCTGGGCTGGCTTCAGGGTCTCATTACAGATGGTGAATCAGTTCAATCTCTGTTGCTACATTCCAGTCCAAGGCACACTCCCGTTGATGATTACGAGTCATTATATATGCCACATGGCCACGCCGGTGCTCCTGAACTTGCAGTTCGCCGAATCTGATGGAAAAACAAACCCATTCTACATATAATTTTACTATCTTAATGCACGTTTGTGGACCTGTCGTATAACAAGCAGCCCCCTGTGTTAGAATTTCAGTTCTCATGACCATCTTCTCATCTAACGGTGATGCAGAGCCCATTAATTTTTGGCGAGTCATTCCATGCAGCGTCCATTAAAACAAGTGAACGTCCCAAGGTCAGCGTGTAATAAATCTTCATATCTCTGGCCAGAATAATTTTTACTTGCATTTTGTGGCATAAATACACTGTCTTGGGGGACTGTCACTTATCTGGGTGCCAGAGGTGTCAATTTCAGGTCCAGAAAGTAAAAAACCAAACCAAGACACTGTTTCAGCCAACCAGTTGAGCATAAAGAGTCAGTCATAGAGTGCTCAACTAGTTCGTTGAAAAATCTCGGTATGGATTTTTACCTTCTGGACCTGAAACTGACACTTCTGCTGGACGCTAATCCAAGTTGGATGTGTCCTCCTTTCTCTTAGGAGACCATTAAATGAGCAGAGTTCCTTTGATGCCGAAAGCCTCTATAAAACTGCACCATCCTTATGCAACATTAATATGACCCCCCCACCCCCACAAAGGTTCTGTTCTGTACAGCATGGGCAGCACCTCCCCCGCCCCTGCGCCTCCACCGAGGTGCATCACGCGTCAGTGTGGGCGGCACGCTGGCCGTAACTGACGGAAACGCGGCCCATTGAGGCGGGCCTGAATGTCCGCTTCGCTCTCTCTCCCCATTTCCCTATGAACCACTGACTTTAGTCTGTGGTCTAAACTGCCAGCAATGACCGTTTTAGCGGTCGCGTCTTAAAGCATTAGTTAGAAATACTTTGTCGACTCATTATTTTTCACGTTGTCATGTTATATTTGCCGAAAGCTGTACGTTCCTATCAGCTATCATTTCTTTGCTTATTCAAACTTAACATTTGTGTTAACACGATTGTATGCTGTTCAGTGTCCTACAGCTAGGAATCTCCACTCTCCTAGATAAGGGTGATGTATTGTATGCTGCTCTGGTATCACGAAAGGTTAATAACACACTGGGCCAGTGGACCTCCCCCTTGTGGTCTCCATCCTTTATCTGACAAATGTGAGAGTCATCATAGGCTATTCCTCACATCTGCATTGGATCCCGGTGGTCGCACTTCAGCATATCTCTGGTGGCTTAGCGGGTAACGCTACTGCCTCAGGGTTCCAGGACTAGGGGTCTTGGATTCTCATATCCGCTCGGAGTATAGAGTTTGCAGTTTCTCCCCATATTGCACGGGTTCTCAAAAGCTAATCGATGCCTCTAAATCGCTTGCAGCATTCGACTGCATGTGCCCAGCTGTGTGCCCTAGCTATAGTATATTCCCTAGCAGTAGTGTGCCCTAACTGCAGTATGTGCCCTAGCTGTAGTGTGTGCTCTGTAGTTGTATGCCCTAGCTGTAGTATGTGCCCTAGTGTTGTGCCCTGTGCCTCATGGGATGGACTTCAGGTGACCATGACTAAAGTCAGGTTGCAATAGGGTGCCTTCAACTCTGCCTGTTACCTCACACCCACCCTATGGCACTACAGTAAATAATTAAAAGGCTTTTCCTTTTTTGGGTTTGGTCTTGGCAGCCGGGTTTCGGCATTCTTCAGCTCACCCCCACCGACTCCCCCATGAGTTGGCGGGAGGGCTGAATCCGTCCTTGAGACCTTGAAGCCAGCATCACCTGTGTAAGGAAATAGCATTCAGACAGCACAACGGGCAGCCTCAAAGGACCCGACAGTGCCTCTGGCTGCAACGTTAGTGTCTCCACTCAAAGTCGTTCACCGTTATATAGATTTTCCTGACGCAGCCTGGTTTTAAGATCTACGGCTTCTCCCGTTCCGTGACCCTAATGTGGATTAGTGTAGCTTTTGGGGCTGTTATGGAGACAGGATTGATGGAATATCTGGGGGGGGGGGGGGGGGGGTGGGAGAGGCTTTTATCGGTGGTTGAGTTTATTTTATTAGACCTTTTGATGGGATTTTATGGAGCAGGTGTGTTGCTCTATGCAAGCCTGAGCTACCTGCCTCAGATTATGGAGTTACTCTGCTCGCTCCAGACTTTACAGCCCCTCCTCAGATCGAAGTCTTTCCTGTCAGCAGGGCCAAGAAAACCTTTCTTCTTGCTTTACTGCTTTACATCTGTGGAAAAGGCAGACCTCGCTGCCAAAATCACACTGCGGTGAAATTACGGCCCGGGCTCGTGAAAAACGCAGCCCCTGAGAAAGAGCGAGGCGTTTTTATGCTTGGTTTTGGGTAATCATGGCCCTGAAGTTATATTGTAACCAGGAAGGAAATAAAGGGGAATTCAGGGGAAAACGAGTCTGTTCGTGATGAGAAACATGAGCTGCAGAGAGTCGCAGTATTTTTGTCTGGAGGGTTTTATTTAGTAAATGTAAATAATAGCGATTGAAACATTTAATACCTGACACACGAACAATCCATCTTCTACACAATTCCCAACACTTCAAATAAACAGACGGAGGGATCAATTAGAGCCGTTTCGACCCTTAATGTGCGTGAAACATCTTTGAGGAATATCCCAGAGCTTCCACCTTTGAGCAGAAATGGAGGCCCGCCCCGCTCAGCCGCGCTGGCCAAGTGCGAGCACTTTTTCCGAGGGCCGCTCGTCATCCGTGGGCGAATTCGGCACCAGGAGACGATTCTTGGCAAGATGAATTATGTGACTCGTTTTTTTTTTTTTTCCTCTTTCTGAGATGCAGTAAACATTCCCCAGAAATTATTTTTTCGGCTGCAGACACAGGATGTGGGCTGATTTTGCAAAGGGCATCTCTTGCAGACACAGCGATTTTGCTTCTTAAAAAAAAAAAAAAAAAAAAAGGCCCTCAAATGTATATCATTCCTAGTATTTTCATTTTTAAATCGAATGGATCCAGTAAAGCAGCAGAATTTGAGCGATAAATGCATCAGTTATAAAAATGGTTGTTGGGAGTGTGGGGGAGGGGCCTCTCCACAGGCCTGTTGGACCAGCCGGTCCCTCACCATCTGTTGTGGATCTTTTAAAATCAGAGCCAGGCAGGTTTGTCCTTCAGAGGCCATGATGTGCACCTCTCTGCCTTGTTTTTAGCATGCAGCTGATAATGTACCTCTGGATAGCTGGGGGGGTCTTTTAGATGCTTATCTGGGGGTGTGTGGCTCAGTAAGTCAGGATGGCAAACCTGTGATAGGAAGGTTGCTGGTGTAAATCCCACAGCCAGCCGAGTGATTTTACAGTTGGTTCCCTGAGCATGGCCCTACATCATTTCTGTTTTCTCATGCACATTGCTTTGGATAGAGGTGTCTTATAAATTTAATAAAACGTAATGGGTATCTAGCCCTGTGTCGGAAGTAGCGGGCTTTCGGGGCCGATATCGATACTGATATTTGCGGCCGATATGTATCTGTTTTTATGTGGTTTCCTTGCATCCATCTGCAATGAGAATTTGGACATATAAAGTCCACTATTACAGTAAGGCTCCATTTAAAGTGTCACTTTTTAAATGATTCATTATACAACATGAAACAAAAAAAACATTTTTTACAGATACTTAAGTATTCATAACAGTTGTGGCAAGAATAAGACATTAAAAATAAAGCATCAAATAAAACTTATATGCCTGAGCTAGACAAATCAAATTAACAGATACTTTAATACCATTAATACCTTTTGCTTAAGAGTTTGGTAATGCACTGATATTAGCAGTAAGAGACTCCACCTTGTCAGCTAACGTTACACGTAACGTGAGAATCTCATAGGGATGAGTGATGTAAAATACTGTAATGTAAAGTAATGTAAAGTAAGAAGCAGCGCGGAAGCTCAAATAAGCTCCTGCTGCAGCATTAGCTGTCGTTTGATACATAACGCTATTAACACTTTGTCATTACAGGTAACATTCATACGTCAGTGTACCGCATTCACTAAAGGGAGAAACCCGGTCTGCTTTTCTGGATTAACGAGATACACTTTACATAAAACACGCTTGGATGTAGTTTCTCTCTTTAGTGAATCCATGACACTTCCGTAGGTTCACATTATCACCACAACAAGGGTCATTATTCGGAGATTTTCAGTGGCGTAACTGGGAAAGCTGGCAGGCTTTTCATTATGGAAACGGCTCACAGGGGCTCCGTGGTGTTTTGTAACTTCAGTGTGTAGGACTGTGATGTTTTAATTTGGGGAAACGTCAGCTGCTTCACCTTCCGATCTCGGCGACACTGCAGGATCTCCTCCTTGGGGCTTCACGCAGCACTTGTGTGTGAGTGACGGCAAGGCTTCAGCGTTGATTGGCTATTACTCGTGCGACATAGCCAGTCAGAGATTGTTGTGGGCGGGACATTAAATGAGACGGCAGCGGAGCCACAGTAACGTACCTTGTAATTACTTAATATCGGTCAGCATAAAAATAAAACGTCAATACCGATTAGAAATCGGCAAAATGCCTAATATCGGCTCCCAATAATCGGCCAGGCCGATAATCGGTCGACCCCTAGTCGGAAGGGTCACCGTGCATAAAGCCCAGTGTGATCGCTAGCAGTGTCACGACAGAGCAGCGTCACGACAGAGCAGCGTCAC
>JAODKL010000051.1:354938-365600 GCA_026780765.1 Petrocephalus schoutedeni
GGGGCAGCCCAGTGGTGTGGTGGTTAGCACTGCCCCCTCACGTTCCTGGGACCTGGGCTTGGGGGTGCCACTGGCCAGGCCCAGACCTGCTTAGCGTCAATGGATTGCTTGGTCTGAATTGCAGGCGCTGTGGCAGCTCATACAAAGGACTGTGTCATTTACAGAGCAGTGGTATGAGAACCTGTGTGAGGAAATGACCTCATCATGAGATCAGTTTAGGGAGGGAGGACAGGAGAGGACCAAGAACTGAGTCCTGAGGGACGCCAGTGGAGAGTCTGCGCAGGGTAGATGTGGATCTCTTCCACGTCATTTGGTGTGACCGGCTCATGCTGACAGAGACAGGGAGGCCAGGGGCAGAACTGCAAGGGCAGGTAAGGTGATGGCTGAGGGGGGCTGCAGCTCCAGGATGGGCATCAGAGATAGGCAGGTGGCTCAAAAGAGGTGGAGAAGAATGGAGGAGGAACCTGAAAGCCAATCCTGTCGCAGAATGGAGGAGGGACCTGAAAGCCAATCCTGTCGCAGAATGGAGGAGGGGCCTGAAAGCTAATCCTGTCACAAAATGGAGGAGGGACCTGAAAGCCAATCCTGTCACGAGGGACCTGAAAGCCAATCCTGTCACAGAATGGAAGAGGGACCTGAAAGCCAATCCTGTCACAGAATGGAAGAGGGACCTGAAAGCCAATCCTGTCACAGAATGGAGGAGGGACCTGAAAGCCAATCCCGTCGCAGAATGGAGGAGGGACCTGAAAGCCAATCCCATCGCAGAATGGAGGAGGGACTTGAAAGCCAATCCTATTCCAGACGATAGAAGGGGCCTGATAGCCAATCCCATCCCAGATTATAGAAGGGGCCCGATAGCCAATCCCATCCCAGATTATAGAAGGGGCCCGATAGCCAATCCCATCCGACTGCCTGATGACATCTTGGAATGTTAGCAGCGAGCAAAGCCAGTTAACAGTCCTCAGGAGGCCCGACCTGTCACACAGCTGCTAGGTTTCCTCAAAAGCCCTCAGCTTTGATTGGGAGAAGCATCAAAATCAGCCGTGGGAGGAGGCTGGGGAGCAGCTGGCCCAGACTGATGTCGCACCTCTTGGAAAGCGTGTAATGTCCCTTAGACCAGCAGCGTGCTCCTGGTTAAATCAGAAATCATAGTTTAATCAGTAACACTGCTTCATGGTGTTTTATATGCCGCCGACTGACAGTCTCTCCAGTCTCTCATCCTCTCCCATGTGTGCTGGCCCGCGGGCTGCACAAATGAACAGCAGGTGGCAGCACTGGCTGCATGAGACTTGTTTTTTTTTAAAGAAGGATGTAACTCAAAGGAAAAACAAATAATAATCTTGGTTCTGCCAGTGTGCTCATATACTGCTTCAACCCCTCAATGGTCGCAGTTTATTTCTGCAGTGGAGCCGTGCAAAAAATGTGCAGAAACCACAATAGACTGCAGCAGGCGGCCTGCTTATGAAAAACAGTTGAGGACCGCAGCCTTATTTTGAAAGTGCAGAATCAGTGTATTCATATAAGGCTGAAATACCAATGTCACACTTTTCTTTATCTGCAGAAGTAACAACATATGGCTTTACCAACGGCTGTTTCGTACTGTTGCCTTATACTCTGAAACAAGCGAACTACAGCTGCTAACAGTAAGACACTTTTCACTTTTCAACAACCGGGATACTTCCACACAGAGTACAGTTACTATATGATCTGAAGTATAGCACTGCGTCTTCAGGAGAAGTGAAGGATGGGATGTCTACAGGGAGAAACATCACTGACGGTTCTGAGATGACCTCCGGGCCTCTAGGGGCACTGTGTTTTACGCTGGAGGGGGGTTTGGGTCGGATGACTCACAAGACACCCATTTGGAGGGCGGCTCCTGCCAGTGCCCTGTGCGGCATCAGCAGCCTCTGCCCGCTCCCTGGGTAGGCAATGCGTGGGCAGCAGTGATGAATCACTTCATCAGGGGTTGTTGCTGGGGGGGGGGGGGACACCAGCTGTGATGTCACCTGGGGAAACCCATCCTCTCCAGGCTTCCCTAACAAATCATCCATACCTTGCCCTTCAAATCGCTAGGCAACATGCAGACAATAGTATTATTAAAGATATGGGCATTTGCTAACACTTTACATTAACTCCACCTTCATAATGTATTTATTATGCATTTGTACAACGTTCAATGCACCTTCACAGTGCATTAATAAGGAGTAAGTAAGTGAACCTTAGCATGTCTTTAAGCATTACATTCATAACACTTTCAATGATCAAGATAATTAAAAAGATAACAAACATATGAATATTCAATTGTATATTTACAGCTGTCGTGTTGTATATTGAAGGTGCTATGAATGCAATGCTTTAAGACATGTTAAGCTATACTTACATGCTGCTTATGAATATTCTGTGAATGCATAACAAATGGACTATGACTGTACAGGTAGATGTAAGGTATTTATATATCTATAATATTTTTATTATATATCATATAAATGTATACACCTGGAGAGAATAAAAAAAACTACTAAAGCTGCATTTTAATATTCTTTCTTAAAATCCTTTGGGTTCAAGGCTGACATGATTAACAAATATATATACTCATTATGCTGATATCTGCTGGGCACAGAACGGCGGTAAATCTCAGCGGCGTCGCCAGGCCCTCGCTGTGCTCGACGCATCCAACCCCGTGCCTTCCGTCCAAAAACACAACCTTCCCGCTTCCTGTCCCTGCAATCCAGTTGGAAGGAGCGTTTCCCCTCTGGCTTCTGTGAGCGATGGCCTCATAAAACGGCCTCACCGAAACGGGGCTGCCCCGAGCCTTGCCCGTGTACGACCCGCATCATCCGGACCCTGGCGGGGCAGGCGGGGCTTGGCGCAAACACGGCAGAGGAGGAAAGGACACGGTAGGAGAGCACGCAGGGAATGGAGGGCGGGTCAGCGGTCTTATCGTCAGCTCGGGGCTTACGCATCGGCTTCCTGAAGCCCAGGAGCTTATCTGATGTCTCCTATCTGTCCAGGAAGCTCCTGTCATCGAAGCTACTCTCGCTGCAGCGCAAGTTGACGGCTGATTACAAAGTCACACTCTCTTGCGGCCGACCCGCTGTTTGCTCTGGGACGGGGGCCTTTTTTATTCGGTAGCTGGTGGGAAACAAAGAGCGATATTTCCCTCTTGGTTTTCCCACCCGCTTCTGAACATCCCTGTGACTTCTATCACCTTTGGAGGAATCCAGAAGAAAGTTAATGAAGAAAACGAAGAACGGTCTCTAGCTATCAGTTATTATTGTTGTTGTCTTTTTTGAGTCGCTAATTAAAATCTGCATGGAGCTGATGGGAATCCGACCGGAGGCATCAAGTGATCTGTGCTTTTTAAACAGGAAACTTGACATTGGCAAAGGCACTGTTGTGTTCTCAGATTTTCATGCCTGGCCCAAAGAAAGTGCTGAGCGTCGCTTAAGTCATTTCGTTTAATGTTTCACCGTCAGCTGTTAAGTCAGGCACCTCCAGAGGGAAGGGGACCCTTTCAGGCCCAATGGCAGGAGCATTAGTCATCAAAGACCCTCATACTTCCAAAACCTATTAAAGGGGTTCCATTTTTTCTGCACCGCCCCGACAATGTAAATTCACTCGCATGCTTTCTGTGAGAAAAAAAAGAACCAGAGCAGAACTTTTCTGAGACAATCCCGGCCGGGGCTTGGGGGAAAAATGCAGCATAAGAGGGTTTCAGCATGGGAGCAAAGTGCCAGTTTTCTCAGGACTTTCCAACAGTGGACTTCTCAAAGTTAGTGACTTCACCAACTTACTGTCATCCCGTAATTGGACATTTCTGAGCACAGATTTTGTGCTATATAAATAAAGATTGATTGACTGATTAATGTCAGGCCCTTAACTCTTAATTGCCTCTGGGTTCTCTGATCTTCAGTTATATAATAGCACATTCTCATTCTCTATACACTAGGGATGTGCATCACAGCGGCCGATGGGATTGACATCGCGGCACATTGCCAAGGAAACATTAAAGATACATTTGAAGCAACTACTAATGTGAGATGATTTTATTCACCCCACTGCGATGCAGTGTAATTTGACACAATACGATATGATGCATTATGATGCGATTCAATAGAACACGATGCTGCGCAATTCAATACGGTACAGATACAAAAAATCAGAGTAAATACAAAGTCACTGGTCAAAAATGACTGGTCATCGCAAATTGTACCTGGGTGCACATTTTTTTTTAATCAGGGCAATTGCATTGTGAACTTTTCCACTGGGGCACCGACGCGAATTGATAAATCTTACCATCCCATAATATAAACGTGGGCAGTTTATTGGGCATACCAAGTTGTTAATGCAAACAGCCTGCTCCTGCAAACAGCCAATCGCGTCGCTGTAACTGAATCCATACAGCATGCGGACCAGGTCAAGAGGTTTATTATTAATCCAATAAGTATTAGAATGGCCAAGAGGCCACATATAAGGGATTTTAAATATGGTGTAATTGTTAGTGCTGTAAATGGTGATTCTCAGAATCAGCTGCCTTCCTGGGAGTTTCACGGACTACATGTCTACAGAGAATGGCATGATGAACAATAAAAAAAAAAATCGCCCAGCGAATGGCACTTCTGAGGGCAAAAACACCCAGTTAATGAGAGAGTTCAGAGGAGAATGTCCAGACTTGTTAAAGCTAACAGGAAGGTCAGGGGGTTCAAGAATAACAGCTCCGCATAACAGTGGTGAGCAAAAGGTCTTCTATGGACACCCAACTTGGTGACCCTAGAAGTGGTACTGGGGGCAAAATCAGGTTACACTCAATATGAGATTCAACATTCAAGATTCAATTCTTTATTGTCACTGTACATGGAAACTTTGGCAACTTCCCAGTACAGTACAAAGCATCTTAAATCTAGTAGTGTGGGCTTTGACGGCCCCTTGTCTACGTTCCTGATGATTCCTTGCAGAGCGGTTTGCGAACTGGGTGGTGAATGCTCTCGATATAAATAACGGCGAAGAGTTAGCTAGGTGTACCCAATGAAGTGGCCACTGAGGGCATATCTCGGTACACGTAGCTTAAGTTATGCACTTGAAAAACTGCATAATAACATCACATTACCATTAAAATATTTAAATAGCCAGTCCTAGGCAGCACTTGTTAATAACTGGGAGCTTCCACTTCTCTCTCGGTATTATCTTGACAGAGTCTTGCTCAGCCACCAGAACACGTTGTGTTTATCTCGTCTCGGCCTCCACAGGTCCAGCCGTCGTCGCCCTCCTCCTCCAGCAATCTGCTGCCCTGAATCAGCTAATTATCACTCTTTATTTCAGAGCTTGTCACCGTACGTGCCGTCTCAGTGTTCCTGAGTTTCACCCACACACTGGGAAGGACCTGCACACTTTCATTTGACCTTTCATTCAAGTTCTGCACCCATCTGCTGAAATCTCTGCCTTAATTTTATTTTATTTTTTTACCTTTTGGGGCATATATTTAAGTAAAAAATTACCAGTACTGATCTTAAGAACCATATCTACATTGTGGATTTTAACTAAACTATAACAAAAAATACGTATATCCTGCTATATAATGCAAAATTTTACATTAAGATTATGGCTTGTCGTTATGCTGTTTTCCATCCAGTCATCTACCATATTTGTCCACCCAATTATCTGCAGCAGGTACAGTACATCTAATTGATATTCTGTCCTCTTATTCTCCCAAGAATTGCTATTCTCCCATTCCACCTTCCCTACAGGCATACATAAATATATGAAAGTAAACAGTACATCATCTAATTACATTCACATAAATATTACAAGTATTCATTTCAACAGAAGTTCAACTCGACTACCAGGGCCAACACAAAGAAACGGCTTCCTTTGTGAGTCCTTATCCAAGGCCATCAATGAGAGTAGTAGTTTCCATACCACAGTGGGGTTTTTTTGGTGTGCAGTTGATGATTGTGTGGCTTTGTGTTTATAGAGGACAACAGGCTGGAAGATGAATGGTGTGCCGTGTTACAATGGGCCACATCTTCACATCTGCACCCAGGGGACCTGGACAGGGTGAGCTCTGGAAGGTGATGAGGCAGAACGCAACGTCGCCACCCAAAGGAAGGGAGGGCAACCAACAGGCAGCGTGGTTACAGGTTTTATCGTGCCACAGAGGCTATTACACAAATAAACATCGGCCTCTCTGAAAGTCAGAGGGGTTGCATGGCGCTTTAAAACAAAGGATATCCTGTCCAGCACCTCTCCACACAAACCCCAAGGCAGGTCTTGGCTGGTACTCGCTCCACTTTCGATTCTCCGGCGCAGGAAAACATTTAATTTTATTCCAGGCGGCAGTCACGGCCGGCTTATTCCTGCTGAGATACGGCGTTTTATCGCCGAAACGCAGGTCCTGTTATTACAAGTGAGAAGCGGCCCCCTTTTTAATTTATATGCAAGCTGAGTAATTTATTTGCAGCTATACCTCAGAGAAGTCCCACTTGTATATAAATAAAGGTTTCCCCTTGTCTTTATATCATTGGACGACTGGGCCGCAAACTCGGCAGCATAGATAAGATGTTCCTGACGACTTCCTTCCCTCGTTCCCAGTCAAAATAACAGGTTACGCTCAGAACTTACAAAAGGAAGGTTTACTTACAAAAACACTCCCAGGGTCTGCTCTTCCGACCACAAAAGGCTACCTCTGCTGCGTGCTTTTTGTTATGGCTTTACCCCCGGTAAATACAGTTGGCTTTGCATGACTATTCCACTGCATGGATCTGGCCCCAACCAGCACAACAATAACATTCATTTCGTAAGCAGAATGGGACCCAGCCGCCATAGTCCATGGGATGCTACAACCGTCAGACGTCAACAAGAAGACAGGACGTCAAAGTGACTCTGGATTAAGCAGATGCTAATTTAAAACCAAGCCAAATTTAATTAGTCCAAAAAGAGGAGGGTAATATTCGATGACAACAGTCTAAGCAAAATTAATTAGGCTAGCGTTATACACAGGAAATTATATTTGAATGACCTTATTGTTGGTATATAACTATGATGTTATTTCTGTCAAAGTGTGTCTGAGAAACCGTGTCTCCCTCGTCGCCCAGGTATTTGCAGCAACCATCCAATACACCAATACTCCAATACAAAAGTATTTTTTGACTCAACCATGAGCACACCTTGTATGGCTAATCAATACCTTATCGAGTCTTTAGTCTTAAACTAATGAGTGAGCTGGTGGTGAATGTATAGAATGGATAAATGGAGGACCCAGAAGCCCAGGCTGAGTCTCAGGCCACTTCTTTGAAAGGCCGACTGAACAATCGGGGACCGGCGCATTTCCGAACACTGGGGGGGGGGGGCGGCAAGGCCTCAACAGGGAGACCATTATCACTAGGCTGGGGGAAAAAAGGGGAGGGCAAGAAGCAGCTACTCCTGCAGAACTTAAATAATCAGCCCAGGAGCAGCTGTTAGACCATGTTGGAGGAAGAGAAGAGGAAAAGGCCGAGGCTTTAATGATCACATAGAGCACGGAAAAGGGTAAACAACGTGCGGTAGTGCAAATATAAAGAGCAGATTTTATGCTTGTCTTTTAACTTTATTACAGTGTTTGTACAGAGTCTGTTTCTGTGAGGCACGGGGGGAGGGCAGTGATTGTAGGCCTGACACGCCACATCACAGGCTACATGGAAACGAGTGCGCGTTCTGAGGCTTGAATCAGTTTGAAACAGGAGCACGGTGAAAAGCACTGGGAACTGTTTGCTTTTCTTTTGCCTTCCCCTGGTTTTTACCTGCCATCCCTGGCTGACTGGAACCATGACCCGCTGCCTTGTGTGACTCTGTGGGAGAGAGATATGGAAGAGAGTCCATATCCCAGTGAAATGGCCAGGCCCTTAATTATCAGGCATGTACCCAAGCCAAGATATACCTGAAAGACTTAATGTATTCAGGATTTCGAGGTTTCAAGCAAAGGTCGAACTCTGCACGACGGATTCACCAATCTTTTGGTGGGCACCCTTGATCCTAAGCTCTTCCAGTGCACTATTCAAGTGCATCAGCCAATCACGAAGGCCGTCTAAAAGGCCCGACATCTCTCGGACATTCCTGCTGCAGCCCACGTCATATACCTATAACCGAGGGCGCGTTTTCAGTTTTTGAGAAGACAATGATGCACACAAACTATGGGCTAGCACAGCCACCGTGGGACAGCAGGGTGTGCAGAAGGGGCAGCGGGCGGCCAGGCGAGCTCCCAAAAGCCCAACTGGTCAGATATCGAGCAGGATCTACATTTGGCCAAAGTCTCTGCAAGACACATTACTACACCTCAACTCCAAGATGTCCCATTGAAGCACCGTAAACAAAACCAAAGTGTTTATATTAAACATAATAAACTTGTGATAACCACATGCTACGGGTGTCCAACTTGAGGTCCAGTTTAAGTGTTCCTCTCTTCCTACGACAACATGGCAAAAATGATAATTAGCTGTACTCCACAGTATGAATGAGCTAAACGGGTACTTTTCCTGGCAGCCAAATTACCGGCCGGAGAAAGATAGAGCACAAAATGCATAAATAACCTCGCTCAGCTCTCGCTCAGAAGCGAACCACAGTGAGAATATTCCAGCTGCGGGGAAGCTGCGCCTCTCAGCCCTGGCTCTGGTGAGCCGCGGGATTTTATCACCCGCTCACATTTTATGGGATTTCTGCAGTGATTCACAGGCGTGCACATTTGGCGGTGCGGAGATTTACATGTATTAAGGGCTGGGAGATGAGCGGCAATATTAAATCAGCAATCGTCATGAATATGTGTCTGTTAAGTTAGGGTTTTTTTTTTCCGGCGTATGGGGGCGGAGGCTGGACCGGGGTTTGAGAAACGAGGTTTGAGAACTAACGGATCCATCAGCTTGTTAAGCAGAGATAACCATTTGCCGTCATGTCTGGTTAAAATACTATTATGGCGATGGCTGCTTCACGCACTGCAAACATTATTATAAGCTGTGATTCACTGATTCACCATGAAGCCTTTAAGCCATTTCTTAGATATCCTTTAAATTAAGTGTGTATTGTATGGGGTGGTGCAACAAAATCAATAAATGCCCATAATAATAAACAATTTCACAATTAGCTAATAATAAAAATGCTGTTATCTGCCCAATTATAAGAGTATGTACCAGTCTACCTGCAAGGAACTCAACGCTGCTGTTAATGCAGCTGGATTTATTAATGAGTCAGAACACTAATGATGTTAGTCAATGCCGGATTAGGTCACAGGGGTGGCATCCATTGGCAAACCATCGCAGATGTCATTATCTAATTCTCGGATAACAGCATACCCTGAACTGTGGGTTACTGCATCCCTGCACAAATTGGATCTCTGAAAACCTAAGGCTTGCGATTAATTACGATACTAACTCGCATTTGCTGAAATAAACAACTAAGGTCATAGACATTACTTTGTGGATGGTATCATGCCACAGGATGATTAAAAAGAAATCGGTATAGCCATGTCATCCTGACGAGTTCCATTCTGGCCAGCGTCTATTTCCAAGACAACTTTCTACAGGGCAGCTGGCTGAAGATATTAGCAACAACCGGCCAAGGATGTACAGTTCTGCCGTTTTTCTAGGGGGACACAGAGTGCATTCTGTCATCCGCCAGCAGGATACAACCTTGGAAAAGGCTGTGCCACTTGTCCCCTGGAGTGAATTCTTATTAAAAGTAATCATTTTTTGCTGATAAAAATACACATTTGAGCCTCCGGCCTATCATAGTCCTTGAAAGCATAAACTGTCATTCGATGCTTCAGATCGACAGGAATTGCCACGTTATTTTCTACTGTTCAACCATCTACAGTCTTCTGCTTACGGACGAATGACGATTTCTGTCAATGACGACACGACACTTTCACAATAAGAATTAACTGCTATTAACAACTAGGGCGAGAAAGGATTTGCCTCCCCAAAGGTAAATGGGTACATATTGCCTCATTTTTATTGTGAGGTGGATTACTCCATGGTTTACGATGATTTACACCGGTATTTTTTTTTCCCCACAGAATTTAATTGCAGCATTTCATATATTTCAAGTGTGACACGGATGAAACCTGGTTAAACTAATTAAAATAACATTGATATTTACAGACAGCATTCATATATCCATTTTCTGTAACCGCTTATCCTGTTCAGGGTTGCGGGGGGTCCGGAGCCTATGGGCACAAGGCAGGGAACAACCCAAGATGGGGTTTCACGCAATCGCAGGACACACTCACATGGTATATTCACTCACACAAACACACCTACGGGTAACTCCGATAACCTAAGCATGATTTTGTACCGTGTCGGGAAACCGGAGCACCTGGTGGAAGCCCCACAATGACACGGGGAGAACATGCAAACTCCACACACAGAAGAGATTCAAACCCCAGCCCCAGAGGTGCGAGGCAACAGTGCTAACCACTGCGCCACCACACACACACAATCATATAACACACAATCCTGAAATGTCAGATACTACATGTCTTTGGACTGTGGTAGAAACACAGAGTACCTGGAAGAAGCTTATAAAGCATACGGGGTCAGGAAAGCCCCTACACACAGAGTGGAGGTGGGATTGAAACCTACAACCATGAACGTGCGAAGCAATGAAGCCACTCACTTAGTCACCATGCTTACCCCTTAA
>JAODKL010000051.1:367820-389354 GCA_026780765.1 Petrocephalus schoutedeni
TTAAAGATGTAATTCCAATGTTTTTCCTAAAGTCTTTATTACTTGAAAGCCAATGTTTTCATCTGCCATTATAAAGCTTGTCATGTTCAGTTAAACTACGGCTATTAAATTAGATTAAGTATAGGAGAATGGGACTTCAGGCTAAAATTCAGTACTATGAGGCTGGCACAGCTTTGTGGTACGAAGGATCCTCCCACCTGAAATGTTATTACTACCCCCCCCCCCCCCACCAACTAGCAATGGGCAACACAAGGCAGCGGATCGCACAGTGGGCGGAATTACCGTGTACGACCTATCATTGGCTGATATGCCACAGCCAAAACCAATAACAGCCAGTTTTAGTGACCAATAACGCGGTTTGTTACATCAGTGCCCAATGAATGACTTACACGCTGGGCCAGCTTCCTTTATCACATCAGACATACAGACGTCTGGGCTTCTGGGATGTAAACATCGCAAGACACCAGACCTGGCAAAACCTTCACCTCTCAGTCACAGTACCCATCTCTGGTACTGTAACAGGAGGTATTACATTATTAACTTATTATATGTAGTCTTTGCATTGCTCATTCAATCACCAAAGGAGGTGGTATATTATTTAGCATGTATTTTCACGCTCTTTTAATGAATAAAGCATCCATTGTGTTTTTTGTTTTTTGTTGAATAATTTTTGCCAGCCTGTTTTTTCTGCCGATGAGGAATCTAAAGCAGAATGGTACACAGCGGCCCGAGTGATAATAAATCGCATTACTGCCGCATTCTAATTGTTTGGCGTGATCCCGCATAATGCCGGCATCCTCCCCCGTCTTCCTGGTCTCCCTCCGAAATCCCCGGCAGATGTGGCCGCATCATCGGGCCCGGTCTCCCGGTTCCCTCCAGCACATCTGCACACTGGCGCGCTCCCTCCACATCCGCCCGTCCGGGGGCCGTTCCGCTTGGCGGGACTCCTCGCCGTCGCGCTCCGCCCGGGTGTCCCTCCCGATTTCCATTAATCATGCGCTGGCTGTGCGGCGCTGAAGCGCTCAAGCTGGGATCAAACGCGGGGGGGTGGGGCACCGTGGTCAGGGACCTGTACGCTAGTGGCGGGAGCGGCGATCAGCTGGAGAAGGGAGGGGGCCGCGTTAGACAAACAGCTGGATCGAAGGCTTCGCAGGCCGCAGCCACTTATCAAATATGATTAAGCACGTGTTACTAATACGCCGAGAAAGAGGCCCCTTAGAGATTCACAGACGCATCACACCATCCATATATTGTGATCATTTCATAAACACTGTCGAATATATGCCCGCATTATTAAGATGGGAAAATAATTGTACTGCTGGATAAACAAGAATGTAGTCTATATTGGGAGCAGAGCAAAACTGCTTTGCTGTGTACTTTCAGAAGTTCCCGAGAACACTCGATTCACTGCTCCTTTTAATAGCAGAGCAATTAAAAGACAACAGGCATTAATCTCAATGAGCGTTTGGACCACACAGCAGTGTGATAATTTGCCTGGCCAATAATCCCATTTAAAGTTTGCCGTTTTGTTGAAAAGTACGAGCGTTATTTAGGCTAGGCTGCATCTCTTTTAAACTCGCGTCCATTAAGGTAACTGCAGGTCAAATCCTCGGAGCGTGTGAGCCGGCCGGCGCTCGGGTGATATCCACTGGATGGTAATTCAAACCATCCTAAGCCCGGGATTTTCCCTTCTGGGTCAGACATGAGAGAGTCATCGCTGTGTCTCTGTGCCAGATGTGGAGTCACATGGGCCATGGCTCGGCCCAAAGCTCACAGCGCTTCTTGGATTCTGCTGCTTATGTTTGGGACCATCTGCAAACTACCACAATAAAAAACACGCTGGCGGACTCCGTGCCATCATTTGACCCTTCTGAATCACACAAGCGTGTGAGGGGATCGCACGAGGACTTGCATTCATCTCGTCTTCATGGTGATGCAAGAGCGGGTGGTCCCACAAAATGAAATGCGTAATGGAGTTAATACAATTTTTTTTTTTTAAATCAACTGGTGTAACTTAGTATTGTTTTGATTGTTCCCAGTTCAGCTGAGGCGAGATGTTCTAGAATATATCATTTAACCCTTCAGACTGACCCCTAACACGGGATAGGGGTTAAAGAAACTTTTTTAATAATCTGAGCTAACGGATGTGCCGTTACTAAAGAACAGACTTTTGGAACATTGTCTAAGTTTAAAAAGCACAATTAAAATGTTTACTATGATTAGGCAAATAATGGCAAAACAGCTTTTTCAGTCAGTCGGAATAAAGTTCTACTATTTAGCATAGCAAGTGTGTTACATTTTCATTCAACCTTTCATTCACCTTTCTGAACCACTTGTACAGTACAGGGTGGTAGTGAGCCTAAGGCCTATCCCAGAATGCATTGGGCACCTAGTATTTCCAGAGTATCAGCCCTTGCAGTATCAGAGATGCTGACAGAAACTGTTACTCGGAATACATAACATTTATTCAAGAAATAAACACATACTTTGAGAAACATAAAAAAACAGTCATACTCACAAACTTTAGAGCTCACATTGTCACATCACCGTAATATTAAAGCGATAGCATGTTCCAACGGGTCAGCTGATAGGCAGTGAGGAATTTCAAGCATTTTCAGGGTAATTGTATTAGTTCATGAAGAGATCAAGAGTGAGCTTGTTAATTAAGCTAAACCAATCAGCTAGAGAGTTTAATTTGCCGAAAGGTGGCAAACATAGCACATCCATATCTATTAGGCCCCGGGGGTGGGCTGATAGTTAAAAAAGGGACAGAGAACTAATTATATATAATAATTTATATTATAAACAGATATACATTCTGAGGCATGTTTTTATAATTAATGCTAACCTTCTTATTCGGTTATGTAATTTCTATGAATATAAACAACCCAGTGTGTGTATGTATGTGTGTGTGTGTGTGTGTGTCTTTGGGTATATATATGTATATAGTATACACACACACACTCACACATATATATTATTTTATGTTATACTATATTGTATATATTTGTATATATTTATATACACACACAGATAGATACACAGACGCACATGCACAATGTTTAACTGGCCTTTCTTGGAATCGAGTATAGGATATAAAACTGATGACCTTTAGCAAACAACAACAATCTCCTGCCTCTGTCTTGTCTTCTTGCCCACACAACCTCACTCTCCGAGAAAGCCGGAGACACCGCACTTTTAAATGAAGACGCCCGATCTCTCAGGCAAACTGCGCACCCCTACGAGTGCGCCAGTGTAGACAAACACCGTGTTACACCTTCGCTGTTTCGTCCAATCCCGGAGAAATCAATGGGGATTTACATCTGGATACGTGATTGCACTGTGCGAAGCCCAGTGTGGCTTTCGGGATGGATGGATTGGGTGACGCAGGCGCGTGCCTTGCCCAGGGAATTAATCTCTGCGGAAGAGAAGCTCTAATCTCACATGGGAAATGGGCACGTTTGGAATAACATGTACGAGTCAGCGTCTGCCTGCAAATGTACTAGTATTATCATTTCGAAGTAGTTAAAGACTTGGAAAAAAATGCAGCCGCTTAAGTTCAAGATAATATTCTGTGAACAATTAAAGCCTTATAGGTACATGGAAGGTATGTGCATTCAATTGTATCCTGGATTTTAAGCGAATAACTATGCATATAATTTTATGTTAAACTGTTGACGTGTTTTATTATTTCAAAATATTTAGGCTTTTGGATATGCCCCAAATATGAGTCTTCCCTGGAACCTGGTTTTGTCTTTCTTTTAGGAACTGGTGTGTTCATTAGGGCGCTGAGCAAGTATTTATCATGAGAGGAGGGAGGCAGATTAGAGGCCGTGCTTAGCGAAACTAACCCTTCTGTGTGGGGATGGACAGCTCCGTCGATATAAAGAGAGCAAATGAAAACCCAAAGACATAACTTCACATATACATGGCTACAGTCACGGCCGATCACGCAACTTTTAATAGCCCTATACATCAGTTAAACAAATCAATTTTGTATAATTATTTAACTTAGTCTATTGCTCCGTGCTGCGACCTTACCGGCAACAAATCCGCCGTAAATCGCTCTGTACTTCTGTAAATGAAACGCGGAGTCATGCATCCTGTAATGGATTGCGGTGATATTTAGTTGGATTGATACTTTCTGTACCGGGATGGTATTATAGTTTACTGTTACTTATCCTTTGTCCCGCCCCCAATTAACATGGGAGCACTACGCCTGTTTAAAGGTACACTATTCATTGTTCACCGGCACTTACCTCGGAAAATGATTGCCTCGATCTTCTTTTGGTGACTGGGGGGAATAACACAGTAAAGTGCGTCTGTAGGCACTGTTGTAACCTACTCTCGAACCCCACCTCTCTATAAATTTCATGTAAGGAAAAAAAGGGGCAGGAGTGCAGTGTCATTTTATTGCCAGGATCTCACCTACATGGAAGAAGCCCAACATCCTGCGTCTCTTCACTAGCAGTCGTTTATTTTATTTCATTTTAAACGATTATATGCCCCGGCCAATTTTAGCAACTGTGTTACTTTTATAACTACCGGCTTCGGTTTTTTTTATTTATTTCTAAGGATTACCCCGAACGCGGGAGCGCAGCTACGCAAATGATTGTTATATCCTTTCAGTAATATAGCAAGACGTACTTTCATTTTCTATTTTATCAGTATCCCCCCCCCTGCAGTTCTGATCATTCCCAAGACGGAATAGCGGTTATATTATGAGGCTGGTGCGGAATATAGTTTCTGCGGGTCACCCGATTGCCGCTGTAAACGGAGAATAGCGTCGCTTCTGTGAAGTTACTGAATCTATTATCAAGGGGGTACATCAGAGGCGTCCCGGATCCCGACCCCAGATTGTATGAATAAGTAAGCAGGATGCTGACGATGACAGGATGCCTATAGGATTTTAGTAAGTTAGCAGAAAAAAAAGTGCTAGTGCTGGCTCCCTGCCCCTGCTGGGCTGCCTGTCATCAGAGACTCGCAGCCCCTTAGTGCGTGTTGTTTTAAAACATCCACGTCCTGTTGTACTCCCAGGGAAGCGGCTTTTTCTCCCCCTAATGTTACTCTGGATCCTCTGTTTTCCCGACAGGGGATCGCGTCTGCTGAAGGGAACAGCCCGGTGGATGCCGAAGTAGCAGGGAAGCCCCGATGATCGCGGAGGGACGGGATCGCCGCCGCGTTACTTGCTGAACTTGTACCGCTGTCATCGGGCAGATGAAACAGGCTGCCGGCGGCAGGGACTTTGCAATGAGCCTCTGAACATTTTTTATTTTCAAATTACAGCCGAGACTTTCCGACGAAAACCATCCCCTTAAAGCGGCAGATGTACTTTTTCATTCATTTATAAGTTCGGCCGGGAGGGCAGCGAAGCGGCACTGACGCCTAAAATGCATTGGATCGCAGTCTTACTATCGGCATTGACTTTATACGGGAGACTCTTACTACGAAACTGCTTAGATTACGACGATAGTTATGATTATTATGAAGAGGAGAGAACGGAGTCTATTGACTACAAAGACCCATGTAAAGCTGGTGAGTACTCTCAAGTTTACTCTGTTGCCCCATCACTAAAATGCTTAATAATTTAATCTGCTTTATATCGTTCGCAATGACAACAAAATATGCTTCAGTTTACCTGTATATGTGCATGCATTTCGCAGCGCGAATGACGTAGTTTGAGCCCTAGCGTCTGACATATTACTTGTTTAGGCTATAGTATTACGCACAATTCATTTTAATCAATAAAAGCTTGACCCATAAACAGATACGCCGGCACCGAGAAGTGTATTTATCTGGGCCATAGCGATAAACTTGAATGGCACAACGACTCTGAAGACTGTACTCGATATGGCCATTTAAAGGGCCTTAAGTGGTGGAATGGAGCTCTATTTACATCCTGAGAATGCCCCCCCCCCCCCCCAATGGACCAGTTTCGGTCCAGACATGAAACGGTTACTTCGCAGGGCTCCGTCGATGCGCAGCACCACGTGCATTTTGCAGCTGCAGCCCCGTATTTTGATCCGCACATGGCAGCTGCATTGCTGCTCTAAGGCGGCACCGGAACGCGCGACTCGCCTCGGTTTGTGCGTGAGAGTGCAACGCGGTCACGTGGCCCGCCGCGCGCCTCTCCGCACGTTTGAGGTCATCGTTATTTCGAAGACGATCTTGAGTTTGACGTCATAAAAAAAAAACAAGCAAACAAATATAAACAAACCCCGTTATCGTGGGACTGCTTGAAATATTTGCTTTGTATTATGTCATTATTCCCACGTTGTTTACCAGGGCATTTTTCCATTTACTGGAAAAAGAAAAACTACAAAATGCTGGTTTATCTAGCTAAATTTGGTATAATGTTATAAGATACGTTGTTTAGACTGTGAAGGGGGTTTAGAACTATGGCAATAGTCGGCCAGATTGTTGGGTTATCTGTAGACTTTTGTGACACTTAACACGGCCCAGTGCCAGTGATTACTCCACCAACAGTTGAGTTGTGCAGGCTGGCACACTGAAAGGGCACAATTCAATGGTTCAATGCACCTCCCCTTCACACATTAATCAGACAATTAATCTGTTTTACACGTCTCACCAATATATTATGCACCTTACCTGCTTTCACCAGTAACATCAAAATTAAAGTGATGTTGGTGCTTCAGGCTTCCTTGTTCATCCAGTGACCTCTTATGAAGTCTTAGTATATGAGAAAGTATTGCTTTTGTTTTAAAAAAGGACACTGTGCAAATATTTTGTGAAACAATAAGGATATAACGCCTTACATTTTAAACCAGTTCCTTCTCAACAGAGACTACAGGAATGGGTGTAAACAGGTCTTAATAAATGATCAAGATACCCTATTTGGTTATTGTGCTACTGTAAGTTTTTTGATGTGCTACATGCATGCTGGGACTTGCCTAGGAATTTGAGAGTCTTGACCTTAGAGGTCTGAGTACTTAACTACAATACAACTTGTGAAATATTGATTGTGGTGTTAAGTGAATGGCTAGATATTGGTTGCTCCGCTTTAAAGGCTGCCTCTCTTGACTTGTCGGTCCTTATCTGTGTCTTTTGTCATTTAGATGAAGGAAGATAGTTAGAGACCAGCTCTGTCACCGACAGATCTCCTGATACTAGACTCCCTCTAAACCTCTGCTTGAGTCGCTAAAGCTATATTTCTTCATTTTTGGCTAATGAAGAAAGGCCAGATTTGTCCTAGCTAAATATGTAGATAGGCGTCATTTTCAATGTCTTACAGTGGTACCATGACATAATAAAATATATATAGTAAAAGATTCAACGAAGTTTTTCGCTTCCAGAAAAAAAACTGCACCTACCAATTTACTGCAGACAGTTGTCACTTTATCATAATGTCATCAAGTTAAATAGAAAAAATACAAATAGAACACAGTTGTGTAATCAGTGTCCTCTTGTACCTAATTTACAAAAGGACAAAAACAATATGTAACGACAAATTTACTAACTATGAAACATCTGCACAAAACTGGCCTGTTCTGTTGTTTCAGCGACTCCAATTCTGCATGCAGATCTTGATAGATACTTGATTCTTTACCAACTTTCAAGAGAGAAAAGAATATTGGATTTCGTCCAATCAGAGGCCAAGAAATGGGTGGATTCACTATTGTATATGACAGATCTTCATATCAGACCTTTATATTTGGTCTGAGGGACAAGGCTAATACGATATGCATAGATTGTTTATTTTTGAGGTAGGTACAATTTTGAGAGTGCAGTTTTGTCTGTTGCATGGCTGCTTTAGCCGGCTTGGGTGTTTTCAAGGTCACGCTATGTTTTTATCCTCTTTTAGTCAAGCATGCCACGTGTCTCCACAGCCCTAACCACCTCAACCTCACAGCCAGGCATTTGGCCGCACGTTGCACTCAACCACTGTGATTTTACGTCCATTTAAATGTACGATTTCAAACCAGCTTATTATCTTATATGCATCTGGCATACGTTGGTGTTTGTTTTCCTTTAGCGTTCGAAGCTGACGTGTAAATACAAGTTAAACGCAAGTGTGTCCATATTTACATGTGAAGTGTGTCATGATAAATGCTCAGATGTAGTCTGTGGCCCTTGACGAAACCTCATAAATTCACACCAGATCATTTTTGGCCCAGTGTGCTGCTGAGGGGACCTCTTTATGTGATAGCTCCTGCGGAATACCTACTTGCGTTTGTTTATGTTTTGCTTATGTGTGCAACGGTATAATTTGCGGTTCGCTTTAGCCCTGGTATGCCATTATTATACGCGCACACCTGGAACGCTGAGCTGGCCAATTAGCGAGGAGAGCTGTGGAGTCTGTTAGCAGTGTACTTACTATTTACCACTTTTAACGCCACATAAATGATGTTAATCATAAATGATTAACATAAATGATTCTGGCTAAGAGTTATCATTATCTTTTGAGTTCGTATCACATTTGTGAAATGTGATTAGACATATATTTTACATGCTCCTTTTTAAAAATTGGAAAGACAGACACAGGTACTGAGGTTAGTGCGGAACGAAAAACTAATTTAAAAAGTTAAATAAAAGTTAATCACAATTTTCATAAAAGTAAAAGTTTTCTTAGTGATTTGAAGTCATCCAGAACACCAAAAAAATGCTTCATATCATATCAAGAGACTTGTATCTCTTCAAACTCAATTGGTTTAGTGCTAATACAGTATTTAATGCAGTGCTGGATAGTGTGTTTTGGATTGCAGTAAATGTCTCTGTTAAACTGAATGAGGTGACAGCATTCATTTAAAGGATACTCAAATTCATTTTCCATGGGTGGGTTTGTTTCTCAGATTTTTTCTTTATTTTCAAAGTCCGTTTAGTATTTCACGTAGGAACCCAATTGGGACTGGGCGGGAATATTCCCCATGGCTTTATATGTCGTGAAGTATAAGATGACATCACTTTTCAGCACCTTCTAAACCAGTCTCTTTTTTTGCTTTTCCTATATAAAAACAATACCCAGGGATCAGGCCTCTGAAATGAACTGTCAAAAAATGATCCCATATTATTTAATATTAACAAAAATGTGCACAAAATACATAAAAACATCTACCATTGATCTTACATATTATTGTGCCTTCTCCTATCACAATGTGAAGCATACAGCCATAAATTTAACATATGAAAAAATATTTTGGAAAGCACCAGTTTTGCTTCCTCCATTGTCAAATTAGTAGGAATGCCATTGAGGTAGACTACGGGATTCCTGTTGTTTTTGTCTTTGCTTCTTCTCTCCTGTGTTTTTTCCCGTCAAAGTGAGCCCTACAGTGAGATAAAGTTGAGTGACAGAGAGGATTAGGATTTAATGGGTTTATAAACATGGCTTTATCTCTTTTGCCTGATAAAGTTCGCACTCCCCGGCGCATGGCGAGAGGTTGAACCGCCTCCGCTCTGGTGGTTAGCGAGGTCCCACGCTGCTGGGAGCAGGAGGCTAGCTTACCATTCTTAACGGGCACGTAATTGACGGATCGATCGGGGCTCTCTTCGGCCTCTTTCAAGGTCCTCGTTTAAGCGATTTAAATACTCCTTTAGGGCTGCGTCAGCAGGTAGCCACGAGTAGCTTCCTGACAGCGTAATCTGAATTTCAAATGATGCCAGGTAGCCAAGGCTTCGGCCAGAAGTAATAGATACCATCGATTTATTGACGTCACCCAGAATCTCATTATTACTCTTCTTATTTCTCAAGAATGACCCCTCTTGCATCATTTTGCGTCGCCACATTCCAGCATCTAGCTATTGAAGTTGTGTCACATGTACGTTCAGCTACATAATTCGGAATGCACAGATGCAGACTTGAGCAGACTCCCAAATCCTGATGCGTGTAAGAGAACGCGAACTGGCAGATTCCTGGTTTCATCTTCTGGAAAGTGCTTGCAGTGCTCTTGCTCAACGTCAAATCCTGGGCTTTATAAACCATCAGACAACCATTAAGAGGAACCATTGCTGCTGGGGGTGTTTCCAGCAAACAAATTGAAATGTTTCATAAATGTGTAAATGCAGTATCTTTCATAGGGTCATAAACATCAACCCAACTTCACCCCGACACGCTGGATGTGTGACAGAGATTTCTGTTTGCGATTGTGTCTTGTGAAATATTTTATGCCTTCAGAATATTGAATTATAACTTCAGAAAGGCATCAATGCCAGAATTCCCTGCCCCCAGTCCAGAAAGATATTGAACACATACGAGCATAAACATGGATTCGCAAAGGTATGAGGTTTAAATGACGCACAATGGGGTATAATTATGAGGCCCACCCAAATCTGTTTATATCTTAGTGTGAGGTGTGAGATGGTATCGCTTTGTTTTGCTGTTACCTGGCACATGTCATTACCTGACAAGTAATTGTGTTTGTGTTCATCTTGGATAATTTGATTGCATGTGCAATTTCTAAAGATGAAACACATGGCTGGTACAATACTAAAATCCTTTTATATCTTTAATAACAGCAACAGCACTATAATTATATTTAATAAATGTCCTCTGACTTTGTACTGTACGACTCATGAATTGTTTTGAGTCTGTGCATATTCATAAATTATAGGTATATTCTATGCTGCTTTGAGTTTGGCAATGAGATTGAATGTCAACATAGTTTAATCATATTAAGTTTCCATCTGAAATTTTGCAATGGTTAGATGGTAGTGTTTATGTCTGTAGATGCACTGTGATTACAGGCCTAAAAACACAAACCTAAGCGGTGTCTTTGTCAGTCAGTTGAAACATACATATCACCATTTTTAGAGAATATTACGGCCAAAACAAACAGTAAAAGAACATTAAACGTGTAGCTTTATGAAGGATAAGTATTCTAGGAATGTTAACGATCTTATATTTTAAGATTACGCTTTAACCCAATTCGGTCTCATAATCAAGTCACGTGGGCCATTAACAATTTGCAGGAATTAGGAAAATGAATTACTCACCTTCCGTTACTTTGACACCTCTTGTTTTGCATAAGTATGTTATCATAATGCAATTTACCTAATAATAAGCAAAGAACGATTGATTAAGAGTCTTTTTTAAATGAATATACCACTCTGGTGGCAGACATATTCTGGAAATAAAAAACTTTTCAGTTCTTTTTAAAAAGCTTTACAGACGTTTCAGACGCTGTTGAAAAGAACATTTGCTGTCCTTTTGTTCTCACAGTGGGTCTGCTAAAAACCTGAAGGATTAGTACCCCCCCCCCCCCCCCGGTCGCCACCCTCTTTTGCTCTAAGGATTACAGAGGAAGGTCTAAGCTTATAATAAAATCAGACTCTGGACTTTATGTTGACTAAATTGGCAGGAAAAAAACTAGTAAATGTCACTTTTGTGTCTGTCGACCTGCAACCTCAACACACACACAAACACAGATCATGAAAGTGGTTTTAGGGAGGACCAGAAATCTTTTTTGCCCCGGCGCACTATTTAGGTATTAAAAAATTGTATATACACACACACACACACACGCGCAGGTGAGATATAAGGTAGCAACCCTGTGCATGCAGTATAAGACGAATCACCTTCATGGGAGTTCCCACTAACTCAACAAAAGCTGAAACTCAACAGATTGATGTCACCGGTTATCAAGAAACAAAACATCATCAGGCTACAACTACCACGGCCAGAACATTGCCCTGACGTTATACGTGGACATTGCATCTGCTCTGTAACAGTGATAAATGTCATAGCTTTAGTTTTCTTTAATATTCCTTTGTGCCCCTTGCAGTTTCCAAATCTGCAGTTCCCAAGCTGGTTCAATAATTTGAAGGTGCACATACACATTAGTCTCTGTCATCCAGAACCATAAATCACTCCATCACGGTCCAATTTAAGTCAAAGGGAGCCACTAAACAAATACAATGTTGATTAAACTGGTCTGTGATTTAAGGCGTCCAACACAAAGTTGGAGTTGCGGGCACAATCCCCATCATAACTTGCAGGTGAGGTACTGGGAAAGAGTGATGTCTTGTCCCTGTGGCCTATGGAGTCGGAGAACTCTGGCAGAGTGGCAGGAGCTTCCAATTACCTGTGGCCCAGCATTTAGCTAAAACGCGGCAGGCTGCCAACCACAGTGCTTTTGCAGGCTGGTGGGGCTCGATTTTACCGGGTGCCCCGTGATAATGCGGTCCATATGCAAAGGGTCCCTCTGGAAAGACAAGATCTTTTGCAGACACTTCGAGAAGATGCAGAATCCCTGGGGTTAGAGCGAGACGAGCGTAACAGCTGTTATAAACACGTACCTGGAGTTCACACGGGGATTTAAGTGTAGAACTGCCCCCCCCCCCCACCCAAACATTCAATCTTCCTCAACATTTCATTTACGTGCTGCAGTAAAAGTACGGTACTTAAACACTTTCAGGAATTGAAGCTTGTTTTTTAACAGCCGTTCAGGTTATGTCATTAGAAGCAACAGCAGCTGAATGCGTCACCCTTCGGGTTTTACGCTGAAATATTGACAAACACCACGTTTTGCCGTGCCGGTGCGTAGTTTGAGTATATTTCTTCAGAAATTCCATGGCTCAGGTTGCATGTTTATATATGCAGGCATAAGGACCTGTGTGCTCTTACGGGTAATAGAGTTTGCTCAGAGAGGTCACGCCGTGCCATTTTCTTTCGGGTTACGTTTGGGTCTGTGGGGAGCTTTGTGGAACTATATAGAGATGGTGAGCGTCTGGAGCCTTACGCTGAATGGATGTATACAGCAGCATTAGCAGGAAAAAATAAGACTCCTGCAGTTAGGGCTTTAAACACAGAAGTCATTGACTTCAGGAAGCTCTTGAATGTAAAAATAACTTGGTTGGCACACAGGAGTGGGAGGAAGAACATAAGAGTACATAGCATCCACCCTGTAAATACAGTTTCAGGAGAGAATAAGTCAGTGAAATGTTTAATCCATGGCCTACATGTTAAGGACGAGATGCCAGTTGCTGCCATTAATGTGCAATGTTTCCTGACTATGGAAGTTGACTACTGCCAAGTGAGTCGTGGCTAATGGAGATGGCGCTCATTGGTGTCAGGGAAATATGGGATGTCTCTTTAGATCTAGGCCTAGTTACCTGCGACTTTTATTACTCAGAGGTGGCTTTGTCCGATCTTACCCATGAAAGTTTGTTTTTATGACATTTGGCATAGATTTTAGACTTTCAGCTATTGGATATCTGATAACATGTCGAAAGTCGTGGTAAGACTGCAGATGTTTTGAGTCCTAGTGAATTTGAATGAATTCGTTTGGAGCTTTATATTCGCTTCCAGCGGGGAGCGTGCTGTTTATGAAGCGTGTCTTACGGCTGTATTCTTCTACGAGCGGCTGAAATCTGTAATAATCCTTAAAAATCTGAAATGTGTTTTGGAAGGAAAACAGTCTGGTAACACATTGTTGTGCAAGCTGTTGTTTATATAGACCGAGTGAGAGCAATATCATCTCACTAAGGATTTACGGGCAGTCGGACTCCCTCTCTGCCTGACCGTTCAACTGGGACCGAAATCACGAGTTTCACTATTTGATGTGCACGTGAAGCGTAGTACAAACACGACCCCGTGGAAGTGCCGAGGGCCAGGTAGCCCAGTGAATGTTATTGTTTGTAAAAACATAATGGGGATATTTGGCCGCCTGCTTATCTGATACTATCTCGTCTTCTATTAGAGAGCAGAATGCACATTTCCAACCTTTGTAATCTAATTTCCCGGCTCGTATTCAGCGCAGGGCCATGCCAGGCGGCGTGGGCTTTGTCCCGTAACCCACCATTCACTCAGTTATCTCTTCCTGCTCATCTGCATCCTGCCACTTAGCTGGGAATGTCACACATTCTCACTCATTGATACTTCCTACAAATAACCGTTTTCATAACTGCGTACGCGGAGCGGTAGCAAACGCCAGGGGACGGGGCTCGAGTCGGCGAGGTTACGCCTCGTACACGACAGTGTGAAACGGCGACTAACGCGCGCCTCTGAAAGGCAGCCTGATTCATAAAGGTTTCCCACCTCATTCAGGTAAACGTGGTTAAAATACAGCAATGTTCGAATGATCATATGAAATATGCAATACTGCGCAAGTCTTAGGCAGTCGAGGAAAATGTTTCAGGCTATTTATCTTGGTAGAAAATGTATTTGCTCAGGAAAAAATATAAAAATTTTGCATTAGAACATATGCAAATTAGCAGCATAAAAATTCTGGTCTCCAAAAAGTTTGTGGTTATATTGGATGGTTGCTGCATATCCTGGGGGGGGGGGCTTCTGAAAGGTTCTGAAGGTGAGGTTCTGAAATGGCTCAGCTAACACGACATAATCGTATAGACATCATTTTCTTTGACTGCCTAAGACTTTTTCCCAGCGCTGTATAAGTACAAGACTGATGAAAGTAAAGCAGTGAAAGGCAGGAACTTTCACGAATAGATCCAGGGTCCAAAGTGAATAGCAAGCTTATTTCCTGGTACACAGCTATTGTTGAATGACAAGCATCAGTTTGAATTGCTCAAAAGCATGAATTTAGCATTTTCTCCACCTGCCACTGAATAATGTACAAACTGACATATTTGGATATATAATCGCACAATTGACACTTTGGAGTCGAAAATTTGAACGTGGAAAAGCACAATTCTGTGCAAAAGGACCATAAAAATGTAAAGAACAGTACTCTGCGATGTTTCTATCTCTGTTCTTTAGTGCAAAGCACCTTCTTACAATGGTATTTATTTTACAGCACAAGAACTGTGTGATAATATTTTTGTTTGTCCAACAGCAACACTTTCTGATGGAAAAATATTATTTTAACATGTGTCTCCATAGCTTAAAATGTAATTAGCCCGGTAATATAGACTGCACTGAGTGCTTGGAAATACTGAAGTAAAGATAAGCAAATGCGTGACGCTAATGTACTTTTTCTTTATGTTTCGAGTGTCGTTTTTATTTGAAAAAGGTAGACGTTTGTCCTTTATCAATACTGTTGTAGCACTTTAACATTTTACCTCAGAAAGGTCCTGGACTGTGGCCACAGGAATATAAAATAAAACAAAGTCACATTATCGTCATATTATATTAAACAGGATCTTCCAGGAGCCGGGTAGCTTGACAGGGCACTTCCGAGATATTATTCGAAATTCCGAGCTCAGCAAGAAAGCGGCAAAAGGGAATGTTTGTTTTGGACCCTGCCGACCAGCCCCAGAGTCCATCGCTCAGCGCCGCCGTCCCATCCTCTGATAGCACATTTGAATTATTCAGCAATCACTGGCCACACCAAGTTAAGGTCTAATCGGAATGAACGGGGCGTTGGAGGTGCGGCCTACCGGGGCCTGTGCCGAGTAAAGGGTAACAAGAAAACACAAGGTGTGCTTTCGCGAGATAAGAGGAGTGGATGTCCCAGGTCATTCCCCGCCTTGCACCTGTAGGGTACAGAATAGGCTCCAGGCCCCTGTGACCCTGAATAGGACAAGCAGGTACCGAAAATGGATGGATGGGTGGATGTTTGTAAATCTTCTGGAATGGCCATGATGGAATCCTTATTCTTATATTGGAACACTGGGATATTAGTAATACTGACTTTCTCGGGAATATGTTGGAAAGCCTGTAGTAAAAACGGCAATAAAAATGCTTTAAAGAAACGCACGTAACTGTGCTGCACTAGCATCGACTTACCTGCTGATTGTTGTACGTCCAAGTGAGCTCTCGTGCTCAGGAGGGTTGGTGGGAAGCCAGGTGACCCTAAACCTCTTTTCTTTCTCTTCTAGCTTTGAGTTCTGACATTTTTCTGCTCACACAGCAAGTTTTTTTTTTTTTTTTTTACATATACATGAAGCGATCCCTGTTGTGAAAGCCATTTTGTAAAAACGAATCGATTTGAACGACACCGTATCCTCCGCCGTGACGTTACTTTAAGCTCATTTCTGTGGCAACGAGGTGGAAAATGTTGCATAATATGCCCTCGAAGAGTGACTAGCGTTTTAGAGCAAGACGTCAGCACGGGATCATGGGACCTCTGTCGGCCTGCGGAGACGTGGCCTGATGCCATAGAGCCGCCGTTTGCGGGGGCCTGCGAGCGTCATTTAGACCCCCCTAGCATTTTGTCACAGGGCATTTAACTCCGGACGTGAAGCCCTAGGCTTTCCCTGCACGTGCGGGGAGATTACCCCACAGCCCCAGATAATTCCCCCCAGATGTCTCAATTAAGATTTTATTTGTATTCCGAGTGGAGATGAATTTCTCCCTTTGCTTATCAAACTCTCTAAGTGCGAAGATGCTTCTAGGAGTGGAACTTCACGAAAGCCGCTATATATTATCATATTAAAATTTATTTTCTGTACATACAACCAAAAAAAGCTTCATTTTGTGATACTAGATAGATACTTTATTAATCCTGAAGGAAATTTCCAATATATAATTAACAATGAGGAAACAGTTTTTTTCTCTAATCCAGTTTCCAGTTAATTTATAACCTCTTTTGCTTTAATGAGTCTGGCCTTTCTCCTCTGACCTCTCATTAGCAAAGTATTGGTCCTTTAAAGTTCCACTGGCTGGATCTTTTTTTTAGTTAATGGCACTGTCTTCTATAATCTCTAGACGCTGTGAAAATTCAGTTGAAAAGTTTTGAAGATAATCATTTTGAAAACTGCATATGTAGTTTCACAGAGATCATTGTTTTTTTTTTTTTATCTTTGTGGGAACACCTACCGATCTTGAGAAAACCTGGCTAAGAAGAAATTGAAGGCTGTGGTGGTTTTGGCTTAGGGGTGACAGTCCATCACGGTGTGTTTATCCAACAGCTGAGCTGCGCCCACCATGATGTCTATACCCCGAGGGTGTGCACACTCTGTCCGCCAAGACGCAAATAATACAGCGTGACTTCATTCACGCCCGGCGCCCAAAGAACGGGATCTGCCCAGTGGTCTCTGCGGCTTTTTAGCGAAAGTTATATTTCCTGGATGCTTGAAAATAATTCGAAAAGAAATGGACAAGGTATCATTTTGTTATCACGGTGACTTCAAGTCCCCATGGAATCAATGTGTTTGCTGTGTACATGCCTGTTAATTTAACCTTTGCTGTGTAACGCTGCACACGTGTCCTTGAGGGAATGTTTTAAATTGACTTCTCATCTTGTCCTGTGCTGGAAGGCTGTCAGGACACAGCACTCGGTCTTTTCATTTTTATGTGGATGATTCCTGTCAGGGGTGCAGTCAGATTGGCAGCGAGCATGATAGTGGAGAAAGGTAAGGTACAGTCTGTGCTGTACAGAGATGGGCGTCAGTGGAGGCACCTTTGGGGAGCCCAGTTAGCTGCCAGAGCAAATGCTTGCAACCAACGCACTAGCTATTAAGGGTTCAAGCTAGCAATGCACAAGCTAGCTACACAGGGTGCTAGCTACCAACAGGCTAGCTACTAAAGGTTCAAGCTACAAACGCACAAGCTAGCTACACAGGGAGCTAGCTATCGACATGCTAGCTACTAAAGCATATGCTTAGGGTTGCCAACTCACACACATCTTGCATGACACGCTTTCAGACTCTCATACGCAAGAAATCTAATGGCAAATCTATGTTATTACATTATAAACCTAAAATTAGCTAGGTCAAAAGCATTGGGGTAAACCCTACAGACTATTTGCAAGGTAATAAAACTGCTACATATATGTTTAAAGTTGGCAACCCTGCATGCTAGCTACCAATACACTAGCTACCAACATGCTAGCTACCAATGCGCACATGAGCTACTACTGCACTAGTTATCAATGCACTAGCTACCAACGCACAGGCTAGCAACGCACATGCTAGCTGTAACACGCTAGCTAGCAACGCACATACTAGCTATAACACGCTAGCTACCAACGCACATAAAGCTACAAATACGTAGCTGTATATACATAGCGTCTGATGCACATGCTAGCTACAAATGCAGTCCCCCTTATTTCACGCTGCCCTCAAATTCTGTTATCATCCACTTAAGTAATGGGTGTAAGTAAGGCCACCTCTTTCCCCCAGCACCTTCCTGGCCTTTACAGCTTCTTATTGTCAGTGGGTCAGCTTGGGACAAAGAGGCTGGCTGAACTTAAACTACATCGCAAAAATTTTTGCATGTGGCATAAGTTCAACAACACAGGTGATATTTGAAAATAACACATGCATCAGATTTACGGCCGACACTGAGTGCCACGGAACGTAAACTTTGCAAATGTGTTCTCTATAACGTTAATGAGGTAATGTATAGTTGAAAGTTGAAAAGGAGGTATATTTACAGCCTTCCGGCCTTGTTAAGTTACCAGCAACCTTTTAACAGAATTTACCATCTGCTATATATTTTATTTAAAAAAAAAACAAGCAAGATTCAAGCTGTTTATCAAACTCTAGAGTCAAGTTATGGAGTTTTAGCTGCAACTCTAAATTCAGACAGAAGCTTGGGTCACTTAAAACTGAACTCCAAGTAATTAGCATGCAACCACCTGAAGTTTACAGTTGATACTTTAAATGACTTTGATGGATCGGTTGTTTTGCAGAATGCAGGAATATTCAGATGCCATGGTTACGCCTTGTACCCAGGGTGGCGGAATCTAATTTAGCCCTAGCTAATTTGCGGCTTTGGTCTGGGTTCATCAATTTACTTCTACTGCTTACAGTTTTCCGCACCCCTGTGACCCAGACCAGGGGAAGGGGGCAGAGGTCAGATGGATGGTGCCAGTTGTGTCATGTGGCATCTAGCATTAACCAACCAACTTATTTATTTTTTTACCTTCTGGCATTTGTATGATGCTCCAACACAATATAAACTATAATTCTATAAAACTCTTTAATTTATCACTCTTCAGTCTGTCTGCTACAGAGCAGAATCTTTGCGGGGTAAATCATTGTGCGATCCGTCCAGACTACAGGTCTCACGCGAATGGATAGGTAACTCAAAACTGTGAAAAATAGCAAAACAAACAGAAAACACCCTCTGAGGCAGAGTCTTTCGAAAGATTTTCTGGAAAAGCAGATCATACACTTACACGGATTAGGAATTGTGTTTCTGGCATGTAAAAAAGTCTTGCATGCCTCCAGAGTCCTACAGGATTGTTAAGTACTGAGCCGAGGTAGAGTGCATTAATTTCACATGACAAGATAATACAGGTTCCAAAAGCGTGAGGAGAATCAGTCTCCCTCCAGTATTTCAGGGACAGGATTCTGTAACATGTCATGCATCCTCTGAGACTCGATAAACCCCAAAAAACAGCGAGTAATCTCCTTAAGCACTTTAAATTGCAGAATAACATGCAATCAGTTGTCGAGTTTATGCTCACAACCAAGGAAGACTAGTTGACCTAAGTATTTAGTCGAAGTAGAAGTTACCAGTTAGCAATCCTGTACCATGTAGTGGTCCAGTTAGATTTATTTATGAAAGCATTTGATGCTTTTAAAGCTCTAGTCAGCAGGAATAGTCGTGCGCCCAGATCAGTCTCCTTAGGGCCGCATGCCGCATTAAGGTTGTGAACTGCTGCACCCCTGCAGATTGTGACTCTATTTATATAACAATGCGTTTACTAGAAAGCCAAATCAATGGTCTGCCTGACGCTGGAGAATACGTTGCTTGTTTGAGGGTACATTCCTTCACCCACTGCGTCTTAAAAAACACACCTCATTGTCCTGTGCTGGAAAACGTCAGTATACCAGTATACCTGTAAATTCGGTAACATGTGATTGACTTTGTCTTTCAGATGCAGGCATCTTGAGACTTTTGTTCTTTGCTCTTTAATGTGGTGCAGTAAAGAGATGATTGGAAGTTGGGGTGCAGTTGGGGTTTGGCAGATCCAGGGGCCCTCGAAAACCCAACATTGGGTGGTGGGGTGGGGCAAGGTGACGTTTTGCCAGGGGCCCCTGAATTTGTAGCTGTGCCCCTGGTTATAATGTGCATGGATGACCTCTGCTGCAGACGCATGCATTCACTGGCCACTTTACTAGATACATCTGCTCATTAGAACCAGCAGCCTGCTCCTGCAAACAGAGAATCCTGTGGCGGCAGTTCAATACGCAGAGCATGCAAACAGGACCAAGGGGTCGGGGTACTGTTCGACAGAGCTTTAGAATGGGCGACACATGTGATCTGGGCGATGTGGCCTGCTGCGCTTACTGGTGCGTCCAGCATCTCAAACACAACCACCATCCTGTGCAGCGTGGAGGTTACAGAGGAGGGTCTGCTAAACAGTAATGATCCAGGTAATTGCACATCAGAGGATGAGAACAACAGGAAAACGCATGTCATGTCATGGTCCATGTGGGAAGTTTCCAGCACCTTGTTGAATCCATTTATTGATGGATTCAGGCCAAATGGGCTCTGAATTATTCACCTGTTCATTGCGCTGCGTTTTATTTAGATTGTCTCTCCAATCACTATGATTAATACTGATTATATTTTCATAATCTGGCAGGTGTGGCATGTTATGACTGCACCATTTTTCAGTGTGTTTATTTTATAGCTTAACCCTTTTCCCGTGATAATTTCCCCATGTGAAATTTGCCTACCGTATAATGATGCTCTGGGGTCAGATTGACCCCAAACACGGGATAGGGGTTAATGCATTATGTTTAAAACCATGCTGCGAAAGAAGGTATACGTTTTGTTCTAAGGTCTCTTAGTTCTTTTCAGCTATTGTAGCACTTTAGGGTTCCAAGGTTGTTCTTGCAGAGAGTATTTGGATTATTGTAGCTGGCAAACTGCTTTGAAATTTGAAAGGTTGAAAGGTTAACTCCTTTCAAAAGGACTTAATGATGGATAATTTTGATGGGTTTGGGAACTGAAGTTGGTTAATTTTCTTTACAGCTGTGTTTTGGGGAGACATTGCATTAGATGAAGAAGATTTAAGAATGTTTCAGGTCGACAGAACGATAGACCTCACACAACATACACACTCAAGGCACACGTCAGGTAAGCACAAGCCGCCCTTCAGAAGCTCTTCGCTGCTTTCCTGTAACTTTGTGAACCTTTATGTATTGTTGTCTATGAGTCCTGGCATTCAAACAAGCTGAAAACACAAAATTGTGAACACCAGCCAACCGGCTGACACCTGAATTTTAAAGCAGAGTTCGAATATGGTGCAAATTATTGAAAATGTTTCTAAAAAGTACAAGAGCATTGCTTGGCAATTTGTAGCTTAATGTTGTAGCCGAAAGCCTTTGCTTGAGTCTCTGGAAATCATTATTGAGATTGTTTTGATATGATTACTTAGTAGACTGTGCCATTTCCACTGGGGACTTATAAAAATAGGAATAATTTAGCATTTAAGGGTCATAAATGTACCACAGATATTTTACAGACTAGTTAGTTTATAGGAAGTGTTAATATGCTTATCTTTAACTTGACATGTGAGACATCAGTGAGGGTATTGGGTGAACCAGGGTGAGTGTGTTCCAGGTGAGGTGAGCCAAAGGGGGCCGTGCACACACACACACACACACACATGCGCTAACTCGCAGGCACACACTCTGCTTGTACACCCCTTTCCCTTAGACCTGGCTGGCAGGGGTTGTGTGTGCATGTGTGTGTCTTTGTATGTGTGTGTGTGTGTGTGT
>JAODKL010000051.1:420308-444381 GCA_026780765.1 Petrocephalus schoutedeni
GGGGGTGCTGTGGGATTGCTTTTTCACCAGCCAGATATAACAGAGGCATGCGAAAAAGTGAAAACAGCCCCCCAGTACAGGACTGGCCTCTGCCGTGCGCACAGAAGACCCAGCAAGCTACATAAATAATGGGTCCACATATGACCTCGTAATATCTTTGGGGGGGGTTAAGCTTAATATGGCTCTCTGAAAATTGAAAGGTACTTCAAAAAGTTGCTCTGAAGACGCGGGACGGGGGGGGAGCAGATGGCGGGGCACATTTAAATCTGCCCCCGTCTGAGATTGCCGAGGGTTAGCCTCTTAGGTGCGAGTGTCCCCCGTGCTCAACAGTGACAGCGGCTGAGGTAATCCTCTCAGAGCCTGTGGGTGTGGCCTATAAAGGGGCCAATTCATGCTCCCGGGTCAGGGTTTTAGTCTCCCCCCCGGCCCTGCATGTGTGGAGAATGCATGTTCTCCGCTTGGAGGTAGCTAAGGTGGAATGCACTTGCCAAATTGTGAATCGATATACATTAAATCCTTTCTGCATAATTACCATCCGTCTACTGTCCGGACATGGACACTGACTGAGAAGTCATCATCACGCCCTGATTATTAGTTACTAAATATGATGGCGATAATAAGCGGGTAATAAAACCTACAGAAAAATAAAGAAAGACGGTAAGAAAAAGTAACGGAACTGTAAGATTTCTCACAAAATAACGTAACTGTAAGATTTCTCTCAAAGTAACATAACTGTAAGATTGCTCATGAAAATACACAAAATGATTAAAAACAAACACGTTATCATATAACGCTTCTAACCTTTGTCCTAGAGTGATTTCATGTTTGGAAATGTCTCGACTACTTTTAAAATCTTTAAACTGTATTTCATTCAATCTTGGGCAAATCAATCGTTTCCACACGTGCACATACCTGATTTGCATTCAGAATTCGTTACTTAGGATGGCTTGCTTTCGGCCTAAAAGAGGCAAATGAACACACTGCAGATGAAAGCGCCCGGTCCCTCAGGGCTTCCAACCCCCCCATTAATTTGTTATTTCCGTTTGATTCAAAGGATCATTGTACGATAATGCCGGCCACGTGGCCGACGAGTGATCTTGAGCCCTTGAGCCCACTGGAGCCCTACTTCTCTGCTCGTTTCAGTCCTTCAGCGAGTTCGAGATCGAGCAGCACCAGGAGTGCGCCTACGACCACCTGGAGGCCTTCGACGGCGACAGCGACAAGTCGGCCATCCTCGGGCGCTTGTGCGGCAGCAAACTCCCCGAGCCCCTCATCTCGACCGGCAGCAGAATGTACCTCAGATTCATCTCCGACGCCTCTGTGCAGAGGAGGGGCTTCCAGGCGACCCATTCCACAGGTCAGCCGCTACATAGGCCATCGTGTGCGCGGGAGGCCCATGCACTTACCGCACTTCCCAAAACACCGCTGTCCACCTTTCCTTATTCCCCGTCATCTCTGACTCTACCTCTGGCATTCAGTTGACATTTTCGTCTGTCCCATTGTTTTAGCTAGTGGATTTCCCAAGAACGCTTAAATATTCTAGTGCCATCTAGTGGCTGTGCCGATATTAATTAAATTTAGGAATAGTTAAAACGTTAATCAGCATTTAATTTAGGCAGGCATTCATTTTGTAATCGTTATAAATTTATAAATTTATCTATGAGGTAGTCCATAGCATAAGGTGCAGGCAGGACGTACAGAGAGAATGATTGTGCTATGTATTCCTTATTTCTTTGTAGAATGCCTATTGTTGTTTGTCTGAAAAGTGAGCAGCGGTATATATATGAAGCTTAACATACAGCAAGCATGAGTGTCATTTAGGCTGGTCTGCAAAGGAAGCCCTGGTTCAGGTCCGGCTAATGAAAAGCCTTTGGTCTCGCAGCCAGCCGGCCGCGTAATGGACATGACAGCGTCCTGATCGCCGCCGCTGATGTTGCCTGTTCCAGGAAGCCCGGCGTTGCTCTTGGCAGCCGCTTTTTAGTGTGAGGTTTTAGTAACAAGCTCTGCTAATAGCTGCAGCCTTGGCCATAATTGTTTTGTTTCTAAAAATGGAGGAAATGGCATTATCTCTCGGAAACCTCGTACCTTAAATCAGACAGTACGGTGAGTGAAAAATATCCAGCCTGTGCGGCTTTCTATGCATCAATATTTGAAACTGCTCCGATACTACAGATATATAAATTTATAATAGAGGAAATCTACGTGATCATTTTTTGTATTTTTAGTATGAACTCTTGTGATACTCAAACTCAGTATTAAAGTTAGGCTTTAATTTGATAGACACAGTAGCTACTGCAAATCGCAATATTTAAAGACAATTCTGAATAACAAAGTAAATACGCAATATGTGTACACGATATATGGTAAGTTGCCTTATAGAGCAGCGTCTGCATTAATACACCGCGGCAGGATTCAGGTTCTGTCTCGTGGTCTGGTCATGTGACGCCATTGCCTGACCTACAGAGTGCGGTGGGAGACTGAGGGCAGAGCCCCGGCAGAAGAACCTGTACTCCCACTCTCAGTTTGGGGACAACAACTACCCGGGACACATGGACTGCGAGTGGATGATAACGACCGAGAAGGGCTACAGCATCGAGCTGACCTTCACCACGTTCGAGGTCGAGGAGGAAGCTGAGTGCGGCTACGATTACATCGAGCTGTTCGACGGTTACGACAGCACGGCCCAGAGGCTAGGCCGCTTCTGTGGATCAGGGGTAAGCAGCAGTGGTGTTTACAACCACTAAAACCACATATTTTTGTGGCGCCCCCTTTTGGTCACAAATGGCCACTACAATAGATGGGCCAGAATAAACTAACTCCCCTAGGGGGTAAGGCCTCCCCTCGCCTAAGCAGGACGTTAACTTTGGTTTTTTCTTCCTGTTCCGTTTCCAGCCCCGAGAGGAGATCTATTCTGCTGGTGACACCATGCTGCTGCATTTCCATAGCGATGACACCATTAGCAAGAAGGGCTTCCATATACGATACACCAGCACCAAGTTCCAGGAAGCCCTGCATACCAAAAAATAACAATAAATAAACAAATAACTACAAATCCAAGAACCTCAAAGCACCCAAGTTTTTTTTTTTTTTTTACAGACTGAATGAAATGCTCCCTCTGCTGGTGGGGGAGGAGAAGGCAGTGGACGATAAACCAAAATAGAACTGTTGTATCCTTCATAGGAGAGATTAGAGGTGACTGACAGACGTTATGTGGCACCCATGCGACGCTGTGAAGGATGCTGGGAAAGTTTCATGTGACCCAACGGAGCGCCTTGCGGTACCCCATCTGCACCAGGCTGTCACGTCGATGTGATGAATCTGACTCGGCTGACGCGACACGGATCGGCGGCAGAAGAAGCGTTACATTTACGAGCACATAAAAATAAAGTGGAAACGGCCCTTTATTTTTTGTGGGGTATTCGTAATATTTCTTGCTTCGATCTAAAGTATTTCGCTTCAGCGTGCACTCTAGTATGAAAAATGCGACGACGCGTCCGTGTTAAACAGTGAAGCGGACTGGAGAAGTGCACGTCTGTTCCTCGGCTTTAGTATTAGAGATTAAAGACCCTCGTAGAGTAACGTGGATCAAGACCGTAGCGGGAGATTCCGCTGCTATGTACCTCTGCTGTGCTTAAACGCGATTGGACGTGTCGAGAAACTGGAGAACACCAACCAATGAAAACGCGTCCGGAGATTCCGTCTAACGACATCGTAATCTCTACAGATGCTATAAGCCAAAATTTACTTCAGGTGTGAAGCCAAAATGTCCCACAAGGAGCGCACACGTTACAATCAATTCCAAATGCCTTCGATGCCCACAGACTTGTTAGCTAAATCAACATTTTACGTCTGAAAACTGTCATGATGGTTTCCGTTTTTTCGTTGTTGTCTTAAATGGTATTATGAGTTCATGCATGAGGATGGATGGCGAGGAAGCTATCTGCTGTGGCACATGTCCATCAAAAAATGTTGAGGGGAGAAAAATTATAATGTGAAGCCTTGCATATTGTATTTGTGTCTACTTTGTGTTGTTCTGCTACCACAGTACTGTGCTCTTGTTGCGCACTTATAGTACATCGTAAAGGAAAAGCAGTACAGTCTCCTGGTATGGCTAATTTCTGCCGTGTCGATTTGGTTCAAAGCACACGAACATGTTTTACCCACAATGGATGAATTCAGATCGGGCTCCGCCTCGTCAAACCTGGCTCCCCGTGCACGGCTAGATTTAACAGTCCTGGTTTTTTGACCAAACAAGGGAATTTTTTATTTTTTCCTCTCCGCCGGTAATAACGGTATAAGACGGAGCAGACGCCATTCGGGCCTCCGACCGGCCTCTGCGATTCGAGAATACACGTGGAAGGGGAGGACAGGCAGAAGGGAACTACTATGGTGCTATAACATGTACACAGGACTTCTGAAATTCAATGAGCCAACGACCTGTCTTGTGGATGTGGAACAGAATCTGGCTGAACATCGAGAATAACAACACAGCTTCACAGCTTCAGTCCTGTGGAAATACAACAATTGCCTTAGTACCAAATGTATATTCTTGCACATGTCTCTGTAGATACGTTTGTTGTTGTTTTTTTTTAATTATTATTTTATTTGATAATAAGTTTAAAGAACTTGAAAGTTTTATTGTAAAAATGAACAAAAATGTCCTGAAACACCCCCAACTCTCTGGGGAACCTCGTCTAATGTATATTGTGACACAAAGTGGTATTTCTACAAAGAAACTGTGTGTGTAATGTAAAATGGGCCGTACCTGAGCCACAGTAAAAGCGCCTGCTGTCTATGCATTGCGTGTTGTCAGGAGAAGGGGAGATGGAATTATGTGATATGGTCAAAGTCTCATTGTTACGGTGTGTGCCAAGCTCCACTTTAACCTAATTCTTAGTAGTTTATGTTAATTTTCTCAAATGTTTGTAGCTTGATGATGGTGACTTCTACAGTCATTAAAACGGTGAGGTGAAAAAGGTAAACGTACGTGTCTCTCATACTGTTTTTAGCCTGGGTGTGTTCAGCTGTGCATTGGTCCCTCTGCCCAAATTTGCATTCTAGAGTCACATGACTGTTGTTGAAGTCACATGACTTTGTTTACACCTGTAAAGAAATCTTTATTCTGTTCTGTGACCCCTCTGGTCTTCCTATATTTGTGTGCCGCAACTTAAAACACGATAAATCTCTCATAACAAGCGAGTAAGTCCTTTTGTAAGGATAGTAGGTAAATCAGAAACGATCCGTGCTCTCACTAACATTAGTGTGAAATATGAGGATGCAAATGTGTATTTTAATTCCCTACAACATGGAAGTGTTGCATCCAACGTGCTGAATGAAATGAAAAACGTAATTCATTTTTACTGAAGCGTAGTGTGAATAATTCGAGACTGAAGCCATGAGCCTTGATATGAAGTGACCCTGCACTCTGTGGGGGGGTGGGCGGGTGGATGACATTGTCAGTGGCAATCAGCAGAAGCGGAGAGCTCCCCGGGGGCCCGTGCCGCCTCCATGGGGTGGGTCAAAGCTGCCCGGGGAGCTGTGATTAGCCCCGTATGACGGACGGCTCCTCCTGATTGGCTGCCATCAGGCCCTGCCTTGTGACTCATAAGGTGATTTCACTGCCTCGTTCGATTTAAAAATGAAGCCACATGAAATAATACACATACGCTACGTATAAAAGAAAAACATAGCTAGAGGCATTACTGCTACTTGACAGGACTGGTCATCAAACATAGATATTGAATGTATAAACACTGATCTAGAGACACTTTCATCTACTCACCGTGATTCTGTGTCTACATATACTTGAGTAAAGGACTGAACTTATGCGTGTTGAGTTATGATGTTATGCACATCATAATTATGTGCATGTGTGTCGCCCAGGGGTTCATGACCCTGATATATTTAACCCACATGAGATCGCCGACTTAAATGTGAGCTTCCTCTCGGTTAAAGGATCCTGCAAATCCTAGTTCAAAAGAGAACAAAATGGCAGTGTGGTGCTGTCCAGCATACCGCCACTAGATGTCACTAAGGCACCTGCCAGAAGCAAGTCCCACTTCTCAATTCCACACTGTGTTCGAACAACCATACAGCCCTCCTAATAACATTCAAATTTAAGCTGCAGATCTTTTTGAAGAATGATATTCTCATCAGACTATACAAAAGCTAATATGATTACAGGCTGCCTGTTAAAAAATATCATTTAAAATATACGCGTTATGTAATCATAAAATGCCCACAAAATATAGGCATTAAGAACATGTTGGAATTACATGTGCTGTGCTTTGATTTGTGCAATCAGCACAGGCACGGCATGAAGGGGATTAAACTGATTCATTCAAGTGCAATCAATTACATGGGCTTTTCATTTACTCTCGAACAAACCTGGATTCATTTGTTGGCGGAAAAGTATACATGGCACACCAAGGCACCCCCGATCCGGTGAAACTTAAGAAGAAGGAACGTAAAAAATCGACTGCTAGAAATGGAATTTCTAGAAAGTAGCAAATTTTACTGCGATTTCCAGGAAAGATGCTTATATAAGGTTACTGAGCAGTAAAACATTTTTACAGCCATTTTCAATAGCTTTTAATGGAGAATAATAGCACAGGGTGGTCGGCATTAGACGCATACTCATTTAGCCGTATTACCAGCGCCCGATTAGACAACAATTTCAGGAAGAGCATCAACGTAACATTACTTGGTGTGCTATACTATATGACGTCTCCTGCATTGGCTTTTAAAAGGTTGATTGTCATTTTCTCCAGTGCAAAAAAAAAAAAATGCAATTGGCTTTTCGACAGTAGTGAAAAAATAGGAAAAGTCTCTGCCCGATTGTTTAATATGCAAGAGCTATACACACTACAGTGCAGTAGTGTCTGATACTGATGAAAGAATGTGTTGTTTAGTGTTTTGAAGTAGGGACTATTAATGCTAGAAATTATAAGCAGAATGAATTAAAAGTATGCTTGGTTGCTGTTTGGCCTGTAAGCAGCGCCGGGCAAAATTCTGGCTCATTTGACATGCTCTGCTTTGTCCCGTTCTTCCGGCTGACCAACGCAATAAAAGCATATTCCTCCAACGACTTTATTTATTATTTAATTTGGTGTACACCGTTTATCAGAGTGACTTACAGTGCTCATATGCGGTGATTACCCATAAGATGTTAGGGGCCGTTAAATACACAGTATATTTATTGGCAAGTGTCAGCCATGAGTAGGGAGAAGCAGGAAATCGCCGCTAACACAATTTATGTCTAATGTGGTAAATATACAGTGGTAATAAATTGCACAAAAGCGAATAACGAAAAAAGGCCGTGTAGCCATGGTGAGCCTGGGGGAACATCATTATTTCGACATTATTTACTTTGCCGCTTGCTTAGGGCTGGGGCCCTGGATAGCCGAGTGTCTGATCTTTCTCTTCTCTGTATTCTCGCTGCACAAAAATCGACCTTGTGCGCGTTTCGCGTGCAGCCGGTCCCGGGATGTACGATCTTCGGCTGCTTGTTTTATTCTTAAATTATTTTATTTTGTATTTTTTTTTATTTTTTTGTATAGTGATTTCCCTTGCTACCAGAGGCAAATTTACATGGTCAAGAACCCCTGGGGTATTTCAGTTAACAGAGGCCCCTCTTCTATTTTTTTAGGGTAGTCGTTGATTTGGGGGGGGGGTGGGGGAGTTAGGGTTAGATGGATGGGGGGTGGCAAGGAGGCCCCTTTATAGCGGACGCCCCTGGGCTTCTCGGGCGTTAAGGTGCCCCTGTATCCTGCAGTGAAGGAAACCCTTTGGGGAGTCCACAGAGCTGAAGATCGCAGTACATCAATAGGTAGATCCTTAGTGCTTTCTCCTGGGGGAAAACTACACTACTTAATCCTCTCACAGGGCTTTCCCCTCCCTGCCCATCCTTAGGAGGCGAAGCCACTGTAAAGCCCACTGTACACAAGAACGTCTCTCATAGAGTCATTCAGCGCCAACTCCCAGTCTGACGGAAGAGGGGAAGGAAGCGGTTTCAGATCGTATGTGCAACAAATGAGCCACAGTGGACATGAACTCAGAACAAATAGATTTCCTTTGGGCCGGGATTAGACCAGGATTGATGACTTCAGGGGTTGCCATTGCCAGAGGGGCTCGAATTGCACGAGACATTATTGACAGTTTTGTATAGGTAAAAGTCACCTCAAAGCACAGAGCCTCTGGTACGAGGGGAAATCCACCGGCAAAAACAAAACTCATTGGGACAGCCGGCTGCAGAGTTATTTATAGCTGTAAGTATTATCCTGTCTCAAGCCATACATCACGCAAACTAACAGAAAGATACGTTACATCCCTAGCCAGTGCAAGCTACTTCATTTGCTGTCTTTATTATTGTATGGCATCCTTTCCTGGTGCAAATTACGCAGTACATAGTTCTGCTTCATATTTTAAAAAGCTTTGTACTGAAGCATTGTGGGGTCCATGCTAACGTCGTCACCTTCTGATCAAGTTTAAGTCAGTGACCACTGTACTACACACATCGCAATAGCTGCACACCATTGGCTACACTAAGCCGTAGCTGTTCTGGTTATTCATAACGGAAATCCTACTGTAACTGTATCAGGGTCATCCAAAGCAAACCTCTCTCATGTGAACAGTGAAGGGCGAAGACACACCCTGAAGTGTAATGCTCGTTTAGCTAATTGTATGTTTGATGACAGCGTGAAAACAGCTATGCATTTCAGGTGCGTAACACTGTCTTCTGTTTGCAGAAATTCATTTCGGCGTGATTCATAAGGCAGAAACAGGATCTGCAGCTGAATGCTGATTACCCGCCTTCAGTATGCTGTATAAATGATTTGGCTTACTGCCACTCTCAGGAAAAAACATCACGCGTCTTCACTTCAGTCTGTATACAGATGGTGCCCCAGCAAAGACATATCTGCACGCACAATGCACTGTCGAGCGCCTCGAGATCACGCAAATTCTCGCCGAGCTCTTCGGAAGACGCGCTTGCGGCTCGCATCCGTCGTTAAAGCGAAACGCTGTCGCAGCAAATGCATCCGAGTCAATCAGTCCACCTTTCACAAGCGGCCTCCTGGTTTTTTTTTTTTTTTAGACATCTGGCTCGTTAGAAGGTTTTATTGACTTGGGGATCAGAAACACTAAGTGGTCCTAAGTTATTGACTGAAGTAGCCTTCCCTCATTTTGTTGAATCTATTTTTGATTAAAAAAACATTAAGACGAAAAAAGTGGTATTTGACATTATGCTGCAATGATAAGAATGTTTCTTATCTTAATTTGTTTGTACAAAGCAACTCAATATGCAAAAAAAAAAACAAATAAGCGAATGTGATTGGCTCAAAAATATATTTGGTATTTCTGCAATTTTATATTGTGAAAGGATTGCTGAAATACTAAATATTAAGAAATGGCATTAAAGCTGATCATAAAGAGAAGCCGTGCCCCCACTGTGAAATAAATATGGACACAAACTTGCAGTCATGTGGAATAAATTAGGGCCGTAGAAGGGAACCAATTAAAAACTTTCAGACAACTTGTGGTAAATCATCCTCACAGAGGGGCTGGATTTGCTGCTAAGAACGAGAGGGTTTGCAGCGGGAAGTTTTCCTTGTCTTTTGTAATGTCGTGTATTGCACACCCATAGCTCCCCTGCGCTGCTTAACTCCAGCTGCTTTCCCTTCATCATTGACAGCGGCGACCGAGAACAGGCATTTAGATTTAAGCCCCGGATCCCGTGGTCTCCTAACTGTCCAGCCTCACAAGGGCGACGTTCCGATTTCCTAACATGCTAAGGCCAGAGAGCTTGGTTCTCAAGCACTGGCGAAAAAAACGTTCTGATGGCAGAATCCACGACATTTATAACTTCAGCTTCCGGAACTTAAGTTAGCTTTCACCGAAATTTATAGTGAGGTTAATCAACGGACATTCACATAATTTTGCAGAAGTTAACATTATATAGTTGGCAGCATTCCTTAGAATTATAGCATTAATGTGGCACTAGGTAAAAAATGTGTATTAAAAATAAGGAAAAGTGTGTTATTCTAGGTACAGATTCAACTTATAGAATTACACCCCAGGAAACATAAAAAGGGGGTTTGTCTCTGCACTCGGATCTCCCACTCCTGCGGCCGCAAAAATATCCATCCATTCATCTGCTGTAGCCATTTACCCAGTACGGGGTCACGGTGAGTCCGGGGCCTATCCCAGGATGCTCAGGGCACGAGGCAGGGGACGCCCTTGACGGGATGCTGCTCCGTCACACGACGCACTCCAGTTCATGTAAAGTTCGTGTGTTTTTGGGGCTGTGGGAGGAGACTGGAGTACCTGAAGGAGACCCGGGCACACAGAGCCTGGGGTACAGCAATATCGAGCATCTAAACAGCTAATATCTGCATTGTGCAGGATTTATTTGTTTCCATTTTACAGTAGCAATGGAGACTGTATACTTCTGTGCATTACCGAATGGAATTCGCTGTCCATATATGTCACCGGCCACATAGTGTGTTTATTGCACCACTGGGCTGTTTTCAGGCAGGGCTTCATACATTCCTTCATGCTCCAGGAATGAAGCACCTCTGCGACCTTTCAATCATGGGCCCAGCTCTCCACTGAGATGTTTCCGTTTTCATTTGTGTCCACGTGATTTACTACTTTCAGGACCGACACCTCAATCCATGTTTTAAATAGCCCGAGGAGTAGCGTACTTTGGCGGGACGTTCCGAGTGGTCGTTAGATTACAATATTTCGTTAGCTTGAGCATTTTTCCGAAGCTGCTTGCAGCTACAAATGTAATCCATTTCTACAGCTAGATATTTCTGAGGGTAATGTACTGACATGCTGGTCAGAGTGTTGCCTACCCAAATGGAAATACAAAAGATCATTCGTCATACTCGAAGAGTAACTTCCATCACTAGTATCATAGTAACTATCAAGTATCATAAAGTACACAGCATAGCAATTTAACTAGTACTGCCACATGAAGAAAGGAGCTTGTGCTCTACCCCGAATACAGTCTCAAGTGTCCCATGTTAATCTTTTATTTGGACACTTTGGCAAACCCCATATTTCTCATAGCATGCTTATTGAAATTGTCCTTTTATAATAGTTATGTTGTAACTATTGTGTTACACTGGCAGAATATTAAAGATACATATTGTGCAACCAATGAAACTAAAGTTATAACCGAAATTTTGAACCTGTAAAAATGTTTCTAAATTGTTACAATGCTCACGATTTCAAAATGCAGACAGGCTCGAAGATTTATACATACATTTAAATGGCCGCTCACTATTAATTATGAAGCTGGTATCTTTCCAAACTAAACACAAAGTGGATAAAGATTGTATTGAAATGTAATGACTTTTACATTAGCTGAAATTCATACTGGACTTCCAATAAAAGCCAAGGCATTACCTCATTGTGTCTCCATTTATCTATGGGAGAATTTAAAAGTAATTTAAAGCAGAAGCCTGCATGGTAATGTTAAAATGAAGACAAATGCATGGATATATTCTGTTGTCTTTTTGCAGCAGACTGGAAGACAATGCTACAGACTGACATTTCAGGTCAAAGCGCCTAGCTAAAAGTCGCACTGATACAAATATTCCTTAATTCGATGTCATCATCTTATAAAACTTGGCCTTCAGTGTCTGCTCTATTCTAAGAAATAATATTTAAGAAAATGCTATTTTTGTGGAATATACTAGCACAAAAATCAGTATCGAGTGGGAGGCAATTTTATTCTCCCAGGTTCTCGCAAAACAAGGCTAAGCACAGAGGGAATCTTCAGCGGCACATTTACATTGATTTATCGAGATCGTTAAGGAGGAAAAAAACTTAAATATGCTGATGCAAGCCTCTGTGAGTCCAAGCTAAACGGGCAGACCTCCAGCTGAGATCACGGGACATGATGGAAAGGGCCACCCTTCCCAGGTCTAACGCGATATGGAGCAGAGCACCATGGGATTTGGGATTGAAATTCCATTCGCTGCAGTGGATGGAGCTGGATAGCTGAGCCTCCCAATGGATGTGATACCACCCCATTGCAAATAAATTAGCTACTTCGAGAACAAACTCGCACAGATGCCACTATAGATGCAGATTTATGGAGCAAATTAACTAAAATTTAGCTAGTATTTATCTACTGTTGACCCGGCTGGTTACAGTACGAGATAGGGTAGGGGTTTCATCAATAAATATTAGCAAGGGCTGTACAGTTAGACAGTGAAAATATAATGTTCGGTCCGTAACATTATAGCGTTAATTGTTGCAAATTCAGTTTCTGAATTGCAGTAATCAGTTTACTGTACCATGCACAGTTTTATTCCATCAGCCACACAGGACCAGTATGGCAATATAAATGTAATAAAAAATATGGGGAACACTTTCTCGGAAAGCCTTGTCTATAACAATTTACAAATACTTCCATAACACATTATGTAACGTGTTATATATAATATATGGTCCATAAAGCATTATAAAGATGGCTATAAATATTTGTGAAAAAGGCATCACACATAGTACCCATGTTTATTATGCATTATAAATGCTTTATGAAGATCTCATATATAATATATATGCACTATAGATACCTCATAATGCAGCACGAACCATCCTTAAATCTTATACTAACCATTATAATGCATTATGAAGGTATCTATAATGCATTATAGATGAGAGCTTCATTGGAGCCTATGAAGTATTATAATCAATACTATAATGCCTTATGACTGTCAACAGAAGATGCGGTAATGCTTTATTAATTCTTATACCCACTATTATAATGCACTATGAATGTATCTATAATGCATAATAAGCGACAGCTTTACGTAACATGTTACCAAAAGTCTTACCTTCCGTTTCTCCATTTGTTTCTTTCGCATTTATGGAATGTTCGGCAACAGTTTTTTTTTTAATTAACGAAAAACTAAACAGAAGCACGCCTTGCAGTTGTACCTGGTGATGGTAGAGATATTCACCGCAGGTCCATATTTGCCTCCGGCATCACGGTCGCTGACGATTCAGCACCATGCACAGCCGCCTCGCCGATGCCAGTCTGCACCTGCTGGGATCAGATGACATATTTCTACCCTTATCAATCCACAGTACCAAACAACCACAAGGCATAATACACTATATGTGTAGTTCTAAACAAGTTCTAGACAAACCCAGCATAAAGTCCATCAGAACTGTATCTCTTAACCCGTATTCACCTCTGTCCTTTGGTCATGTGTCACATCTCACAGCCTTCGGGGGCGATTCTAGGATTATTTTTTTTTTAAGGCGGATGACAGAAGAGGGGCCATAATTCATACAGGGGGGCCAACCTTAGCATTAGCCAATAATATGATTTGAATCGGTGAGTGACAGGGAGGGGGCACTGCATGGGTCAATTAGCTCGCAGCTGGGGTGAGTGTCCTTTTGGCCCCGCCCATGTATGCACATCCCTGCCCTGACATTTGCCGTTTCTCAGGCCCTGCACACCAAAGGATACTAGAGCTACACTGTCAGCCTAGAACCAAAAGCACCTTTCCCCATGCTTCTACTGGCACTGAAAGCTTGACGTCATTTTGCTCGGCTAACGGTTAGAGCATATGTTCATTCTAATTCATGCTAGTTCCGCACTTTTGCACCCTGTTGTTTCATTCGATTATCCTTCTAAACACATCCGGAGGTAAGTGTCCAAAAATAGACCACTGCTCATTCTGCTATCTGGTACTACATGTACCATGTAATCAAAGTCAATGCTGGACTCTTGGGACTGTGCCTTGCGAAATAAAATACGATGGCTGTAGTACTTCACTAATCTGTGTGTCCCTCTGCGTATTCCTGTAAAAATCTTATGCAAGAAGACATAATGATTCTTAATGTTTTGTAAATAACTACAACAAACTAACACGCTGAAACATGTGGTTAGCTAATGACTGATTTTGACACCAAGGGTATAATCTGAGAAGCCATTGGCTTCCTCTCTTTTCCCTTACTCGGTGCCACTTAGAGTCATAAATAAGCTTCCCGTCCATTGCTGATGACATCACTGTTCAAAACACAGAGTTGCATCAGAGACACTCAATATCTGTTGAAGGGGGTCATGCATTAACTGGCAGGAGGCATATCAGCTGAATACCACTTAAAATGATAAACTGTTAATATGACTCATATTGACTCATCCTGTTAGCCTGAGTAACAGGATGGATAAACAACACAGGACATGATAATATAGGAGAGGGCATACGCAATTATAAAGACAACATTGGATTTAGGAGTGACTAAGCAAATACACTGCGATGTTAACAACTATGATTAATGGCAGTAACACAGCAATACTAAAAATGACTAATCAGACCGTTTTCAGTGATAGATTCACTGATTCTGCATACGCCTGTGTGTTCCTTTTATTATACAAAATCTATCATAGAGTTTTAAAATATTAATCTAAACCAGGAAAAAAATAAACTCTCAAAGTGCTACAGTTGCACTTATCTTTGATGAAAAAAAAAAAGTTGGCTTGTGTTAACTAAAGGCTGGCAGTTAACATATTGTTCGCAACTGGTAGGCTGACAGCTACAGTCCCAGAATGCTGTGCGGCCAGACCCCCCCAGAAACCTATATAAACCAGAGAAGGCATTTAAAATATCCAGTGCTATAAAGTAGCAGCAGTACTCTGACAAGAAGATAATAGTTCAGAGTGTGTTGCTAAGTGGGGCATGCTATTCTGTATCACAATATCAGCTTTTAAATACCCGTTCCATCATTTAATGCCATTGTTTCCATACATCACACTGCTATAATTAGCTGGTTCAGTCAAAGCTTCGTTGTTATAATTAGAGAAACCATCACGTTTAAGTACAGACATATTCACAGCCTGGTAGATGTTTTGATGTGTTTGTAGAAGCTTGCTTGTCTTGTGAGTGATTCAACTCTGGGTTAATTTAAAGTTACTATGGACCCTTGAGGTCTGCTTAAGACAGGTTCTAAGCATCTGTTTAGGTTGACATGCACGCCTTCCGGATTAAACGATGCCCCAGTCTCAAGCCCAAGCTAGAGAAGTGCTTGCCAGCTCCTGATCGTGCTCCAGTTCTCTCCCATCTTCCACCCCAAGCAGCGGCTCTCTCTTGATTGAAAGGTTGAGGTTTTAAGATTAAGCAAAGCATAATCCACGTCCGCCCAGAAGACATTATTCTTCTTCATCTTAGAGCAGAGGTTCAATCGAAATTCTGTGTATGGCAGGACCAAAGCAAACATGCCTTCAGGAGAACTTTAAGATGATGAGGTTCATTAGTTATTTTGTTATTTAGCCAGACCTTTCATAGGTAGACAACATTTCATCCAGCATTGATGCTACCCCATGAGCTGTGCTTCCTGTGATGCAGTCAGTCAGAGTACTAGAGTAGAGTTACAGAATAAAGATGAACGTAGATGAGTACAGATGAGTAGCCTTGGTGGTTTTAGTTAAGAGCATCAACTAAACAGGCAAATAATTTACTGGAACATCTCAGGTGGAGTGTCTTCCTTAGATGGAAAAGAGGGCCCCTCTGAGTCCTGAGCCATCTGCTGAGCAAATGTTCATCTTGACTTTTTGCAGACGGTTAGCTGAAGAGCTTAAAGGCGAATCAAGACTCCCTTTTTATCAGAGATGAGACTTGCAATGAGCCGAGTATACATGTCTCTTCATGGACAGTTTTGTTGTAATAACTGGTATAGGTTTGGAAGAAATTTTGAGTGTGATGACTGAAATCAGGATCACAGCTTTGAACTGTCAAGTAGGTTTTTATGGGGAAATTCAATGAAAAGTTCCTCTGGATTGTTAACAAACCATTGGAGTGGATTGCAGGTTGTCTGGGCTAAGCTGACTTTATCTTTGCTCACTTACATGTAGCTCAGATGACCTTAAATCTGACAAGTTGAACAGCTAAGCAAGAAATCCTGCTTTGCGGAACACTCCCCTGAAGCCCCCTGAAATATCTCGATAGTTTTACGGTGGTGTCGATAGTTTTATGATGGGCAACCAATTGAATGGAACTTGTTACGGGAATAAAGACAATAAAGAATGGATTTCTCAGACATAACCTTTACTAGCTCTGTCAAATTGAGGGAGTCCTGACACACGGCCAAATTTCCTTATCGTTCACCTCAAGTATATTTGACCTTATTTATGGCTTCAAGCGGGGAATTTCATTACCTCAGAGTGTGGGCAGAGATTAAAGCTTTGAGGTTAAAAATGGACCCTTCATAATAGCCCTCGGAAGAACTTTAGCTTGGAAGGCCGACCTTAGCCCGGGAGTTATGAAGAACAAAACTCAGCCAAGTTAGGACCCAACAGGTGCAAGCAAATACAGCAAGAAGCATTATGGAACCCAAGGCCAATGAAAGGAGGCAGATTGCATAAGGTGACATGTACAGAGAAGAGACGACCTTTCTGCTGGGTTTTCAACATTACCTGGTAAAGGCAAGGCTTGATTCTCGTTCTGTGTCTAGGAAAAGGCGAGAATAGTGCAATGTGAGAAGCCAGAGTTAGGAAAGCGAGAAAGCATGTGACCAGGTGAGTGAAGAGGTGATTGCTGTTGATGAGGGTATGAGATTCAGTGCCACACAGAAGTAAACATGGACTATAAAAAGGCATGAATGCGCGGGTGGCCTCACACCAGGGTTCAGTGTGACACTTGGGGATGAGAACGAAACTCACGCCAGATCCAGCCTGGAACCCTGCTCTTCCCTGCCAAAAGGTGCCTTCATGCCAAAGCTCAGGAACCTAGTTGCTGGGCCGTCTTGGCCGGGGAGTTTTGGAGCCCCTGGCCATTTTCATGTGACTTTTTCACACAGAACAACTGAACTATAACCTTCATGCTAAATGATACAACTAATTTCATATGAAACTACACTGTTACCCCCGAAACAATAGATTATACAAAAGTTGTTTTGTTAATTATTGGGGGAATCGATCATCGAAGTGGGAGCCAGCATTTAATTTTTATTTATACAACCCGTAACATTTTTATAATTCATTATTAAATTTGGCTAGCAGATTGATCTTTCATTTTCCACTGAATAAAAAACGCAGTAACGTTATTCCGCTAATAAGCGTTGTTGAATTTCACCACAAGTACTGGCGATATTATGCACAAATATATTGGCTATTAATTTATTTTTTCTGACGCAGAAATATGGAGATGCCGGTAAGAAGGTATTGAAATCTAACGGCTTGATTCTTGCTCCACTACTTTCATCTCTGTTTCCAGCACCCCTGCGTAACTAATATTCTCCGAGGTGTCCATGTTGTTAGTGTCATGATCACATGGTCAGCGACTAGCTGACGTCAAGCTTAAAGCATCACTGCAGAGCTGTAACGTCGACTCATCAGTGCAGCCCCTAGCGATGAGTTTGCATGCCCTCCCTGTGTTGTCATGGGGTTTCCTCTGGGTCCTCCCGCCCCCCCCCCCCCCCAAGGGGTATAGAAAATGGATGGATGAATGGATGATGGGTAGATATTTGAATGCAGGAAGGGGGATCTGGGCCCAAAATACTGCACATTAACATGAGTAATCGTGCCTAACCTGCAGTCTGGTTTTCTGTGGATTGAGACAAAAAAAGAAGCATTAACAGTGACGGGGGGGGGGGGGGGGGCTAGTGGCATGACCCACCCCCCCCCGAGTGTCCCACTCCTTCTGACTAAGAATGAGACAGTACCGAAATGGGAGATGCTCCATTACTCAGAAGGTATTCCTTAGAAACAAAAAACATCCTTAACCTACAACCTACAGTATCTGCTCTTACATGTGTCCTGCCTTGAATTATGTGTTGTCATCATGATGGATAACATGTAATTAAACATTGCTTATCTACTATGCAGTTAATTACTTCATCATGTAATTTAATGTTAAAAAATTAGATTTTTCTATAATTCTCTCCCCAAATTATGCAAATCAGCCTGTATACAATATCAACAGTCAGACATATTCCGGTTTCCTTATTTAAAGCAATTATTACACTGAATGCTAATTATTTTGTTATTCTTAACTGATTATGAAAAGCTTTGGACAGAGACATGTAATTAAAAATATATGTAAGATTAAAAAAACAGACCCCAAAACAGCACATTAAAATATATCTTAACAAATATGTATTAAATCATACTAAAGTCTCTTTCAGTGCTTTTAATCTAATGAATTATTTCATTACTACACGCCTCACTCAGACAGTTATGTGATTACTTTATGCGTCACAGAAGAAAGAGAACACTCTCCATTCATCAAACTTAGAAATTAACGACACATTGACAGGCAAAATCCTCTTAGATTATACCTTTCAAATATCTACTTTAATCCACTGAATCTGAGCAAATCTCAGCTAAACTACTTTAAACCTCTGGAGCATATGGGCATCTAAATCAGAAAGAAGGATTTTGTCATTCCAGTAAGTCTAAAATTAAACACCAAGCTTTATTTTTCCTCCTCTGTCTTCATTTTTGTCAGTTATATCAGGGGGTTGTCTCTAAATTAAGCCAAGGCATGCAGCACCTCAAGCTACAGTATCATAAAGCTTGCAAGTTAATGTCTGTTTGTTTGACGCATTCGGTCTGCAGTGAAGATTAACACTAAAGCCCGATGTTAATTTCCGTGCGCTCTGGCCTAGATGTGCCCCAGGGTACGTAGTATTCTTGTTGTTGCATATGAGTTGCATGCTTTGAGGACTTACAGTAGTAAAAAAAATGAGAGCCTTGCTTTTTTGCACTAGGAAAAAAAAACAAAACAAAAGAAAACAGATGCAGTATGGGAATTTGTCTTTGGGCTCATTAATATGATTAATATCAGCTCAGTGTGGCTGGGATACCATTATAAAATATGGAAAAAAAGATATGCAATGCATGTGTTCGTTGAATATTATTTAAAAAATCGCAAAATATTATTTGTATGAATAAGGGCATATTAATATCTTTTAATAGTGTGTATGTATTAATTGCACAGTACATATTTTTAATTGAAATGGTTGTGGTCATCAGTAATGCTAGAAATGTCTTGCTCTTCTGCTAATTTGCCACAGCTGTCCCGCGTTTGATCCCTTGCTGCTCGGGTATATTAACATGTCCCAGCCTTGTGCTCCCTGATTGGCCGCTGCTGCGTTTCCACGTTTGTGCACCTACCCCCTTTACCCTAATGAACACCCCTGTGTGGGGTCTGTTGGAATAAAGGCTGCATTGGGGCCCTGTTTCGATGCTGTGAAATCAAGGATCGATTAGTAACAAATTATCTAGCATGATTTCTGGCTGTTGTCATTTGATCGTTAGTGGGCTGAAGTGAAGTATCCGTTTAAGATTGCGAGACACCTGGCATTTTTAATGTGATTAAATCAGTTGAAAGCATGTGACCAGGTGAGTCTCGAGTTGTTCATTTTAAATGGGTTAAGGATTACAAACATGCTCTTATTCATATTCAGTCGCTATATGGATCCATTCATCGTGAATCAGTACAGCGCAGTGTTTGGGTCTGGAGCCCTTCCCAAGAACCGCAGGGTACACGGGGGACTGTGAATGGAGGGCTACCTCAGGAAACTCACACACACTCACATATTACAGGCAATTTCCGACACTAATTTACATAATTGCATGTTTTTGTACTGCAGAAGGAAGCCTTCACAAATACCGCGAGAACAGGAGACTACACACACAGGACCGGGCTTGGGAATCGAACCCACAACCCTAGTGGTGTGGCTACACTGATAACCACTGTGCCATGGGGATAGATCCCATAATAAGTATCCACCTGTACCCCATAATGAAGTCTTTCAATCCAGGCAAAATGAACAACTATGCTGATGTACCAGTAGCAGTGTTTTTGTGATAAAGATGCCACAGTCGTGTTAATACAGTTTTCAACCATTCTACTGAAAAGAGGGACTGAAAGGCATATAGCCTAAAAGTAAGCACACTGGAAGGTAAACACTTTTATTTAATATTTTTAGCCTATAGCTCTGGAATTGTCTGACCTTGACACCATGGGGAAATAAAATAACACGAACAAAAAGTCTAAATGTTGATATACTCCTAAGCTGCAGAAATGTTTAAAAGACTAATTTATTATAAGAACAATGAGTCACAGAAAAGAGGAACCAATCAAGTCGGGTTGTTTCTGTCACTGTTTTTTTTTTTTTTTTGTTAAGGGGAAGTTATTGACCAGCCTTTAGCTCAGACTGCATGGTTCAGAGGATCCCTCAGCTGCAGGAATGCCATTCACATCATCAGCGAGCAGGTGAAAGAGCGAGGGAGGGAGAGAGAGAGAGAGAGAGAGAGAGAGAGAGAGAAAAGATGGGGCGAGACCACAGCTGGAGATAAGTCTCCATAAAGGCCAGTGTCGCTCTTTTAAAAAATACAGAAGCTGAAGTGAGAATCTCAAGTCTAAAACAAAATATAGACATTTAAAGCATTTCCATTGAATTACCATTTCCTTTTATAATACATGTACGTGCCGCGGCAGGTGGTAAAGGTAAGACAATACCAGGTGTTGGATGGGAAACCACCGAGGATCATGGGAATTTATTCTGTTGAATTGCAATGAAACACATTATGAAGGCAGGTAGCTATTAGACCACTTGTTAGACACCCTGTCCGATTTGTCTGTTGTAAACACGGAAATGTTAGATTAATTTCTGATATGCCAGAGATAATGCAGCTGTGTCAAGTTTGTATTCAAGTACAATTTTCTAAATGAGACAATAATGGGATCACATGTCGGATGTTAAGTGAGCCTCCCAAACCACGACTCGCACTGCTCTGAGGAATGTCATCTATGAACTGTGTCCTGTAGCTCCTCCTCGTCAAAATCGAAACCCTACCGAGCCTTACTTACCGGGCATTTACTGCACTTAGCAAAGACTGGCACATTCACACGGAGTCGCGAATATCGCAAATTAATATAATTATGAGCTGGAAACTGGGAAAGGAGCCAGAGTACATGCATGTGAAGACTGGGGCCGTCGCACATACATGATAGGAATATTAAATACGCAGGTCGTTCCTAGCAAGAGGGAACTTCAATTACTTTAAATGGGGTAATTTTGCCAGTTTTTTTTTAGCCTGTACCTCATTGACAATAGGTACAGAAGTGATTGGCATGTGAGAAGCACATATTCTTACATAATGAACCCAATTAGGCCGGCATTTCTGATTAAACGCTTCGCAGTACATGACAATCTTATATGCCATTAGGTGACTGACCCACAAGGCTTGTCGCAGCAAAAAAACATCCATTTCTCTCCTGTTCTGTGTTGCAATAAGCTTGGGTTTTGGTTTACCTTTAATTCTGGGGTAATTCATTCCCAGTCACGTGCAGCCTTGCAGATGACCATCCCCAGTCAAGCTCAACCTCAGTCGCTGTTGTTAGTGACCGGCTTTAGTGAAATATTCATCCATCTATCTATTCCCCAGAGAACCCCCCGAAATGCGGGGTCGTGTCATGCAGAGGAAGTACATGGGACGAAATTCGGCGAAACGGACAGCATGGTGTCCTTTGTTCACCGACAGATGTGATTGTTGTGACTCATGTCACAGTTTGTTTCACACTAAGACAGGTTTCCTTTGGTCTGGGAAAGACACTGCACCCAGTCGCCATGGTGATGGTATTGATCCCGCCCCCTATTACGGGCCGGGATGCACTGATTGGCTAACATGGGATTTCTGTCTCTACCAATAAACTGCTTTGGTATACTCTATTTAACAACTTGCAGGCCACCGAGAAACTTTACTGCCGCATTTAGATTGAAATAGTACCTATAGATATTCTCCTTAAGTCACTTTTCATCTATCTAAGTTGATATAAAAAGTTAGCAGGCCTTTATTGAAATTGCAGGCTTCTGTGTCGCAGAAACAGAAGTCAAGTCATGCGCAATCAGTAAAATTCAAGGGAAAAGCAATTAAATAATTAGCAGTACAAACAGTTGCTGTTGGAAACCCCACAACAATGTGGGCGTGTAAATGTGCCCCACTCCGCCCAACTAATACCTTGTGAAAGCATCCTTGCATTTACCTCAACCGTAATTCATGGTGAATACAGCCCTATCAATTTTGCACACCTGGACTTCTCCATTTTATCCCATGCTTTCTTGGAAAAAAGAAAATCCCAAGCTCCTTGGGACTGCCTGGGGATCTCGAGTGCACAGCCCCCTCTTGGTCAACCCACAGCTTTTCCGTGGGATTAAGGTCTGGGTTCTGCCAGGGTCTTTCCAATATGGATCTTGTTATACTGAAGCCATTCTTTGGTTGACTTGAATGTGTGCTCTGTCTTATCATGCTGGAAGGTGAAATTCCTCTTCATCTTCAACCTTTTGACAGGGGGAGGGAGGCTTTCTTGCCATCACATCTTGATATTTGGAGTGAGACGTCATCCCATCTATCTTGACTAGGGCTGCCAACGCCGCGCTTAACGTTCTTTGGAAGATGGGCCGTATTGTCTTTGCACCAAACGTATTTCTTTGAAATTAAAGCCAAAAAGATCAGACCTTGTGTCATTTATATGACACTATATGACATTTTAGCACGTTTTACGGGTCATTGAAAATATTTTTTTCATTATATGATAACAAACATTACAATCATATAATCGTATAATGTTTGTTATTAATGTATATTAAGGGTGTTAAGGTATGTTAGGATGTTAATGTTTACTTACATGCTGCTGAGGAATGTTCTATGAATGCTTTATGAAGGTGCACTGAATGTCCTACGAATGCATTATGAAGGTACAGTTAAGGAAAGCGTTACCTGCTATTTTTTGTAAGGAACACCTTCCATCTTGCTACCCGACCGCGTAGCCCAGCCATGTGCAGAATATGCGAGATAATTTTCACCTGCATTGAGTGACCAGTACCTGCCAGCAATTTCCGTTGCTCCTTTAACGCTGCCTCAGGCTTCTCGGTTGCCTCACGTTATGACATTGGCCCCGAAGAGAACGACGGCGATGTTCTGTAGGCGTGGATGGAATGATGTGCACACCAGAAGTCTTGCAGAGAGCCTCTGAGTTGCAGGCGGAACTGTTTCTTATTGGAAAACCGGGTGTGAATGTGCTCAGAAAGTAATCTGTGTGGTAGGCACCGGTTCACAGTCTGTGTCCGTGGCCCCAGCTGCGATACTGAGCTTCCCAGCCAATGCATCTGCGGCAACCACGTCGTAAGTGGGGGGCCTTGCAGGCACAGCTGTGCAGGGCTGAGTCCATGCAGCGTGCTATTAAACTGGAAATACCCTCGTCTTTGTGTTCGGGGGCTATAATAAATACTCCACGCTAACATTTCTGCTACTGGCAAGAGCACAACAAAAGCTGCGGCTTCGAATCTGTAAAAACCACGGGATTTACAGTCATATAGAATCAGGTTTGGAAAAATAAAGATGACAAGTCCGTCGTGCTTATATCCCAGTGCAGAATAATTGGAATGTGATCTGTCTCTGAAGGTTTCACCGCATAGGAATGATACAAGGCTGTCACTTCGACAGGAAGAAGGCGTTCCACGCAGAAAGGATTTAAAACCAGACTCTAAATGGAACCAAGACTAAAGTCCACGTAGTACCCAAGCGCAAAGCCTCTCCGTGGCCTTCCAGATTGTCATTAATGCCTCACGAACTCCTGGTCCTTAAACTTTCTCACATTTAACAGTGGTTTGCTTAATATATACTAATCAGACCTGCTAGATAAACTGTGCTAATTTTGTGTAACAATTAACTGATTCAAAACGAACTGCTGACAGGCAGAACATCACATAAGCATTATTGCGATGATTTTATATAAGATGCCGTTAATAATGACATATGTCATTAGTGCCACTATTCATTAAGGTTTGTTAATCCTGCTAATCACATTTTAATTTTTTTATCAAAATATAGCCATGAAATTGTCCATATGCTTATTTGATCTTACGACAGTCATTATATTTTATAAACGATTAAATGAAAATTATAGATTTTTAAATGAAATGTTTATAAAGGGGGCGGCACGGTGGCGCAGTGGGTAGCACTGCCGCCTCACACCTCTGGGACCCGGGTTCGAATCCGGCCCAGTTCCATGTGTGTGGAGTTTGCATGTTCTCCCCGTGC
>JAODKL010000051.1:444394-454846 GCA_026780765.1 Petrocephalus schoutedeni
CCGGGATAGGCTCCGGACCCCCCGCGACCCTGAACAGGATAAGCGGGTTGGAAAATGGATGGATGGATGGATGTTTATAAAGCAAAGGTTCCCTAACTTTTATACAAATCTGCCCTTTTGGTCTTTAATCCAATCTGCCTATTTAACCTGATGCTCACCTACAAAATCACACTCAAAGTAAAACAGCACTCATAAGATCCTTCACCAGAAATGTGTTTTGAGGGGGTTTAATTGTTATTTTACTGTGCGAATACATGCTTTGCTCTCACGCACAAAGGAACTTTTCCTGTTGTACTGTTTTGATAAAGATTAGCTCCTTAATAATAACTATTGGTTTACAGTAATTTTCCTATGTGACAAAACATCACTCTTAGGCTGATGATTGAATGGCTTTCAAGTCAGTGTTCAGTTTCAAAGCACATTGTATTCTGAATGAAATCAAAAGCCAGCTTTGCTTCAGGGTCAGTTAATGCACAGGAAGAGTTTTTTTTTTTTTTTTTTTTTTTTTAATGAAAACAGAGCGTATTTACAGAGCCATTTCCTCACACTGAGCTCCTGCCAGGCTTGTTACTGGAAATTTTTGGTGATGTATTAACTTTAGTTTTTATGGGATTGTGAGGCGATTATGAGGCTGTGGGTACAAATGAACAAACGAATGAATGTTGCATTTATATAGTGCTTTTCGGGACGTGCAAAGTGCTTTACAGAACCAATGAGGAGCCACTTCAACCAGCACCACTGTGTAGCCCCCACCTGGATGATGCAACGGCAGCCGTTCTGCACCAGTACGCTGACCGCACAGCAGCTAAGGTGATGATGGGCCAGGTGAGGATTCACCAATCAGATATAGGGGATGATTAGGAGGCCAGATTTGAAAGGGCCACAGTGGGCAGTTTTAGCCAGGGCACTGGGGTACCACCCCTACTCTTTCAAAAGATGCCCAGGGATCATTTATGACCTCAGAGAGGCAGGACCTCACTTTAATGCATCATCCAAAAGACCAAGAACACAATACTAAGGTATTGCAAAATACCTTCAAATTTAGATATAGATGTAGCATGGTTTAATATGTAATTAACCATTGAAATTGTTACATTTATAGCCCATTCACTGGACCACACGCACGCCATCAACATATCGCTTTATAAATGCCATGCAAGACAATAAAATATATTTTCCTATGACAGATGACATACAGTAAGCAGCCATGCATTCCCATAGATGCCTAAAGCAACACGCACAAGGAAAGGGAAGAATTGCAGTGGGTGGTAAGTGTCCTTTGAAACCTTAAGTGCTACAGACATCACAGAGGTCGCTTCTATTACCTGGTCAGGTGACTTCAAACGGAAAGCGAGATAAGGGTCCCACTAAGGCAAAGGCATCCGGCGCGGGAAGAGCGACTGTCCGGAAAGCGCGGGGTCTCGAGGGCTACCAAGGAGTCAACGAATCAGAGAAACAGTCCAGCAAGGATGGGATTCTGACGGCAATTTGTGCTCTGATGTATAATTTAGCTCTAAAGGATATCTTTTACAGTCACTATTCAGACATCGGTATGGCTAGACTTAGCCATTAGGTAAGGGCAGTGATTCACGTCATTATAAATAAAGATGTATATGAAATAATAATATTCTGCATATAACAGTATTTCCTTATTATTTCCACAAATTAGGTGATTAAACTAAATTGCACCAATTTTATTTATACTTCGTTCGGTGTTCAGCTGAAAATTTGTAGATGAATCACACTTCATCACACCAAGAAATTAAACTGCTTGCTTATACTTCCGGAAGATTTCATTATGATAAATTGACTTGGATTAATGAAATAGACTAAGCAACACTTGTTAACCAGATTTATATTGTAATTAAATAACGAATGTCTGCAATAGCCTAATTATATCCAGTGGATGTTACATTTAATATAATGTTCCCCACGAAATGCTGTAAATTTCCATTTAAAATAACGTGTAGCAGAGCATGTTTAACAATTGCAACTAAATTTTTCCATAAATACAGAAAACGAAAGCTTACATATATATAATAAAGGTGGCTATGAATCATGAGTTTTGTGGTAGCTCAAATAAAACAAGATAAAGCTACCAAGCAACAAACGACAGTGTCAATGTTTGACAGCCACTTTGTTTGGGTTTGACTGTTAAACTTTCATAAACTACAAAGCATATTTAAGTATTAAGGACACATCACAGCATTTCACCAATATAATTTTTATTTAGGCAAATCATACATACACCGTAAAAATGCATTTTATCTCTAAAACAACATTTATATTTGAATTGACAAAAGTTGTCGTTCTTTTTTCCATTGTTTAATTATGGATGAAGAAATGGAGGTAAAAGCTCAAGTTATAGAACATGTTATATATTCACTCAATACTGTCATGTTTGGTTATATAAACAAAAAAGAGGAGAAAAAAAAGACCAAGAAAATAAAGTATTACATAGACACATGGGCATCATTATGCTACCTAATCAATGTATACATACTTTATAAACAAAATGTATAAACAAAAGGAAACATGTCTTTATCCAGCAGCAGTAAATGTCGGAATCCCTTTTACAAAGGACTCTGTGCTCCTCTAGTCTACGGTTATTCTATATTTTTTCCTCGTAATGCATGCTTAACCTTCTATATCGCTATCTACTGCAATAATAAAAAGGCACGTTATAGCCCCTAAAGAATGAACGAAGAGGTAAACTCATATCGTTAGTCTACAAACATGTACAAATGTGTGTATATGTACGTTTGCTATATTTCAAAAGATATCCAAATAAAGTCATTACATACATTTATAAGTAATGCAGCAATATATATTTCCATTTTCTGATCAGCATCAAGAAATATACTGTGGATTAAAAGCGTTTGTGAAAACAATTTTGTAGGAGTTTAAGCAAATGGTTTAACAATGGCTTTATAGAACTAAACACGCTTGTCTCACTGGTTTATGCTGAAGTGCTATACAGTATATTATCTTTTCGGCTGATATTTTTAACCATTTATATCACATAAAGTGTTCTTTTAAATCCATTAAGTTTGTGCCGACTGCTGTGCCAACTCCCGCACAGATCCCCCCCCCTCTGAAAACATACCGTTTCTTTTCTTTTCAACACTTTTTTTTTTTTAATCATAAGTCGTCTGAAATCGCACCGGAGAGGACAGTGTGTCTGGTTTTACGACACGTAACGTCTGCATTTCCACATAGCCAGTCTCAGTATAGATGATACCGAAGGCTAAAGTCGCCACGAAACCAAAATCACAAGTCAAATCATCACTTATCCTGTGTGCCTTTTCTTTCACAAAAAACACACTGGCCTGCAATAGGATCATCCGCATGTACTATTGTGACTACTACTGTACATTAGACATATTCCAGCTTACATATTCTACTGTACAAAGGAGTCCACAGCATTTGACACTATGTAATAAGACAACTTGAACGGCATTAATCTTTACTAGTCCGTGTTTCCACTTTTTAAGATCAAAAATGTTGCATAAACGACAACAATATCGCACAGCCTTCAATTCTACATCAGCACCCTTCCCGACGTCCCGAATTCAGTTGTGGAGACCCTCATTACCATTTCAATATACCTACCACATCAGTTAGGATTATGACACTGGGTACATGATGCTTGACCACACCAAATGGAATGCCAGCATTGAATGGGATGACGACGATAATTCAGTATACATATACACATATAAAAGGGAGTTTTCCTCCTCGGCGTCGTCGGCCTGGATAAAGCCAGCCTCGGGCCCCAGAGAATCAATGAGGGAGAAAAAGCACAGAAGAATAAGGGTCTAAATTAATTAGCGTTTCACTATTGATTGCAGGGCATGCAGTAGCGTGATGGACATGCTCTCTCCTCAAGGCTCCCGTCCAAATAGACACTCAGCACTTCCTACAGGAAAACACCGTGTGTACATACGTAGGACTAAAACTGTAAAAATATTCATTTCTGTGGCAAGGTAAAAGGACATTTGCGGTACAATAGAAAGTGGAGCAGACATTACCTTCCGGCGAAAGTCTTAAAACAATACGATAGAAAAATAGATAGTTCTCGATTGTTCTGTATTCTCTCACAGCTCGATTCCTTCGAATATTTCATCGATATATGAATTTTGAAAATACTCGCGATTCATTGGCAACTTTCTTTTTTTGTCACAAGGAAAGTCAATGTTCCATCTGACTGAAATATTATAAATGAAATACTGACGCTCGCGTGTGTGTGTGTGTGCGCACGCGCGTTTGTGTGTGCGCGTGTGTCATATTTTCATGTATTTACATTGCAGTCATGCACACGGTCTTGTTGGACGTTACACAAACAAGCGAAAGTGCATTTTTCTCATCTGTCCACCTGTGTTTGAGTTTTACAGCCACGACTATTTATTAAAATAAAGAAAATAAACAAAACAGCAAAATATGCTGCCGATTATGGTGTCATAAATAATCCCTCTGCTTCACAGCTGGCCATGGTCAAAGCAATGAAATTCATTTCAGTAAAATAGAACTGTGCTGGAACCCAGCAGTCCTGGATTTAACCACCAGCTTATTGAACGTGCTACAAACAGCCAAGCACACATAGGATCCTTGCTGTCAAAAAAAAGAACAGCAAAAAAAAAAAAATCATTCTGCCTTTTCTCAATTATATCAGTTGTTACACATCATACACATTCTGTTAGTTTGGTAAGTAATTCGTCGGGGACATTACCTAGAAGCGTGCAATTTGACCAGAAATACATCTGTGAATTTTAGCAACTACGACACGTATCCTTCATCGTCGACTTCGTCGTCGCCCTCGTCCTCGTCGTCGTCCACCAGCTCGTCTTCGTCGTTGGGGACCTGGCCCTTGTCGTCCTCGTCATCGGAGAATTCGGGCAGGTCTCCGCTGCCAAGGTCCCCGGAAGACTCGAACTCGACACCTACAGCAGCAGAGATGGAGCGGATAATTAAAATATTAACTGCTGTATACGTTAATTTTTACGTTTTTCATTTATGCATCTAGCTGAGCAAAACGGCCATGGGCTTCAGCGACTTCTAACGGGACGTTAACGTTAGCACATGCCCATTACGTAACGACACACACGTAACGATGCACATACCGCAGTCCGCGGGCCCGGCTGTCCTTGACCTAGCTAATTCATTTCCATATCTATCCACACACCAGCATTGACCGCTGCTCCCGTGGCACTGGTGCGGCTTAAAATACCCATCTTCATCGCACGAAGGGATATACAACCCTGAAATCACACACGCACATAAAAAAAAAAAATGACACGTTAAAACACAGGAGAGAACAATGTATGCCTATGGTGACTACGGCCGCATCAAGTCAGCAATTAAGGAGATGCTAATGAATGTATGTGCTGGGGGTGGGGGGGTGGTGACTCAGGAGCTGCCACACGGGGGGAGGTGATACGCACTCGGTCGCGGGATAGGCTCTGTGGAGGCCGTGCTTCCGCTTCCAGCTACGTGATTTGGGGAAGGTGTATTACACTATTTTGGCAGTCTGCTCTGCTTTATGTATCGCAGGCTTCCCCAGGGAGGTAAATGGTTGTCTGCCTTGCCTTCAAATTGCATATTTTTTCCTCTTTTTTTTTTTTCCCTCTTTCTCCCTAGTTGCCATGGCGCCCCAGTACCGCGTGGCGGCCCGCCGCTCGCAGGGAGTCGCTGAGGCGGCCTGACGCGCCACCTGGAGCTGCAGGCAGGGGGCGCTGGCCGTCCCGGAGGAGGGGGCCCCTGCGATCCTCCCTGTTCCTGACGTCCTGTATAGCAGTGCCGGGGGAACCAGCTGGAGGTTCTCCCCCCGTGCCCCCGTGACACGGGTTTGGCCGCTCTCCCGGACCCTTGCGGAAGTCCCGTCTGGTCCACATGCCGCCCGCCCTGCCCCCCTGGCGAGCCTCACATGCTCCTGATTGAGGTGCTGAGACAACCGCTACAGCTTTAAACACCCCCCCCCCCTCCCACGCCAGACTGCCTCTCCCCCGTCCCTCCCGTACAATAATGGAGGGAATAATGTACGCTCGCTGACAGACGACCATAAGAATGGGAAGCAGGGGGCTGACCCCGGACTCTGATAGCTTATAAAAGCCTCTCAGTCCCAGCTACTCGTGGCAAAAGGCCTAAGAAATCATGCCAAAGTGACCCAAAGGTTTGTTAATTCACATCCCGGTATTATGGTCTTACCACTTTCAGCCTCCCCCCAAAATATTTAGTCATTTACTGTGTATTTTACTTATATCATTTTAAATTGAGTGACTGGGTTTATCACCCGTTTTGGACGGCGTAGTCCTTGCGTCCTCAATGCAGAGCACTGAGGACTGACTGTACACTTTTTTTGTTTGTTTTTTTTACATGAGACTGCTAATTGTATCCATGGTGAGACATCACTTTACATTCCTTCCTGTTTCCCTCCTGCCGACTGCGGCTACAGTCTCCGATGTCATTCCACACTGCCCGATGAAAAGCTTTATCAAAGTAAGCCGGACGTTTGTCAGTTTAAATCCCGGCAACCTCTCCGCATACTATACCGACTACATCAGTGCAGCGTACTTGTATCGCGCCAACGGTGGCATGGAAAGATTACAATATAATTCAATAATAACAGCAAGAGCAACATACGTACATACATTATCCCGGAAGCTGACAAAAGTAGTACTTTTTTAAAACCTGGGTAATAAAATTACCGTTGGCAGCTGAAGTATTTTCTCCTCTGGTTTTCTGTGAGATTCCACAGCTCTTCATCTGAAAAGAAGCCTAATTCTGTTCTGTGGGGCCTACTTTAAATTCCTTTTGGATGCTCTCCCCTGAACTGTGTGGGTAGCGTTTTTACCGAGGACTAATCTACGAACTGTCAGATTGCGTTACAGGCAATTCACGGATCGGGCTGACTTTAATTAGGCACGTGGCGCGGTGCAGGGCCGGCCCCTCGCCTCTGCCAATGGAAGGACAGATGACGACGGACCTCGTACCTTCAGCAGTCACTAAACACTGCAGCACTTCCTCTACGTCCTAATTCTATCCCAGTTATTGCCAGTGCAGCCTAACGAACGCTTTCTAATCTACCCCGGAGCAACAGAAGTCTGCCTCCATCCTTGTCATAAGGTTAAAAATATCCTCCGTGTCTGGATTTGAATCATTTCTGCCGCGATTTAATCATAATTCGATGCAGAAAACTGTTCCCAGCACTTAATAGTCTGGCATTTTTTTCACGTCTGCTTTATCCACAGATATTATTTCAGATTTCTGATTTACTTTGAGACACACGGAACTAATTTGACAGACAATGTGACAGTAGATACTGAACACTGCATCCACTACATCTGACGCTCAGCGGCTGAATTACAGTCATTCAGACGGCGTTATTAGAAACATTATTTTGACCAGTATTCTAATCATGAAGACACATTAGTTGAAGGTTGACCTACCCAGTAGCTTCTTGCCGGCTTGCTGTGTGGTGATGCTGGAGAGTTCTGCCTGGCACGGAGGTTCTGGAACATAATAGAACCATCTTTGAGCAAATGTACTTTAGGGAGATTCATAAGCTTGGATGGTATCTAATTTTTCATACTGTACAACTCTCTGGACATTATAATGTGTCATACGGTATTTTGACGGCACTTTCGAAAGTAACGCTATTCCAGTATTATAAAATCTCGGTGATAAAAATTCACCGAGCCCCGGAGGGCAAAATTTCTAAATACCGTGGCATATCCAAAACACTGAGGAATACCATATTACCGTAATACCGCCCAAGCCTAGTAATACGTTACCATGGCGACAGTATTAACATCAAAATGGGCACTCGTAACAATTAAGCCAGCGACTGGAGGAAAAAAAGGAGACTTCAAAAACCAGAGGAGGTAGGATTATGGTATCTATCAGTAGCCAGCCGGTTTAACCACTAGAACGTGGGTTAAACTAGTCAGCGGCTGACAGCGCATGATAATTCCTCCCACTGTGGGGTTTAAAACTTCAGTCCTCCTAGAGTTAATTTGAGCAACTTCCCCAAATTGAGATATTTATCTATTTATTTATTTCATTTCACCGCACACCATTCCTAATTGATGTTTTGTGCTTTGAGAAAAATAAACAAACCCTGGGTATCAAATCAGAATTCAACCCTGTCGGCTGACAGCTTAACTGCTCTAACTATCCTACACTGCGGTTCACTGCAGACCGTAACCCCTTCTAAGGAGTAATTAATCAAAATTAAATGACTGCAGTCCGTCACTAGAGGCAGCTTTACAATCTACCATCTGTGTAAGTATGAAACTAGGGCCTCAGGAATCCTGAGCTATCAAATCTGTTCCTATACCCATCAGACTTAGCAAACATATACCAAATGATGTATTAAAGCATTCCTGATATAACCACAGGGCACGGAAATGGAACCACGGCTGCACAAACTCTTCAGAATGATACCCTAACAAGCGGGCTCCATCACAGCACAGCTGGCACATGAGGCCTGCAGACAGCCGCTTCACTGTTTCTCCAAAGGACAGCAAGTTATAAATTTATCTGCCCGTCGTCCACATCTGCTGCTAGCTGGCATACTTCAGTCGAGGTTCTGCGAGTTGTGTGTCAGTCAGACGAGCGCGGAAGGTGGCAGCGGCCGCGTGGCACTCCTAAATTAGGTCCACGCCAATAGGTCCATGAGCTGCAGCATCTCCATCCTGCTAACGACACCTCAGGAAGACCTCGGGGTATGCCGTATGAGTGCGCGGTGTGGGACTTGGTAAGTGAGAAGGGACAAATCATGGCATACAGGGGAGGGGGCAGGCAAAGGTAAGTCTATGGCGGTGAAGGTCGCCCTTTCGGAGGCTGAAATTATGGGGCTGAAACAGGGTAACAGTTAGCGGTATATACAGGGAAAGAAAGAAAGGAGAGAGAAAGAAAGTAAGAAAGAAGAAAGAAAAAAGAAAAAGAGAAAGAAAGAAACAGATGGAAGGAACAGAAAGAAAAAGAGAAATGGTCAGAGTTGGATGGATGGATGGATGGATGGATGGATATTACATCTGGACATGCGGTTTGGGGGAATACCACAACCCTATAGTGGATAAGTATTTGAAAAATCAATGGACTGAAAGGAATGATACTGTATGCAGTGACAGAAGTCAGCATGGGTATTGGGGATCAGGTGAGGTTAACTGGGCCACATTCGTTATGGACACTGCAGTTGAGTCCTGCAGAGGTGAAGGAGGCTGTAGCCAATCAGAACGAAGAGCCCAAGTCACCTGACTCGCCTCCCCTGAAACGACAAAGCCGCCACTTACCTTCATGCCTCTGAAAGCAGGAGCACCACTCATTGTTGGAGATCAGCCTGTCGCCATATGTGTCGCAGGAAGTGAAGAAGGACTTGATGCAGTGCTCATTCTTGTCCAGGTAAAGACTGCTGAGCTCAGACTGATCCAGCAGAAGGTCGTAGTTTGTGTCTAATCTGCTGAACATCCAGCCCAGGGAGTCTTTGCAAATTGGCAAAATGCTCGTGTCGAATCCTGAAAGAAATTTTCGGAGATATCGATAATTTACCCGAGGAAATGCTCTGAATCTTAACACCTCCGCGTGCCGTAAACTGACATTAACCAGGAATATGTTCATGTTGCACGCTGTATGATTTTCGCTAAATTGGTACACGGGGCGCTTTGTTTATTCATCACAGTGTGCTAGCTAATCTCAAATAACACAGCTGTATAACTTCAAGAAGTAAGAAAAAAAAAAAAAACGGTACTTCCAAGTGAAAAATATATTACTGATTTTATTACCAAAACAGTGCAATAAAACAAATACAAGAGTGAATCATGTCTCTAAAGCACTCAAAAGACGTTTAGGCAATTTTCTGGATCTGTAGTAATCAAGTTGTACTTATCTTTTCCTGTCAAAAAGCCTGTGGTTTCTGTTGCGCCGTTAGCTAATGCAGGTGATCACATAAACACAGCATGTGCGTAGGTATGAATAAGTTCGGTATGATATTAGAGTAATGAAGCGGAAGAGCTAACTTCAATGGCATGACTCGCGCTCCGAAAAATGTGAAACAATAGGCCTTTCGTTTCCATTGTGAATCCGGTCTCCCTGCGCCGTAAGACTGGGGTTTGCTCGGGGCCCCCGCTTTGAAAAGCTCACGGAGTTTGAAAAGCCGGCTTCATTTTGTATTAATAATCACCTGACGCTCTAGGAACCATTAACGTTTATAGCTAGAAAGACAAAGGGAAGATGCAGACACTAAACTGAATGAGGGGGGAAGAACAAAAAGGAAATAATGACAAGGTGGATTTCAGCAGGGCATTAATTGTGCCGGATTCCAGTCACACTCTTTTCACAATATTTAAAGCTAATGCACCGAGCATTACACAGGCGTTGTGGTACGACAGGGCGGTGATGCCGGGAGACAGGGTGGGGATACAGGAAGACAAGGTGGTGATGTGGTACGACAGG
>JAODKL010000051.1:511463-522723 GCA_026780765.1 Petrocephalus schoutedeni
CACGTTAAGTTGTTCATTTAAACTCCTGGAAGAGTATATCCCATAAATTTATATGCAATTGCAGAATATAGTACTCTCTTGGTACATCACAAAATCAGTATACCGCCACACATTGCTTAAGCAATTTCATCGTTGTGCCAACACTGCAGAGTGTACTTACAAACGATGCATAACACGGTATACTGTTTTTTTTTAATAAGTAGAGAGTAAACATAAAGTAATGATAAAAAAGTACAGTAGAGTAAATGCATAAACCTGTAAAACAGTTTCCATTATCATTATCAAGCATTATGTATATCTGCTATACTTTTACACGACGGGCAGAGTAGCAGGTCTGTTTACGCCAGCATCACTACCAACTCGTGAGTAATGCATTGCACTATGACGATATGACGCCTCTTAGCTCCATAGTGATCTGATGGGACCACCGTCAGACATGCAGTATGTTGTTGACCAAGACATCTTCATGTGGGGCATGACTCCTGAATCATTAAGTAACAGTAGCTTTTTTTGAATGCAAAAGTCGCTTATGAAGCTGATGCCAAACTGGCTTTATATTTTATTGGAAGTAAATTAAAGTAATTTAGGGTGTGGTTAATGTTACAGAACACTATACAAAGGATAATTGGAAAATCCAGTAAACTATGTATTTTTATGATTGTTAGCTAGCAAGTGTAGGTGTGTTTAGTTACCCGTCCGATTTCTCCTTCAAATTTTTTTACCCAAGGACACAACAGCTTTGGCCCAAATGGGACACATGAAGTGATTGAAACTGTCACGTAAAATCTGTGGTCTATTTTCTAGTTTTTTTTTTTTTGTTTCTAGTCGGCCTGCCAACTGTCATTTAATATCAAAAGTTGTGCAAAAGCTTACTTGCTTTATATTTCATTATTACATTTGGCATGTGCCAGATGGAACAGATTGATTTAATTGACCTTATTTTTGCTCTTTTTTTTATTGAAAACTAGCTTCGATGATTATCGACGGCGTACTGATCTGAAGCTATAGGCTTGGGACATTTCGTTACTACACACAAACTACAAATGGTTTAGACGTGCTATACACAACAAGTGAATTGTTGCACATAATTTCTTATGTAAATGTCTATTTTGATAAGTTGTGTTCTTGGCTGTTAAATTTTCGGCTGAGGATGCTGGCTCCTGGAGCATCCAGTCGATGGCAGCTGCTTCTATCCAATCCAATCTCTAACGCCAGGGGTTTAAAAAAAAAAAAAGGGGAGAGGAATCCGCCTGAATTGTTTCTTTGATTCCTTTCGTTGTGAATGTTGCTTTTGTCGTTTATTGTCACTGCAGTAATGCATGTGGCGCCGTAATGCGTGTGCTCTCCTGTGACAGGAAGGCGCAGGAAGTCGGCGTGTGCAGATGGGGCGGCCTGTGCCAGGAAAAAAATACTATCAGTGTCAGGGATTGTGTTCCCCAATGATCAGAAGGAGCTGCTGATAATGGTGGTTTTTTTTTTTTTAATCAGCGGTCGTCTTCAAGAACGGGCCGAAAGCTACGTTTGTAAAAATGCAGAATGTACGCCGAGAAGCCAAGTTTCCTTTGCATGACCTCTGCTGCTTTCTCAGGTTTTCAGGAATGACACCCAAAAAGTTGGGAAGCAACACCAAACTTGTGGACTGGATGCCACAGAATGACCTTCTAGGTAGGTATCATTGCAACTAAACAAACTGGCATACTCGCACAGATTATATTCATACATCCGACTCATATTTGGCCGACTTTGGTTTTGTGTTTTATCTGAATTTTGCGTCCGTGTTAAACCCTAGAGCTGAATCGGGCACTTCTGGCTGTGCCTGTTTTTCAGTACCACCTACGTCAAGTGGCACAAACTTGGCAATTTCCCTACCAGTCAACTGGAAAATCTAGGGATTTAATGTTCACTGGGATTAGAGATTAATTGATCTTTAGGTTGTTAAGTCGTTTAGGATTGGCCGTTATTAACACATCGAAGGCAACGTTTGTTCTTATGCATTTTACTTAATTTGATCGTTTTAACTAATGTGTTACTAATGTCCTTCAGGAAGTCGCTGCCATTGCCGTTGAGCGCCTCTGACTCAGACCTCCATTGCTCGCGGCTTTGAATTAATCGCCCTGTCGCGAGCTTTAAATGGTGCAGTTGACCCTGTGACCCCCGGTGGATCTATGCATGTGCCCTTGCACTTTTTACTGCCTCACGGGGGGGCCTGGAGACAGTCCGTCTCTTGTGGGAAGGGACAACGCAAACCCTGTGTTGCCCGTCAGCTATTAGAACTCGCGACCCGGATGTAGCCAGTCTGGGGAAAATTCACCGGAGATGTTACTTTCTCTGGAGCCACTCGGATTTCTGTTTCCTGGTGATGTTATCCTCCAAAGGCTAAACAAGATCCCTGTGCATCTGGCTATTTGATTCTGGACTAATGATGCTTTTGCCTACAGCTTTAGTATTATACTCTATCCGTCTGCCCAACTTCTAACTGCTTACCTGGACGTAGGTCACTGTTTCTTAAACCAGTCCTTGGTGATCCCTAGATAGTCCTTGTGTTTGCTCCCTTCCAACCCCCAGGGAATTGGGAGAGAGCAAAAACATGGAGTCGCTCCTGAGGACTGGTTTGAGAAACGCTGACGTGGTATAATACTATACTGAGTCTCTAAATTACATATATTTTCAACAATTGTCGACCTATTTATGTTCTGGAAATTGTGATTTATTTTTACATTTTACTTTCACTGAATATTCCAGTGGATGAAATATCAAAGATTTTTTTTTTTTAAACCTATAATTAATTATCAGTGAAATGCTCACTTTTTTTTTTTTGTTTTTTGTTTTTTTTTGTGCTTAATTTTGCTTCAGGCTAAAATGACTATAATAAAGCCGTAACTCACGGACAGTCCGGGCGTTCTTCTTTTGCGCTTTCATCTGTTGCTTAGCAACATGCCAGTGAATCTAAGTAAAGCTACACTTCCTCCTGAAATTCATATGAACAAAGTCCATTTTATTTCCTGGTGTGATACAGGGTTGCGCACAAGTCGCTGTGAGCACACATTTCGAACTTTGTATTTTTTATAGTACCGAGGGATTCGATTTGAATTGCAGTTTTCGGCCAGCCGAGAATAGCCAAAGCAGGTGATGCAGATCGTTAAAGAGAAATACATGACTAATTGTGTAGGTCAATGAGTAACCTGAAAGCACCACCAACCCTATAAATGAGGGTTTTCTTTCCAGTCTTTGGTGGCAGTGGAGTAAGGCAAAATGCAAAAGGCTAGCAGACTACTTCTGCAGTTTCTCAAAATATATCTGGCATCCACGCCTCTGACACACCTTTAAGACGCCTTAAATCCTCATTGAAGTATTTCAGACAGTTAAATAGTTGAGCAATCCTTTCTTACATTAATTAACTTCATATTTCTTGATGTGCAGTCCCATGGCCGAGAGCAGGAAACGGGTCATGCGCCTCTGATTACAGTTTATTAAATTATATTGAAATGCTGCTATTCGGAGCCCAAAGGGACCGTTTACGTACTTGCGCGTGGATGAAGATGTGGCCCATATCTCATTGTGCCTATTAAGGTTGATCGCTCGTTGTGTGTGTATTTTCAAGGTCACCCAAATATCAGGGCTTTCCTCAGTCACGGGGGTCTGAACAGCATCTACGAGGCCATGTACCACGGCGTCCCAGTGGTGGGAGTACCACTTTTCGGGGACCACTATGACACCATGACGAGAGTGCAGGCCAAGGGCATGGGCATAATGCTGGAGTGGAAGAAGATGAGCGAGGATGACCTCTACCAAGCCATGGTCAAGGTCATAAAAGACGACAGGTAGCAGAACCACCGTCAAAGTACATGCGATGTTAGATTTTTCCCGCTCGTAGCTAGCTAACGTTGGCCAGGTGAGTGCCCATGGGGGGCCTTCGCTGTTATAGCCTATGGCAAGAGTCAGCTGGTTAAATAACAGATGGCTAAATCACGTCCTGTTTTAATTGGAAATGATGGAACTTCAACCAGCCATATGGTTAAACATACGGCAAACATTTTAAATCTCAAACATGCAACGTTGTTTATTTTCCTGCTTTGCTGTTGCGTAATACCTTAAATTCCACAGAGCTTTAACTAATATTTGCGTTAAGCTAAAGGGATAAAGTATGATGTCTTTTATGGTAAATAGTATAGTGAGTACAGAATACCAATTAATAAATCATTTGAAAGCTATGTAGCCGAGTTTGAGTTTCTCGGTTGTGGAGCAAGAGCGCCACCTGGTGACTAGATTTTTACATTTAGTCCAAAAGCACTGATGCACCATCATGACTACACAGCTGTTTATGAATTTAACAGCAAAAGTCACTCAGTTCAGGGGTGTAGGGATTGGGCGGGAACGTGTACCCCCCATTAAACAGACCTTTTATATTTAAATTATCATGTTGTACATGTAAAGTATGAAGACTGAGTGAGTTTTGGAAATTTAGTGGTCGTTTGGAGTTTTAGTATTTGTACTGTTTTATAATGTGACTTTGCAGGGGTAGATTTCTTCATGCCCCATTTTCCCTGGATCCACAGGTACCGACAGCGGGCACACCTTCTGTCTAACATACACAAAGACCAGCCCGGCCACCCGATAAGCAGGGCCGTCTACTGGATCGACTACATCCTCCGGCACAGGGGAGCAGACCACCTGCGGTCTGCCGTCTACGGCATCCCCACCCACCAGTACTTCCTGCTGGACGTGATAGCGGTGCTTCTGGCTGCGCTGGTCGCCGTGGCGTACGCCGCGTACCGCGTCGCCAGACTCGCGGTAGCGCGGGGCCGCGCGGGCTCCGCCGTGGGCAAGGCCAACGGACACTGTTCCAACGGCATTCCTAACGGGAAGCACAAACGCGTCAGCCACATCAAGCATGACAAGAAAGTGAAATAGGGCGATGCCGGGCGGCACACGCCACACCGAGAGTGCAGACGGTGCATGGAAGGTACGCTTCAGCGGACATCTCTAAATAAAGTTCACTAAAATAAACACACAGTGCGACACAAATTCGGGCTAGGCCAAAGTTCATACCGCTAAAGAAGAAACCATCAGGACAATGGCTTCATTTCTTCCTTCCCCAAATACTTTTTTTTTTGGCCTTTTTGGTGGTGGAATCACTGTTGAAAAATAACTCCAGAAGTCAGACATGCTCTTGAAAACCAGGTGAACCCGCATAATTTCAGTGAACATTTGCAAAGCTCATATAACTTATGGCTAGAGAAAATTCCCCCCCCCCCCGTTATGTGTTTAGCACTTTACAAGTGATTTTAATTCTGAAAAAGAAAAGAACATATGTGCACAGATGCACTCCCACGATTAGGTGAATTTCTTCGGCTAGCATAAGGCTTCTGGTTTATTCCATTAAATCGTTACACTGACAAGATGCTGTTCCTCTAAAACTGCTTGTTTTGCTGCTGGATAGATATGCCGCCCAATCCACTAGCTCAGAGTTTCCAAATCCAGTCCATGTTTTTGCTTCCTCTCAGCTCCCAGCAGCCTGTGCCAGGTATTCGGTGTTCCTGATTGGCTGGGAGCGAGCAAAAACGTGGACTGTGTGGGGTTCCCAGAGGACTGGATTGGGGAAGACTGCACTAGCTGATGGATTGGTATGTTTGTAGACTAGTAGACATGCAAAGAAATGTGTGTAATGCTGTTAATTCCCACTAATATGTAGTTAGAGCTCCCTAGGAATATGTCCTTGGTCAGACTAACTTGAAGACAGAACTGAAATGTTATAAATCTAGCCTTAAAACAAAAAACTTTTAACTGACAAATACTTGTCTAGCAGCAATCAAATGAAAGTTTAACAAGTACTGTAACACCCCATCATCAAGGTCATACATGAACGTAAACGAATGGTGTGTGCGTGTGACTGTGCATATGTGTGAGTGTGTATATATAATAATATATGCACAGACATTATATAATATATTTATATTACACACTGGACACTTAAATATATAAGCAATATAATATTTGAATAAACTATTGCATTCATTTTGATTTTGGACATTTTGAATTTTTGTAAGGGGGAAAGTCCTCTATTGAGATATATATCTATATCTGCACCTACACCCGATACACATGCAATTTTTCATTTTAATCGCTCCCGACTGGAACTAACCATTGATGGAAGCCCTCTGTAAAATTCATGTCAGTCTATGGGGGCAGCTCTTTCAACAGAAATGTATGCAGTGTGTAGCATTATTCGTTAAAGATGACCATAATTTCTACTGTTAAATGTGTCCCATTTAGTGTAATACTCGGAAGTTGGATAATGAATTTTCTAATGAAATGTATGTAAGCACATATGTATATAATAACTGGCTTATTAGCTGAGCAAGTGACCTTTGGGTGTGCGTGTGCCTAACATCTACCAATGTCAGTAGCAGCAAATTAGGAGTTCTCAGCAGAGAACTAACTATTCCGTGGGTTTCATTTATGCGTGGATTTGCATCAGATGTAGAGTAGAGCATTAATACAATTGACCCATGTCTCGTTTAACCTGGGTGAAGGTTAGAGTGACGGCAGTGAATTGGAATAAATCTAGGTTCATATGTGAAGTGATAATAGTGAATGTAAACTATGGGATTGTTTTATTAGAACAACCGGTAGGAGCTTCGTAAACGGCCATAATTAAACGTTCAATAAAGACTAATGTCTGTTTTTTGCTTTGTAAGTTTTAGGGAGCAGCAGTTTGATAGGATACCATGCAACTGTAACTCACTTTACTGTTTACACACCATGCATTCTACTGTCTCAAAGTATTTTCATTGTGTAACTATACTGTGCGATTAGAACGCTGCTTGGGCTATAATTGCCATTTGTAGTGAGTGGAATTTTGGGACTATATCAGCTGTGTGTTCCGGACCTGTTTTGTCTAGTGGGGTTTCATTTACTCGCTGCCTTCAAGTGGTTTATGGAAGGGGGAAGGGTCATAATTCATGTGTGTTCTCTGGGATTTGAACCCACAACCATTGCATTGTTAATATGCGACGCTGTTGGTTGAGGTACAGTAGCCACCTTGACAGATGCTTTAGAAATTCTGGCAGCATAGAATAAGTGGAATGATTGGGCATGTTGGTTTTTTCATGTATGCCATTCTGAGCTATTACACTATTATTATTATTATTATTATTATTATTATTATTATTATTCACACATCAACATTTCAGTTTGGGATCATATTCTTTTGTTCTAATTTACTTTGGTTTCATTAGGAAAGGTGGTTTGCTCACTTCCATCCCATAATTAACTTTGTGGCGTGTACGCACAGATAGTAAAGGCAGGCAGGCTGCTAAGTTTCATTTTTTGTATCTATCCAACGCACAACAACATTTTTTTAGGAAAAGCTCTTGCAAAATAGCGATTATCGGATTCACTGTGACAGTCCATGAAGATGAACCCTTTCGCGATCTTACGGTTGGGCCTGAAGAAGAGGGCTTCCCACATCGATAAAGAAATGTCCTTCATCCTTGGCACTGGGATCTATACTTCAGCTCTCTGTTCCAATGTTGAATTATTATAATTTTTTTTTACAACTATGACAGTTGTTTAAAAAGTTTTAAAGCAGCTAATGACTTTTACAGAACTGTTGTAATGTTTAAGGGTGTTTATTTAGTTGCACTAAAAATTTTAAATATTTATTAACGTGGTATGATAAATCATTTCTGACAAACCTAATAAGTTTTTTTTTTTGTAAAACAAGCAATAAAATGCATAAGGGGGAAAATAAGATAATTACCTGTGGCCTTACTTTTTGAAAAGCCATTTCACTATGAGCCTTAATCATCTGAAAGTGGAAAATCTGATTTATATGTACATCAATACTTGAAAAAATAGAAACACTTTCACATCTTGGCAGGGGTTTTAAAACATTTTTTTCTGTATATGTGTCTGTATGCAGATGGTTGAAGGTCATGACTAGAGAAATGGCAAAAAAAAAAAACAATGCACATGTGACTGAATGGGGCCTTTAGTATCATTTCAGTATTAATACTGTTAGGAAGAGCAGTGCAAAGTTGCTGCAAGTTAGCACTTTACAGATAAAAAGTTGCTTTTCCTTCTAGATTTTTTTTGTAGATCTACAGTGTCTGAAAATGGATCGGTGTACATCCTCCGGGTTTCTGGATAGTTTATTTTTTTTGGAAAGTTATTTGTAACAAAAGATATGAACTGAACGGCCTGTTGAGATCCAAGATACTGTTCACTCTTTTGTTTACGCTCCTGGACATCGTGAAAACGTGCTTTTTCCTACCCGAAATAATCCCTAATTTACAACATTGCCTTGTACTTTTCCTGTAGGTATACGTTTTGATAAAGGTTGAATTTCCATTAAATCCGGCATCCACAACTATAAATGACCTAATTGGTGCTGGCTTTGGATATTTTTTTAATGTTTTCAAATGTTTAAATTTGTCTTTTGTGTGTTCTTATTGTAAATATAATATGAACGCATATGTACACATGCAGACTTACTAATGATAAATAAACATTAAATATTGTTTGCATTGGTTTTATTTCTCCTTTTGCTTGTGTGTGTAACAGTCTTCATGTTTTGGGTATAATTTATTTTGCACCTCAAAGAATACAGGTAGTATAAAGTAGTATAAAGTAGTATACTAGTATAAAGTAGTGTTATGAAAAGCAGAATTTGCAAGCCTTTTTGTAACTAAACAGAACAAGACATATTATTCAAATAATTATGCAATAAACTTTGCAAGGAAAGCATTTTCACATGTTCAGCATACCCTGACACAGGAGGTATTGAATAATTTATGACAGGAAACATCATGATCTCTGAAGAACTTTAAAAAGTAGCGATAGCTGCTAATTGATAAAACATGGGAAGGGCTGTACTGGTCTGTTATTTGTAACAGAAAGTCCACTTTCATAATGTGAGGTGAATTCCCTTCTCAGGTAACTGATTATATTTGCATTATGTAACCTGTCCCTTATTTGCTTGGCATTTTTGGGTATAGCTTAGTTTCCATTGCTTGCCAGTAATTCCTCTCAACTCTTAATAACAATTCTAAATGTTTTTTTGCCTCTCTTAGATTTGAAGGTGACGCCTATGTCATCTAAGCAAAACCAAGGCATTCCTGGTGGTGGGATCTCTACCAGCGCTTCTCGACTGGTCCCACCACCTCTCAAGGCTCTTCTCTGTTCTGGTACCTGTGTTTTGGAATGAACTCCCCCTAGATGTCCGATCAGCCGAGTCACTGAATGTCTTCAAACGACGACTTAAAACCTATCCCTATCAGAAATATCTGGATTAGCACTTCTAGTATTGTACTTTGAGCTCTTTTCCTGAATTAATAATAATAATTAAAAAAAAAACTATTTTCACAGCAGAGTAATGGATAGATGGTATTCATAGGCTGGGTTTTATTGAGCGAGGATCGGTTAAAAATTCATTATAGAGTCTTAAAGCACTTATGCAAGTCGCTCTGGCTAAGGGCGTCTGCCAAATGCTGTAAATGTACATTTCTTTGGGACCAGCTTCCTAAGCGGCGCCCCGACCGCGCAGTCCTGCTGGCCGGACGGAGAGAGAGAACCCAGGTAACAGATACCTGTCTGGTGGCAGAGGGGCAGTAATCGGATGCCCGCTGACCGCTTAGAGGAAAAACTAGTTTGGCAAAAAAAAAACACCAAAACTTTTCATCTAGGCACGTGCTTCATTCGTTGTGGTTTCTGTGGCCGCGGCAAATTGGAAACGGCCTGAGCACAGCCAGCAAAAACTGGCAGACCTGTGCATCTTGGCTTATGAATGCTTTCTCTTTTATAACAAGAAATGGCACAATAAAAACCGATTGCTTTAAAAAAAGAAATTAAATTTTCACCCCTCAGTTCAGCAATTCATTTCCTATCAGGGTTTTCTCTAAAAGAATGTAGATGGGGAATGGATGAAATGCTGGGCATTGTGGGCTCGGGTATCAAGTGCCCACCGCGGGCAGTAGAGTAAATGGCATCACGTACAGCTGCTTCTCAGAGATAGTTTTTGTTTTTTTTTTTTGGTTGTTGTCCGCTTGCTGAGTGAGGAATTGTAACCGAACGCTATGCGGCTTCCTTTTTCTGCGGCGTCCTTTAATTATTGAGGGCCCCGCTTGTTGGCTGGGGGATGGTCACCGATCTGTCGGAGGACGTTACCGTCTGTTTCGGGAAGAAATGAATGCATGAAGGGGTTTATTTAAAACGCAAGATGCCTTTTATTTGAAGCTGCTATCGGGCGTTTTTCGTCGGGGAGATTTTATTACTTCAGTCACTCTGTTTTCAGATTTACTATAAAGCGTCTGAAAAGGCGGAGATTTGATCCTTTATCAGCTGCAGTTCAGAGAACCTGCAGTTTTAGTAGCTTGAAGGGGAATAAAAATGCTTTGAATCAAAGCGTCATTGTAATAGGTAGCAGAATGTATTCGGTTTTATTGCACCAATATAGACAGCATGGCCAGCAACGGAATTAACTGTCTTCGTGAAAATACTTTTTCTCCCTGACGAATATTGTATTTGTTGACAGCAACTTGGATTCGATGGTTCGTTTCAGTTCTCAGTGTAATAAACAGTGGCCGCGGGTTCACTGAGACGTATCCTTCACAGTAGTGACCCCTTCTCAGAATTCATTAATTGCATTTCATTTCAATTGAATTATATTTTCTCTCTAAATTGTGAGCCTTATGTCAAAATTCCTGCATTGAGTCTAATTGAAAGAATTAAAAGAAGATTGTTTGTTTGCCAGTATTAAAGGTCTTCTTCTTCATGTTTTAGGCTTGTTTGATTTTGAGAGGAGAGAGAACAGCAACTTTCTAGATCCTACATAGAGCAACTGATAAACAGCGTAGTGTTTAAAGCTTTTAGCTAATACAGCATGGCCTGGTGTCCTGCCTTAAGGAACTCGGGAACAATGGCCTCTTTCATGTAATTACTCTAGTTGAAAATTAGGGCAAGCATTAATAGCCCATAGTCAAGTAATCTAATTATTCTAAAATTTTTAGAAATGTTGGCGTTTGATTGAGGGCCACTAAGACAGGGTGCTTTTGTGATTGAGGATAGCTGCATCCTTGGTGGGGGTGCAGACCTCCGGCGTGCGGGGCCCTGACCTTCGGCTGCAGCTGCATCCTTGGTGGGGGTGCAGACCTCCGGCGTGCGGGGCCCTGACCTTCGGCTGCAGCTGCATCCTTGGTGGGGGTGCAGACCTCCGGCGTGCGGGGCCCTGACCTTCGGCTGCAGCTGCATCCTTGGTGGG
>JAODKL010000051.1:538234-560409 GCA_026780765.1 Petrocephalus schoutedeni
CCCTCCCAGATAGTCCACGTTTTTGCTCCCTCCCAGATAGTCCACGTTTTTGCTCCCTCCGAGCTCCCTCCCAGACAGTCCACGGCTTTTGCTCTCACCTAGGCAGGCCACATTTTTGCTCCCTCCCAGGCAGTCCACGTTTTTGCTCCCTCCCAGACAGTCCATGTTTTTGCTCCCTCCCAGCTCCTTGCCGGACAGTCTACATTTTCAGAAATGTCCCTGAGGACCAGGTTGGGGAACCCTGTTCTAGGCCAGCTTAGCAACAACCACGGCCCTCACACACACCACAATAAACCTCTTTTTTTTTTCTTTTCATTTGTGGTTTATTTGTAACATGGTCATCATTGTGAGCTGTTCTTTTAACTCGTACAAATATGACACATTGACTCCAAAACAGTTCAATAAATATTAGCAAACATTTTTTACTTGTACTCTCAGCTTTACGAGCAATATCTACTATGAAATGACCAATCAATTCCTAGCAGTACGAAGCAGTGTTTATGTGACACACCAGGCTATTGTGTACACTTGCCGCTGTACCATCAACTTCCTTATGTGGTTCTGCCACATGAAGCTGTTTTGCTGCCTCAGCTGGGTTCCCACGCACGCTGCTCCCCATGTGTTTCACATAGATTGTGGAGAACGCAACAGGAAAGCACGACAGACTTCACAAGATAAACATTGCAGGAGATGCATTTCAGCAAGCATCTTCCTCTTAGCCAACCCACTGCTTTGTCAACCACACACCTTGCCCTGCAGATTTTGTAATTATATGGTTTGTGCTCTGCTGTTAATGATCCAGTGTCTGGAATTATGGTGTTAAAGCCGTTTTTGCAGTTGATTTGCGGCATCACCTAGTACACAGAAGCTTACATCGTCACTGGCAATTTTCTTTGCATGATTTGGGAGCAGGGGAGCTCTAAATGGAACAAGTGGTTACAGAAAACGGATGGATGGGTTTGGGAACAGCAGTCCTTGTTCAATTGCATTCCAGTATCTCAGCAGTCAATGAACCTGGGGGGGGGGGCTTCCATGTAGAAGCTGTAGAAGGGGCACCATCATACCAAGTTGGCTAACTAGACTAGCTACGATTATATACCCAGCAAAGCTCTCAGTCTGTGATGATGTTTATACGTGAGATACTTGTGATGCTTAACTTGTGGTGCCTTTACGTTGTAAAATGTTTTTCTGCTTCACCAGCAAGGTTTGCTACCCCCCCCCCCCCCCCCCCCCCCCCCCCCACCCAGGGTTTTACATCAAAGAACTCTGTATAAAAACAAACAAACAAACAAGTGTTTCATATTGAGCACAGCCCTGCCGGCCTCTACGACATGTGAGCACCTCCTTCACTGCGCTGAGTGACTGTCTGCACCTGACTGTCTGCACCTGACTGTCTGCACCTGACTGTCTGCACCTAATCAGGCCGGACAGCACAAATTCTGAGAGTCGTCTCGTTCTGAAACTGTGGGCCCACTATTGTTGATTCCATGCAGCAGTTTATTCAGATGTTGGTGCACATTGTTTGTGGGACTGTTTAAGATTCTGCTTGTAATGGGAACGTTGCCGGGTTCAAATCCCACGGGCAAACCCAGTGATTTTTACTGTTTAGCCCTTGAACGGGGCTTTTAACCCGAAATTGCACCAAACGTGCTGCCTGGCCCTGATGTTTCAGGTCTATGTTGCTTTGGAGAAAAATGCCTGCTAAATAAATAAATAATAAAAAAGAAAACAAAGGGGTGGGGGGGGGGGGGGATTGAAAAACAAAAACAACTCAAATGTACTCTGAGTACTTTTTAAACTTTAAGTACTTCTCAAACAAACTACTTACTACTTCCTTTAGTATTTTCTAGGAGAAGCTATACTTTTGCTCAACCTCTTTTGGAAGTAACAGTACTTTTACTTGACTACAATTTCTCAGTATTCCTTTCACTCTTGGCGGTGGCATGGTTGGGAAAGTCACCCCGTGTGGAGGGGGGTTGTCACAGTGCTTCCCATGCTGTCTGGTTGGGGGAAATATTACCTGCAATGCAGATGAGCTCCTCTAGCCCACTGGTGGCTTCTCCTCTGTCTCACAGATGTTCTTTCTATGCGACTTCCGTTATTCGATCGTCACTCTCTTCCCAGCAGAAACTGATTCGCAGCCACCCAAAGGCACGCGGTGAGATGGGCAGGCGTCAGAAGGTGCCATCGCGTGTGTGAGTCTACGCCCCGACAGGGGCCTGCTATCGCTTCCAGGCTGTTCCCAGCCTGCTGCCCGATTCTCCCTAAAGCTGGCTTCATGCTGATCGTGACTCTCTACCAGATAAGTGCTTATGGGGAACGGATAGGAATGAAGTCTGTCAAAATTCTCATGCCTGGGTATTATGGTATTTATGACCATACGGTTAAAAATCGCAGCAGCACTGTATTACTAGTATTGCACGGGCTTTATGAAATCCTCGCATCCCGTGGTAATCTGTTCAAAATTTTCAACATCATGTAAGTGTTTCTAAATGGGAATATTTCTTTTTGCGCTTCGAAGGATACCTCTGTGCTGCCTCCTGTCTCACCCAAGTCTGTGGATATTTATATGGGAAATGGCCAATTGTTTAAGTGCCGCGAATATACTATAACACAAAAGAACGATATGTGTCTGAGAGGGTTTTTTAATAAGACCCTTAATAATATGTATTTTCAATCTCGCATTCGTTTGGGAATTGGCAATAGCTACTTCACCCGGCTTATTTGTTGCTGAGCTGGTGGCAAGTGCCCGGCTGACATTTAACATTTACGGCTGGCTGGCGTGCCGCAAATTTATTTTAATGTTTATCTCGCACTGTCAAATGTCCTTGAAATACCAATAGTTTTTTTTTGTCCCCGAGGAGCATTTAATTTTATATATGGTATATTGAATATAAATGATTCTCTGTGATCAGTCCCGCTAAGAGAGCTTGTGGTTGGGCACTGCCTTGGGGCTGGAGACACTCCCTGTACCCCCGTCATTCAGGGATCTTTGGGGGAAAGGGCTTTGTCTGGGAGGGCAGAGAGGGGAGCCATTGGCTGGGGAATAAGCTGAGGCTTTCAGGGGGCAGGAGTCAAGGGAGAAGTCCTCGGGGCATCAGGAGCACATCATTTATTTAGCTTTGCAGATATTCTTACCAAACTACCTTCCAGCTCCCCTCCGGAGATGTGAACCAGCCTCCTGATCGGGTCAATGATCTGTTCCCTGTCGCCGCTGACCCAGGCTTTTATATAAATGTGTTATATCTGATTATTAACATAACATGCATAAAAAAGTGTATATGTCGATAAAATTTAAAATGTCTGAATGGGGGGGGGGGGGGGGTGCAAACCCACACTATGCATAGTGAAGCAACCTGTGAAATTCATGTGTGTCCCAGTTTGTATAAAATTTACAGTTATGCCACATTTATTCCTAGCTGCCTGAATTATTTAAACCATAAGGACAGAAAATTGTAGCGATGGGCGATGTTTATTGCAGCGTCTCGGGAGTGAGCAGTACAAAATGAGTATAACCGTAGTTATATTTTCCGTCTCAGATTTCCCTTTGGGGACCCTGGAGATTGAGGGGGTTCCCTGGGAGGGGAGGCCGTGTGCATTGCCGCTGCGGACCGCCGCACAGACGAGGCCGAACATGGCAGCCTCGCCGGGCCGCCTTCAGCGGGGCGCCCCAGCTCGCTTGCAACCAAAACCGAGACTTGACAGTGTGTTTTGGTTTCCCAGGCAACGGACAAAGGAAGAGGTGGGATGTGGCAGAGAATGGCTTGACTACGGCATGATGCGAGTGCCTAGACAGATTCTTGTTGTTAAGGATTAAGGGAAGGCTGACAGATATTTGATTCCCATTCTGTTTATATAAAAAATAAGGTCTTTCATTAGGCCGTGTCTAGGTGCTAGGTGGGTGGCGGACTCGGAACAAGAATGCGGAATTTATGTTAAGTTATATAAACCGATGAATTTTACATGACATGCCTACTGACTTTTTGCTATTGACTTATGTGGGGGAAAAAAAAAGTACGTTGAGTGGGAGTTGATTCATTTGTTTGATACTGAGAAACAACAGTTTTTCAATTACCTTTTAATTAGTACAAGTGCCACTCATCAGCGCTACAACAACAAAATTATGCGGAACATTTTCCATAGCTCTGTATTTGCCGTCGCTGTTGAAAACGGCACAAAAGGGGCACACGATCTGCCTGTAATCACGCATATTCCCCTCCGCTCCGCGGGGCACTGCGCACTAACGCATGTGTCAAATGCAATCGCTGCCTTGTAATTGCACCGTCCTCTGAATGCGACGTCCAATGCGTGGTGTGATTCACCTTTCGAGGGGATCAAAGCGCAGCCCTTACACTCCAGCGCTCGCTATCAGAACTCGGCTACGCCTGCAACCTTTCAGAGGTGTCTTGTTCCGTCTTTGATGGAATTAAAGGCCCGGCTGTCAAGGCCTCCTCCCTCATAAGGACCCAGCTTCTGCCACTGCTGCGATTTAATATTGTGTTACTACACCGTCTCATTTGGCTCACTCGTAGTTTGAACATAGAAAGACTTTACTTTCACCAGAAATTGTTTAATGGTGTCCCAGAGGCTGACACCTCCAGGGTTTGGGTCCGGATCCCTCCTCCAAACCCTTGCCGCATGGGTTTTCCCCCGTTACTTGTTGTCTTTAAACTGCTGCTTTGCCATAGGCTGGCATCCTGTCCTGGGTGTACTTCTGTCTTGTACCTTATATTACCTAATATAGGCCCCCCAAATCCTGCCCAGATGCAGTTGGAAGGTTAGATTATTTTGTCACGCATATGTCATATGTGTTTTACAATAATAATAGGGCCATGCACAGGAACCCATATGAATTAAATAATCAACAATCCAAAAGTATATAGAATGTATAGAATTTATAAATTATTTCTGTATTTGTCTGACTGCACATTTATAACTAGTTATAGGTTACTGGATGTTTAGCCTATAAGTAAAAAATGACTTGAAATGACTGAACGACCCTGACCTGTCTGGCCACTCGTGCCTGTTGCCAGTGACATGTTTCTGCATGAGGTGGTGAATTCGCATGGCGAGGCAGTACTCATCTGCCCTTTTTAATGAGTCCGCGGAATGAGGAGCGAGCGGGGCCCTGGTGGTGGCAGATTGACGGTTTCCCACCGGCGGGGGCCATCACGGGACGGGTCAGTTTAGCGGTTTTAGCTACAGCACAATCAGCCCGTGCCCCGCCTCTGACGGAGCGGGCCGGAGGGCTGTCAGCTTCGATATTAATAGCTACAAGACGGCAAACATGACACGTGCACCTGGGAATAAATCTGAATTATCGCGATGGTGCCCAGGTACAGAGTGCAGCCGAATTGGATTAACGCGGAGACGGTGTGTGATGTTGGATAGCGGCAGGCAGCAGCCATCTTTAGCTACTCATCACGGGAGGTCACCGATACTGCCAGATCATGCTGATTAGTTAATTAAATCAATCAACATCTGGTCATACCAAAACTGGCATAACTGTTAAATAGACCAATTATCACGTACACTTTGTCACTAAGCTAATATTTGTCAAGTACATTCTGCCTTACATCCATAAGGGAAATTGCAAGTTAGTGTGATGTTCCTATTTATTTTCAGCTCTCACATTTCCGACAGCATCTATTGAGTTCCGACCATCTAACATTTATAGATCCAATATAATACCAGTATAAATCGTAAACATAAACATATAAATAAAAGCTGCCATGGTGCTGTGAATTATATGTTTTGTTTCTGATCCTGAATACAGTGTTATTGTGGTGTCATGCAAATGTTGACACAGCAACAGGCAATTTTATTTGAGGCTACGTGTTCTGTTCAATTAAATCAACGAGGTCGTCAGTCCTGACTGCTCACATTCTGTTATTTTATGTAAAGAAATGTCACTTTATGCTGTATTATCATGCCAAATGTGTCATAATAGCCTGTACTAAAAAGCTCTCAGAAGTTTCCTTTATTCACAAAATAAGCGCAATTATCGTAAAATGCCCTGTACTTTAAAATAGAAGTAAAAAAAAGTAATTCACTATTACTATGCAATACAAAACCCTGGAGCAGATATTACCTTTATTATGTACTCTGTTTTTATCATGAAGGAAGAAAAAACAGTCTGCTCTGCCTACTTACTCGTTTTAAGATGCAAAAGCTCCTCTTGGATAGACGTATATTAAATGTAGTAAAAACGCTTGTAAATCAGATCGAATGTGTATCTTCATGTCAAAGACTCCTTTTAAGCTTTACTAACAGGAGCACAGCTCCATTCTGCAAGTGGCACGGCTGTCAGGAGCTCAACACGGAGTCATTTCAGACAAATATCAAGAGGAAGATAAAGCCAATACCTGGGTCATGGGCCAAAACACCTAGGAGACATTTTCAAGGAGCCCCAGTCTAAAGGAAGGAAGGAAATATTTGTCCGTGGGCTTGATTGCCGTTTGTTTGTCGGCTTGATGAAATGATCGTAAAATGGATTAAAGAAAGCGTACAAATTGCTGGAGTCGCATTGTATCCTCCAGCTGATTTCACGCTGAAATACGCAATGAGTCATTACTGGGGAGTGGGGCTTTAATTTGGATGTAATTTCAGTGTTGAAGTACGTTTGATAAATAGATCTGTAAAATTAAAAAACATTCGTCGGATTTGCCTTAAACAAGCATAAATAGGTACATGTAGGGATTGTTTGCCAGGCATTGGGATTGTATCATGCAGTGGATCTGGATGGGGCATCAATGGCTTAGAAAACCCTGTCCGCAGCCAGGAAGACGGAATAGCATTGGGGATCAGGTTAACTGGAAACGATGATAGTTGCATATGTGATAACATGTGATACCTGATGTGATAGCACATGTGATAGCATGAGATACCTGATGTGATAGCACATGTGATAGCATGAGATACCTGATGTGATAGCACATGTGATAGCATGAGATACCTGATGTGATAGCACATGTGATAGCATGAGATACCTGGGGTCTTTGTCAGTAACATTGGGCTGAGTGTAAGAAAGAAGGGGTTTAATACAGGTCACACTAGTACTTGCATGTGGAATGCTATCTCTCAAACCAGATGCTGGCATGTAGGGATCCAAAAGATTCAAGAAAATCGAGAATTAAATATTGGTTTAAAAATGAGAAATTTGTTTCGTTCATCAAATAAAAAACGAACCGGTTTCTTTATTAGAAATATATTTATTTTTTTGGCTGCCTGGTTACTGTATTTGAGGGTATAACTTGTGATATCAAACGGGCACCAATTATCAATTTATTGCTTGTAAATGTTTAATGATGATACCAGCTATGTACTAATGTCTGGTGTTCTTCATGAGAGTTGTAAAGGTCACAGTTGATCCTGGTAGGCTGGCTCAGGTGACAGTACTCCTTTATTTTGTATTTTATGTGAGGAACCTGTAAGCTAGTCCTGAACAGGGGCTGAGGGCAGGGAAGGTAGACTGGCTGCAGGGAGGTTTATAGCTCAGAGGCTTGGGGATCGTTGTCCGGAAGGTCGCGGCTTTACTGTATATCCTGTGCCCTAGTTATCATGTGACTATTGGGCCCTTGACCTCAGCTGCTTCTGCAATGCATTCCCCAAAATTTCCTGGTCTCACATGTACATGCCTGTGTGTCTGAATCCCATGCAATGGGTATGATGGGCTATTAAATACAAATCAATTCTACATACAAATGGGAAGACAAGTGTTTTTCCTAGCACTTTACTTGAAGCTGTTATCTGTAAGCAGTATAAATACCTTCATAATACGTTATAATGGTCAGTATAAGGATTGTATAAGCATGAAAGCATCTCCTACTGACAGTAATAAGGCTGATTGTGATACTTCATAGGCTCCAATGAAGCTCTCATATACTGTATAATGCACTATAGATACCTTCATAATGCATTATAATGGCCACTATAAGAATTAAGGATGTTTTGTACTGCATCATGACGGTATCTATAACAGCATTCATAATGGCTATAATGTGTTATGCATTTTTAATAAGTATTTATAGCTATTTCTATAAAGCTTTATGAATGCATTATAATGAGTTATGAATATGATTATAGATTCATACAGACATGGTATTCATATAGTGTTCATATTTTCACATTTAAAGCTCTGTTTTCTGTCATATCTGGAATTGCATTCTTTTTTTTAAATCTTTCTTTCTTGAAATCCAGGCCTTTTTTGTTGTTTTCATTTAATCCCTGAAAAGAAGGGCGGTGTAATAAGATTTCTTAAATCTCTGCCATGTGCATCTGTCACAGTCGCCTTTCTCTCGAAAGGAGAGAATTTGCAGTTATTGACGAGCGGCTAGCATTTCTGCTTTATGCCTGTGGGGTTACGGGTTTGATCCCTGCCCCTGGCTGCTTGTGTGGGGGTCCTGTCCCTCTGGAATAGGCTTCCAGTGACCCTGCATCGAATAATACTAAACGGAGTAGCAGAGAGACTAGCCGTCATATGCATGGAAATCCACCGATGCCCAGCGAACAAGAATCTGTCAGACCCATCACTCTGAGGCAACTCAGGGCATCAATATTGCTATTATATGACTACACCCATATTAATTTGATAACCATGTTTCCACATTGTGGTGTGAATTATAGAATTATATATTTAGGCATGCAATTCACATAAGTGTTGATATACTTCCTCGCAAACTGTGCAACTGTAGGTTATATTAACGTCCATCCGTCTTCGGATTATTCTGGACAGGGACAAATGGGGGACTGGAGCCTATCCCATGCGACATGGGGAACAACGCCGGCATGTCAGCCTGTCTCAGCACACATACAACAATTAACCTATCGGATTGTGGGAGGAAGCCAGAATACGCAGTGGAAACCCACACACCGTGAGGAAAATGTACGAATCCCATTGGTGGGGTTCAAACCTCCAAACCACCACAGGGGTGTGGTGAGTCTGGATCCAACCTCAGGCAGAACAGGACAAATGCCAGCGACACACCCCGGATGGTACACGACCAGTCTGTCACAGGTCTTGTAAAATATTAAAGTGCATATTATTGCATATTATGGTAATTTTTTTTTCAGGCTGGTGAAATTACTTCAGTCATTTCCTTAACATTTCTAATTTGCTGTTCTAATCACATTTGGGCCCACGGATAATAACAAAGCTCAAAAGACTATTCGAAGATTTTAAATTCTAATCTGGAGACTCAAAACATAGATGGAAATAGAGAATGATAAAAGGTCATCTCCTCCCAGTTTACGTCGTCTTAAGAAGCTCTGGGTATGAGCAGAATGGATCTTGGCATAATCTTGGCATACTCATCACAGGCGTGAGTAACAGAGCTGCGTGCATTGTAGCTGAGTTTAAAATGTGTAACACTCTGCATTAATTTAATAACTGCGTAACTTAATGAAATGCAGTTCAATTCCTGTTTCTTTTTTTTAACGCTTCCTAACATGGTTTCCCAGTGTTCTTTGAAGAAAAAAAAAAAAGATTCAGCAAATTTAGCAAACAGAGTTAGTTATGGCATTAGCAATGGAAAGAAACGTGATTAATATTATACAACTTTTATTGCCGGCATGAAAAAGCCAGAAGTCAACGGAGAATAGGAATACAAACCGCAAACCCTCGAAATAGGTGCCAAGGCCAACTAGCACGCCTGATCCACTAGGCATGCTAATCACAGACAAATTAGAGTTACGCTTTTCTCTTATGCCTCATTATTCGGAATCATTACCGAAGCTGCATGTGACCCACTACATGTGCCAGGTATCCAAGAGAGTACCAACTGATCACAAATTCGGAACGCGGTGTCCGCGGAGGACAAGGCTAGTGGGGCTGCTGGGAATTCACATGGTCGAGGAGACGGGGGCTCAGGCTAGCGGGTCCCGCACCGGCTGGAAAAAGCTTGCGACGGCAGTGAGCACGACTCGCTTCGAGACTTCTGCTCTTTGCCAAGGTGTCTTACATGTCTGCTCCGTCTAACGCCGGATCTCAGTGGGCCCATGGAGGTTCACCTGTCAGAACGGTTGTCAGGACTGTCAGAAGCAGGTTGGCATCTGACTCTTAGTGTCCAACTGCCCTCTTAAACATATGGAGATCTGCTTTGAAGTCAAACCCTGCTCTCGAACATCCCACACCTGTCTTATCTCGTTCTTCCAAAAAAGAACTGTCTCTATTCATGCCTGGTATCACCTCCTATTAATGAATGCATATCAAGACACATATATAAGGAATCCTAAGGACTGACAACTACAGTTTTTTAGTTATATATAATAAATGTATTTTTAATATACTCTTGGCATAAACAATCCCATTAATATCTACTTCCCTTGTCAAAGCATCAAGGTGTAAGAAGACAGCCTCTGACACAGGTTTCAACTACTCCACATCCAAAAACTATTTGCTTTTTTTTTTTTTTACTGATTTGCGTGTATTTTGTCTGCTTACACATCCGCTTACAAATGAGCTGCCTTCCTCGATGTTAATGGTCACATTAATATGCGACATGGCAAACTATTTCGTCAAGGAACAAATCACAGAGCCTGAGGCCATTAACGGACAGCTTTACACTGAGATGAATCACTGCCACTCAAGTGGTGCTATTGGCATAATTGTATTAGCCACTAGTGCCTTTTTTTCATTAAGACATCGTTCACGTTAGAGAAGCGAAATGATACCCGTCTCCCTGTTTCTAGTCTGATGATTTTAACGAAAAACGTAACTAAATTTACCAGGCTTCACCAACATTACTGCCCGTACATATTTTAGATTGTACAGATTGTAACTTTTATTTTTATGGGCATTTTTTCTCCACTGTTTAGTATCTTGTGCCAGATAATTTTTTCCAAGTTACGCATCGAGCTACGACAGCTGATATGATTCATGTATTTTTCTGAGCAAATTGGAGTCATTATGGTTTTTTGTTAACTTTGGGGATGTGTTTACTGTTAAGAGCAGATGGCAATGACAGTCAAGAGGCGGTAATAGCATTTAGAGCATGATTTAAGTGCAATACACTTAAAAGGTAAAAAAAAAAAACAGTTTGTCACAAAAAGTTTTTTCTTTTCGAAAGCCAACGGATTTGAGCAGGTTGTCACAAAATAACAGGCGTGTGCTTACATAGCTAAAGAAAGCCAGGAGAGTAATTTCAGACTGGTGTCATGTGTCTCTAAATATATAGTGATTTGTTAAAGCTGGGAATTGGCATGTTCTGCACAAACATTGTTAATGTATCGATCAAGCTTTCATAGCTAGCTGCAAATAAATTGCGCTAAAGCATTTTTTTCACCCCCTACCAGGGAAGACTTGCAGGCTTATATAGGTTTGCGTTATTAATCTGTTATCTTAGGCCAACAGCCGAAATAGGAAAATTATTGATTTTTAGGTTGAGCTGAAGAGGGAATAAATCATAGTTTGGAAGAACCGTACATTTTTATTTTATTTTATTTTTTTCTTTCTGCCTCGTTGTCTGCTAACAAGAAGCGCTTTTGACTTGCTTTGGAGCCAAATATAAAGACATGACATTATTTTGAGAGCGCCAACCTGTGTGAATGTGTGATATGAACACAGGTGTCCGTGGGGCTTTGTTTATGTATGTGTTCGGAAATACAGACCAGACAAAGCATCGTGGCACATTATTCTGATTGTGCTTTTTATAAGGTTTAAAAAATAGCTGCACAGTCTGGAACTGAACAGCAATGGAATACAATGGATTCTGGGGATTTTCGACGACTGTTGGGAGGGTGGGTGGGTGGTTGCCTGGCTACAGAATCCTCTGTTTCCAGAAGCAGCATGCAGGTTCTGTGTTAATCCAGCTCTTTCACTGATTTCAGACAACACTAGAGTGTCACATGCCAGACGGGTTTACGGACAACGAACTCTGTCAGCGATGCTGGAGCACCTAATTGGATGCAAATGAAGGAGCAGAGAGGGACTTGTGACGTGCACACAGGCTAGGGCAATGCTAGCTGAGCCTCTTTAGCGGGGTGATAACGAGAACGAGCGCGCTTCGCTAAAATGAGAGCTCAGAATATAAAGAATATGGGGATAGTTCTTAAATTGGGTTTCCTCAAACAAGAAACTGTGACTTTCCAGTATAAAACATTACAGATGAATCATTTATTCATCCATATATATGTGTATATATATATATATATACACACATACACACACACATATATATATATATACACACACACATATATATATATATATATATCCATCCATATATTGCCCCCGTCAAATAAAACAGTCCAATAAAATGACGCTTTAACAGAATGCTGTGCTGGTTTGGGTCATACATCCCCTCTGACCTCACTATTTCTTTGTAATAGATGAAACATTTTAATATTGTAATGCATTGCTGTAAATTTTTTTTGGACATATGCTACGCACGTTTACAATATAAATAATTGCTAGTGTTTTAATGCTTTCAAATGGTTTAAAATTGATATAAGAGCATAATATTTAGGGATAGCCTGTATAGCCTATATAATAGAAAAATCTCTGCGGATATCGTTAAATATTCATTTCCATCTCCTTCTGCAAAACTATTTTACTTTTTCAGTGCTTTGCATGTGTCATCATTTGCAGATGCATTTTGTTGAATATGCAAATGTAAAGTGCACTCTTATGTGTCTTTTAGCACACCAAAAGAAGAAAAAGTTAAAAAGCACGTTTAAAGTCCAGGCAAAGGTGTGACTTTGGGCTGAGCATTGGGTGACGTTGAGGCCTTCACCCATTTTGTGATTATATGTGGGCGGGGGGAGTTGTATTCGCCAGTTTTAATCATTGGGGTTACAACCCCCCCATCTCTCCTATAATTTACCCCCATGAGCATAGGATTACAGAAGGATGAATCTTAGAAGCTGCTGATATACATACCATGCTGTTTGTTCCTTGTTTATTAAGTGATGTTGTATTGGCATGCCACAGTGAGTTTTTGTTTTGTTTGTTGTTAGGGTTTGTTATAGACATACCTGTCATTCCTCTCCATGTGCTGATATGCTTTGGGCAGTAGCTGTCATGGTGATTTTGGCGGTTACGTCCACCTGAAGGGCTCTAGTTTAGTCCTGCTCTGTGGGATAGGTGACATCTGACTGGACTGGAGTACACTACAGTATTACTACCTGCTGTACCGCTTTTACCAGGCCGTCGCAGCCTTTGCGGGCCCTTGTCTAAAGCTGCGTTAAATCACTGCTGAGGCGTAGTTTCAAATCCAGAGAAATACACAAGACCTTCGGTCTGAACCGTACGGACGTGATATTGTGATTTGCGTTGTGTGCAGATTTAGAAGACATCAGATAAAGAGGACATATCTCTGATTGCGTTTTTGCTTAACCCTGTGCTTTTAGTGCATATTGTGATTTTGTTCCTTAGTTCCTTTGTTCTTATGATGTTTGCTTGCTGGTTCTATAGAATTTGCTACACAAGCCAACCCGAACAGGACTGCCATTAGGGAATCCTTTCAAACAAATGTGTCAAAATCTTTTATTCATAGAAAGCAACAGAACAGACCGAGGAGGACGAATAAGCAGGCGGTGTCTGCCTCGCGTCGACTCGATTCGGAGTTTCACCCATCTATTTTCGGTTAAAATGACTGTGCTGTGGACCACCCCGCCGCTCGGGTGGACAGTGACCTGCTCACGAATGCATTGTTCATACTGCGGTGTCGCTAAAGCTAGCTAATAAAATACAGGGCCCCATCCACAAATAAAGTCAAGAAACAAGGAGTTACAAAGAAAATGGTAGCATTTTACTTGAGGGGGCACAAGTAACCTACTAACTCAGTTACTACTCAAGTACAAATCATGAACAAATATAGTAACTGCATAAAACATAGACCGTCAAGACTGATTAATGATGAATGAACGGGGAATCAGTATGAAACTAATGGTTTCTGGTTAATTGATACAGTAAGTAAGAGTGTATTACGACACTATGTGAGTCCCCTCAAGTAATGCGTTACCGAGAAAATGAATTTATAACAATCAAGGTCATCAGGTGAGTTGCAAGTCATATAGGAAGAGAACTTGCTGACTGTTGTAAGAGATTAATAGACGTCTTGATGCTGTTTATTCTTTACTGAATGGTGTGCAGTCCTTCGGGGACAGTTATCTGCGTGCTTATTATAGCCCTGGCTTATATCTGTATATGCACAGTGTATAACACGCTAATGTACATGTAAGTGTCCCTGTATGGATACAATCACAGGCTCTTTACCGCCTTAACAACACCACTCACCCGTCAGGTGAACGGCGTGTACAGAGGGAGAGAAATGTATTGTTCCTGTACACTCGTGATAAATGAATGGACGCGATTCACGGTATTTAGGAAGGAGGGGGAAAAATGTCGCCCTGTGAGTTATTTAGCAGCCAAATACCCTGAATGATGTGTGACGCTTAATGGAATTTTAATGCACCTACTTTGAACCGTAATACAGATTATTGAACCTGAAGGCTTCGCCGGTACCTAGACAGAGGTGTGATTGAATTTGGGGTGTTTTCACTGCCACACTTCAGCCGGACATTAAAATTCAAGTTAGCCTTAAGCGCTACCTCTCTCTCATTAATAATATAACAATGTGGCCATGAATCAAACAATTCCGTACTGGATTCATTACATCCAGCAAGAGAATGGAGTGAAATTACAAATGAGTTTGCAGTCATTAAGGCTCAAATGACAGACAATTAGCCACTTGAGGCGCAAGGTGAAATTAGAGGTCTGTGATAGCGTTTTATTCAAAAATCATTGCGGAAATCTGGCGCAATTTTGAATATTGAGTATAACCCTGACTTCTGTCATGTTCTGCTTTCATTCTCAATTTCAGCCCTCACCATTCATGGTTTATCACATTTACTTAATGTCTAACTTTGGTTTAAAGTGCAATGCTAACAAGTTTGGTTCATTGAAGAGAAAGATCCTGTATTTTGATTGGCCAAGGGTATGACTTGTTAATGTGCCCCGCCCCCCTCTCGGGGCTGTTAGCACGGGCCTGATGAACTATCTGAATTTTGTTGAATAATTTGGAATGCAGATCTAGAAAAGAGTCCTCTCCAGCAGAACTGGTGCTATTTCTCCCTGGAACTCCCAACACGTTTAGTTATTTTTATAAAGAAAACTGTACAGTAAGGTCAGCCACACTCAAAGGCGGTGGGAGCTTGAGATGGGATGTCACCGGTGGGCTCGGGCTGGCGCTGACGCACGCTCCGTTTTCGGGCTTGTTGTTACTCCCCCACTCTGCATCCTCCTTCTGTTCCTCCTGTCATTTCTTTTCCCCCGGACGTCCGATACCTGTCTCGACTCCTCTCGACTTGATGGCCGAGAAATACAAAAAAAAAAAAACAAGACGGGCAGAGCCCCCTTCTTCACTTTCAAAAATGAAGAATATTCCGTTGTTTTATTTAACTTCGGCATTGTCTAAATTTACAGCCCTGCTGTAAGGCTCATTGTGCCTGCGGTGGGTGTCCTTAGCTAGTCTGCTCCTGTCTCAGTGTGTTTTCAGTGCCTGGGCAGTACCTTGGTGGGTGGCATTGTCATCTCATACCTCCAGAATTTTGGTTTCTTCTGGCACCATCTGTCTGGTCAGTTTTTTTTTTTGGTGTTTGTTGTATCTACCATTGAGTTGATTTGGAAAGTCTACATTTCTGACATTGCCTGTAAGGCTATTCTGTACTAAAGCCTGGCATCCTGTCTAGGTTGTATGCTCCTTTACGACCGGCGTTCCTAAGCATCGGGTCCGGACAGAGCGTTTGCTTTGGGACGGGCCCCGATCGCTCAGTGGTCGCCTGAAGCATTGCGGCGAACACGATGGCCATCATTGCTGTTTTCGCTAAATAACGCTACTTGACGAAATGAGAAACGTATAGCGATGGTAATGGGTATACCGTGACCTTATTTCAGCAGAGCAGTAAATAGACGCACCATAAAAAAATACGCCATTATTTTATGATGCCTCCGCCTTTATTTTCCCCTTTAAACGTTACGTACTTGTTGAGAGCCGGTGGCTGTATTTCAGGAATGGCTTGGTTGGGGCCCTATCGGAAATCTCCAAAGCTAGTTCCTTTCTGCCAGTCACCTGGTGTAAGTGAAGAGCTCTTAAAAGCTTCCTCCTTCTGTACATCCCCCCCCCCTTTTTTAAACCCATCTCCTGCTTTTCATGGAGCTACAATGCTGTGAAAATAAATAAAATAAGGGGGCATGATTGACTAAAAAAATAAATAATCTTGTCTGAAAACGTCTTTTGTGTGCCTTTTTTCTGTGCCAGTCGGAGATCGGATCAATGCGTGAGCAGAGCCGGGGAAATAAGATCGCGTATCACGGCGAATGGACAAGCGTTTGTCTTTGATGCGCTCGATCCCGGTTAATCTTCTCAGGTACGGCGCTCATGCGGTGCCGCACAATGTTTTCCGGCTACTGTCCATGGAAATTATTTTAAAAACTTTTATCAAACATGGTGTCACCTGTACAGTTTTGACGTGCCAAGTGTTTAATTGTATTTATCAAATATTACTACGTTAGATTTTGGAGTGAACGATAATGTGGGTTTTTCCAATAATTTTGGGAGTCTTTGTTCAGCTATTTATGATTCTTCTATTTATGAGATGATGAATTGTTTACTTTTATGCTTAAATCTGAAACAGATAAAAAAATTATAATATATATTTAGAACACTTGGTAACCCTTTCTATGAATCCCATGTTCATAAAGCCTAATAACTGTTCTCATAGTTCTGTAACACATTCATGAAGTATTATAAACATGGCTGTAAATATTGATAAAAAGGCATAGCACATTAAAGTCATGTTTCTCATGCCTTGTGATTGCTCTATGAAGGTCTCATCTATAATGTGCTGTAAATACCTTCATAATGCATTATAATGATCAGTATAAGAATTAAGGATGCTTTGTACTGCAGTATGAAGGTATGTATAGTGCATTATAGATGAGAGCTGCATAGAGCATTCAGAATGCATCGTACCCGACTATAATGTGAAAGTCCTTTTTATAAGTAGTTATAGTCAGGTTTATAATACTTTATGGATGCATTGTAATACATTATGAATGTATCCGTAATGCAGCATAATGACTGCTTTAAATAAAGTGTCACTTTATACTTTCAAAGATTTTGCTAGAAACTAGTTACAAGCTAGAAGCTAATTCAATTCATTAAAGTCTTTTTGGGTATTTTACATATAATAATGCCAGCAAGTTGGGCACGGCTTCATTTGTAGAGAGCATTATGACAAGACGAGGGATGTCAGCAATGAAATAACAGGATTTGTGGGTGGGCTGCACACTCGGAACATGTCTGCAGAATAAAGCGACCAGCAAGGCAGTTCTTGTAGGTAAAAAAAGGAAGATTTGGATGATTGACATATTATGTGATAAAATATGCACCCACAGATCAATCACTGTTATGACACTAGCAGAAAGACATTTATTTCACATGGTATGGCAAGTGTGACACAAACAACCCTCAAAAGATATCTGTTTAGTATGGATATATTTGCAGGTAATATATTCTGAAATAATGGTGTGATTTTCTGCATGACTACAAGTCGCTGCCATCAATGTCACTGGTTAAGCAAAAGTATAGAGCTAATATCATCAGATGCAGAGGTTAAGCCCGCTCATTTATTACTCTGGTGCCACACCGGTTCTGCTCCGATAAATACGGCAGCCGATAATTAGGCGAGCCTATGCCGGCCTTTTTTTGCAAAATTAATTTCCAAAACAAACAATGGCCAATCTGCATTCCATTCACGGCCCTGTGTGAATTGTACGAATGGCGAGTGTAGCCACGTTTGTAGATGTCTGGGAAGACATCGCTAAAGGGCTGTGGCAATGGGATTATCGTGTACATGAATGTCAATCATTTGGTCTCTATTATTATTAATAATAATAATAATAATAATAATAATGATGATGATGATGGCGATAAAACTGAATTGGTTTCACCAGACTCCAATCACTGACAAGTAAATGTCAAATTTATTTTGTTTCATTCCATTCCTGCTTTTGATTTCCACGCGAGTCGGGATGTTCCGCCGTCTATCCGAAATCCTTCAATGTCACATCACGTCTCCCAGCAGTAAATTGTTGCTCTGTGCCATTCCATCATACCGTTTTTTTTTTTCCGGCCCGGGCCTGTTGTTCCATTCATTAAGCTCCGGCGTGCTGTCATATCCAGAGCAAGATATAATATTTCAGGTGTCAGGTGGAGTGGGCAGGTTAGTGGAGGACGTGGCAGCGTGTCTGCGCTCCCACAGAACCTCGCCTGTCCCCGGCCCTCTGAGGGCTTGTCATCTGTCCCCTTGGGCCCTCTACAGAGTCTGAACAGCTCGCATTTATTCATTCCATATTTAACTGGAAGCCGGATGAAGCCCGGGCCCTCTGCTTGGGCGATGTGCAATCTCCTCCTCCTCCAGATGTAGACTGTTTAACGTCGTAGGACCTCGGCGTTAACTGCAACGCAATGTATACGCTGTCCTCAGCTTTAGCCAATGTTTGTGCTGATGGTTGTTTGCATCTCAAAGCCAATTTTTAAAAAGAAGCAGAAATGCTTTTCATTTTATTGTTATATAATGTATCATGGAGTTTTGTCCCTTTGCAATGTCTCTATCATGATGGGAGGTACTTCTTATGATTGCTGTTGCTCCAAGATATCTGACCATTAGTTATTATTAGTGTTTGTTCCGATGCAATAATTTCAGATCTAATATTGGGTATGATATGATCAATTGGCACTGTAATAGAGATCTACCCCGCTTTGTTTCCAGGAATAGTCTCCAGACATACTGCAACTCTGGAAGGAAGGAAGGAAGGAAGGAAGGAAGGAAGGAAGGAAGGAAGGAAGGAAGGAAGGAAGGAAGGAAGGAAGGAAGCGCATTGCGGGTTAATATATAAAATGTTTGCAGTTTTTGGTACCAGGCCATGCACATACAGGACAGTGTCCTCATATTCATATCCATGCTCACATTTACAGAACAATATTAATGTGTATGCATTATAATTATCAGGAGACAACAAAAGCACTCATTTCACAGTGAAATAGTTTGAAACGTATTATCATACCCTTGCTTTTTAATTTATCGACAGAACATGCATGAGTTAATTCCTCCTTTTGCCCTGATGTAAAGCCAATGCGTGTGTGTGTAGGTACATGAGAGTGAAGCTGAGAGTCGTGTGTTTTGGCACTGACCGGACTGTCTCTGACCACTGTTTCTGTTACAGTAAACAACAGGGAACCTTCTGGAACAACGTGGACCCATAAGAAGTCCTACTTACTCTGATATAGCAGCTCTTTGCCGTGCAGAAGCTGCTGTTAGATCACGAGCTCAGACCAACCTCTCTCATTCGTTCTGTTGTCTCTTGTTCATGTCCGTAACTCTATTTAAAGCTCATTGGCATGGTGGTTGCTCTGGTTACAAGACAACACCAATATAGAAACAGCGGACCCCTTTGAGATGTAACTCATTCACTGAAGTGTCTATTAAATTAAAAGTTCTGATTAGAGATAAACCAGAAGTGAAACTTAAAAAAACGTCTCTTTTCTTAACTTTCACAACTTTAGAAGTTATAGGTGAACCTTATAGTTGGACGGACTTTATCAGAGTAAGTAAACAAAAGGCAGGAACAAAACAAAGGCTGGTCCTTTCGGGTTTAAATATAAAAGCTGTAGCTTCCAGTTCTGTGAACAAAAAATGATTGGTTCAGAGAGATAACAAATCAGATTGCAGAGGAGGTGAGACCAAGGCATCTGATTGGTTTGTCTGACATCTGGCACAAGAACTGATTGGTTATTTCTCTGAACCAATCATGTTTTGCTCTGCCCTCAGAACATGTTTGTGTAAGTAAAACTCACATGAGCTCAAACATAGCATATTTACAGCATTTTCGATATTATGCTGTGCAAGGCTTGCTGACCAGTGTGGCTTTTCCCCATATCTGTCGTTCAGTGTGCCTGATTTTGCATCCCTTTGGTTCCCAATCCGGTCCTCAGGGACCCACAGCCAGTCCACATTTTTACTCCCTCTGAGCTCCCTGCCAGACAGTACCAATTTTGGGGGGGCAAAAACGTGGGCTGCCTGTGGGTCCCCGAGAACCGGGTTGGGAAGCACTGCTATAAGGGGACCGTACCGCAGATCATGCCGTCGGCACGTCAGGGTTTGGGTCAGTGACTTGGCAAACCCCAAGTGCCCCGCTCAGCTAAAGAGGCGAAACTCGATTTGCAGCTGCGCGCGGCGGGTTCCCCAGACTTCATGATACATCTCATAGGCTCCAATGTGTCCACAAAACAAATTTTCACTTTTCATCTTTGAAAACCAAATTGTGTTACACGCTTCATTTTCGAGAGCCTGCGTGGCATCTCTATTGAATACAAAGCAGAAGTCAGAGCAGAAATTAGTAGTCTTTTTTCTTAGCCCTCTATTGTGTTTGCTAAGTAAAATATCACTGAGGAGATTTTCCATTTCATTATGGAGTCTGACTGGGGACCGTAAACTTGCTCCCGCTTTGCACCGAGAGACATCACGCCAGCCTCTAAGCAATGAATGAGCATTCGCAAAGGCGAGACTAACCTTGATTCTGGTGTGTAGCTGACTAGAATTTAAAAGACACTGTCTTGCGAGGACTATACATTTTAAATGAAAACAAATGCCTCGTCTTTAAATCTCTAAAACCCTTATTTGAATTGTCTGACGTATCAATGCCAGGTTTGCAGCATTCATTTTTAAGCACACACAGGCTCGATTTTTCTTCTCAACTTTCAATTTTCTTTTCGATATTTTGACCAAATTATAACAGCCTCGGTTGTTAAAATGCATTGCACTGGTAAGCATATAATGTCTTACTCATAACTTCCCGTGTAACACCCCATAGTAAATATTATGAGTAGTGTCACTTCCTGTTGCCAGCAAATGACAAACATAAAAACTGTGACTTTCTATTTGACAATATAAGGTAAATCTCTTAAATTTGATGTCTTGCTTGACAGCAGGTAATGTACTGTATGTCTCAAATAGTCTAAGACTCTGTCCAGAGAATAATTCTTGAAGGAAAAAAAAAGTTGGGGAAAAAAAAACTTTGGTAACACTTTCTGTGAAGCCCATATTCATAAAGCCAAATAATGGATGTTCTAGTTCATTGTCACACAAAAAGGCATAACACATTATAGCCATGTTTCTCATGCATTACGAATGCTCTATGAAGGTATCATCTATAATGCACTATAAATTCCTTCAAAATGCATTATAATCATCAGTATAAGAATTAAACATGCTTTGTGCTGTTTATAGTGCATTATAAATGAGACATTCATAGAGCATTCATAATGCATAATACACACAGTTATAATATGGTATGCCTTTTTATAAGTAGTTATAGTTGGGTTTATAATACTTTATGAATGTATTATAATGCATCATGAATGTACTGTATGTATAATGCAATATAATGACTGATTTAGGTATAGTATAAGAAAACGTTTTAAGGATGTGAAGACTTTCTGGCCATTCCTATGTACCATATATGGTGTATTGAATTGATTATTGTGTGTATCACTTTACCCTGCTTCACCAGGTCAAAGCGGCTGTAGTTCTAACCTAATGTCTCCCCAGAGAAGCTAATTTGTTTGGTTAAAGGCAGGAATACCGGGTTGTTTCCTGCGAGCTATGTCGTGCAAGTCAATGCTAATATCCAAATATCAATTAATGTTGTGCACAAACATGCAGTGTTGTGAAAAATGCTGTTTATCTATGTGCTTGGCTCTGCTGTGGATTGTGCCTAGGCATTTTAATTCAAGTGACACCCCTTACGAATTTTGCATCTGCCGAGTTTAAGGCTTCTTGGTCCTGGAACAATTTATCTGAATTTTACACTTTCTATTTAAAAAAAAAGGAATAATGTCAAAACCATGAAACATGGAAATAAGGCCTGCTTATGCTATATTACAGTCAGGTGACACTGAAATCCACAGGAGAAGCTTGGTAACACTGACATTTCTGTTGGATTTTACAGTTTTGATAACTGTAGCATACAAATGTGTCTCCTGCTCTGTGCTTCCTGACCTAGACACCAGGCTGACTTCAGCCCTGTATTGGATGGGATGGATGGATGGATGGATGGATGGATGGATGGATGGATGGATGGATGGATGGATGGATGGATGGATGGATGGATG
>JAODKL010000051.1:580071-590099 GCA_026780765.1 Petrocephalus schoutedeni
CAGGTGTGAGGACTCTTCGGCCAATCAGTCCTCTAATTAGTAACCTAATTAGAGAGTTGCAGCGAAAACCCACATACGCACCGGCCCTTTGCGGATAAGATTGGCTACCCCTGCTGTATACCTTAAGGTATCATGGATCTAATGTCATACACGAAAGGTGTAGACTGTAATATTGCTTAAAATTAAAATGTTTAATACACCATGGTTCATATGCCTGATATGTTAGTTTGCTATAAAGCTTCCCCGTGCCTGGATGCTGCAAATGGTTTCCACGACTGAAATGTAAAGAGCATGGATTTACATAAGAGGCCTTGCAGAATAAATGTATGAATTGTGGTGTATTTTTTTTGTTGTGTAAAGTGTTTTGTCTTTAGCCAAAAAAGAGGGCTGGAACGGCACCCTGAAGGTCTGCGAGCAATACAAGGGATTGGAAATAATAATCCGCGAGCGAGCCGTGAGACACGGATTAAAAACAGACGCCATTGTTGGTGAATTCCCCCCTTTGTTTTTGTTTTTTTTTCCCCCCGCTTTGATCTAATCCTCGGGCTGCTCAGACGTCAGCGTAATTATCCACGGCGCTTTTAAGGCAGAGGCGAAAAATGACAGTGGAGTCCCCTGGACCAAAATGGCGTCATGGCAACCGAGATGCCGTGGGTCCCTGAATGCAAATTCGGGGGAATGTGGCGCTCTGACAGGGCTGCTTGCAGGACCCTGAAGCCAGTGTCAGATTAGTGGTGTGTGACGCATCAAGTGTGTATATATGTGTATATGTACGATATGTGCTGTACTATATTTATTTTATTTATTTTATTTATTTATTTATTTATTTAAACATACATACATGGAACTGTACACAAGTAGGCTGCCAATGGAAAACGCGGTATGTTTAAATTTCTTTTATCTGACACATTTATTCAGAAGGACTTTTTAAGAAAGCAGGGTTATAGCAGGGCCATTAGATGGAGTTACTGCTGACCCTGGGAGTTACTGATCACAGGCATCCAGCCCACAGTGCCACACTCTGGCTCTGATTGTTTATTGGTGTAAATCTATGATTTTATTTCATGTACTTTTTATTGCTGTTGTTGTTGTTCATATGTACTGTATATTTTCTATATAAGTGTTTTTCTTCCCCAGAACAAATATACATTTACTGTGCAGATAAATAGCTTTTAAACATAATTTCCATTGACTGGCTAATTCTCATGCACAGTACTTTATATGTATAAACTCTCCTCCAGTGCAGATGCCCGCACTTGAATAGATGCTAATTAAGGTTGTACCATCTCAGCTAGGCCGACACTGATGTCTTACATTTTAGAATCTGCACCTGCCAGGACCAATCGCTCTCAGAAGAAAACATAAATAATAACTGTTGGCTACACAATAAAAGCATGCATTGTGTTGTGATACCTATTTTGTACTCTCAACCTTATCAAATCTGAATGTTAAGTATAACTGTCAAGGAGCTTCATTTATTTTATTCAGTTTAGCGGATATCTTGACACATTCCAAAATCTCATTAAACATCTTAGAAATGGTACAGTTAGGACAGTACAGCATGCAAAAATATTGCTAGTTATCCTTCCCGTAACTGCAGCTAGCCTGTATAATAATATAATCATTTATTATAATATTTTATGGTCAACGTTATCCACAATTTATTCTGAGTGTTAGCAGAAAACATGACCAGTGCATATTCACAAAAGCATAGCGTTTTATTTAACGATAAATGCCATCTTTGGCAGATGTTTAACTTTTCCGTAGCCTATGATATGCATGTGCTAAGCAGATAGGACCAATTAAAATCGTTGTTTTTATGAACATGAACCAGCCAGTTTTTTTTATTTATTTTTTTTTCCATTTATAAAAATAAAAGCCTCTTTTGCCAGTCGATTTCTCGTAGATGCAATGCCGAGGAGATCTGCCCACAGCAGGTCTCTTAATTCACCATGGACTCCATCAATGAATCAGTGGCTAATGTGTGTCAATCTGCTGGAGACTTCATTACTGAAACAACACTTTTCTGCTTCCTATTTTTATCATGATTATTTTAATCTTTCAGGAATTTCCTGCTTTCCTTTGGCTTAAATTTCAAGCATTGTGTCGTCTTATACAGACAGCATCCTGCTATTTGCCTGTTATTCTCTATATAAGCTGAGAGTAATTTATGCTGTGATCATATGTTGTAAAAAATCAGTAATAAAAATGTCAATTTGCCAATAGTCAGCAGGGGATTCTGTGGCTTTATCAGCCAGATATGGCTCTTTAGGTGATCAATTGGGGCAAGCCCTTGGTTTGTCTATAATGACGAAATGAATTATTCTGCAGTTCATACGGAAAATGCCTCGGAAGAGTTGGGTTTGTCTGTTAAGCCGTGACAAACCCTGGACTTTGATTAGTAGGGTAGGCAGGGCTCATAGAATCATAGAACATCTTGGAAGGCTTGATTCATTCCGTAACAATGTTGCTAATTTATTGGTTTCATAACAAAAGTCCACTGACAAGCAGTGTTTAACCTATCGGCACATATCTATCTGCACAGACACTTTCTTTTTAATCAGTGTCTTTTTTTTTTTTGACTCATTCAATTCTGTTCTTGTCATTTTACTATTAATTGCAATTGTACTCATTGGCTCCCAAAGGGATACTAAACACGAATGTCTGGTTTTTTTTTATGTTATCGCAAAGGTCTGGTGTTACTAATTAAAAAAATCCCAATAAGACTGCCTGTTACTTTTGTTGTACTTTTTAACTTGCTTTTACAACTACCATTTGGGTTTCCGTTACTACTTAAAATGTTATTCTTCAAACTACTGGTTGTTTCTAATGTATGTTTTTTGTTATAAAACTGATACATTAGCATTTATTTTTTTATATTTAAGGGCAGTCTGTCCATCAATGGTCTTGGCTATTGCCCTTAGGCCTGATGCTGGAGTCCCATCTTCGCATACGGTTACACACGCACACACTATATATGTCTATATACACCTCTGAAAGGCAATAGCCATGGGCCAGAGGAAATCTTCCACAAAGGCACCACGTGGACCCCTTTCACACAGAGTGCATTGCTTATTGTTCAAACCCACAACTGTATACTGTATGTGCAAGGTTTTGCCACCATTGTCTTGTATCCTGAAATACATTGGGTGGCGTCTTCACACTTTATATGCTCTCGGGGAGGACATGCCTCATTCCTTTTAGTAAATAAACAATTGAACTGTCCAAACCAGCAATGTGGTCAGTGTCAATGTCCCACAGGAAGAACTTATTTTACACATCTTCCTGATCTTGGGCAATTCAATAGGTTGCCCGCTCAGTGTTATGGTTCGAATATAATATGTAAATGAAAATATGTAAATTCAGTTGAAAGCCCTATGTGGATTAGCCCACAGTTCTTTAAATCCTGTTGTATTCTCAGACACAATAGAAATGATCTTTCTGGACATATGTAGTTATGTGTCTTTGATGAGAAGACACACTTTTTTTTTCTTTGGTCTGTTGAGAAATGCACATCATTAGATCCGTTGATTATAGATTTTTAACGCGCTTGATTTAAAATTTTCGAGGCAAAGCGATTTCGCTTTTCTCCTTTCGGCTCATTAAGTAATTAATCAACTCGGGTCCAAACTCACGATTTGAGTTGGATTGTTATAAAGCATGTAAGCGACATCTTCCAGTGGCAGGAAAACAAGCAGCTTAAGGCAAAATAACGAGTAGTTCATTTAGGTTTTAACCTAGTTTAACTAATTCTGAATCAAGGTGCATTGAATTTGTTGTGTTTGAGCTGTCAGTGGATGTATATTTCTGGCTGAATTTATACCTTGAGAGAGACGGGTGCATTTTTGTTAACTTATTATAAAGTAAAAATAGTCCCAAAGGTATTTCAGTGATTTTTTTATTTTTTTTTTGTCTTACATTTAGGAGTCATGTAGAACTATTGGACGACTTCCACAGCTTCATGTAAACTTTGCGAGTTGGCCCGTAGTCCAAGGACATCGCAAAGAATGAGCGATGCACACACGCGGGGAGGGGCGCTGGGGGTGGGGTCAGGGGCACGGCGGGAGGAACACGGCCCATCTCTAGACGAGCACAGCCCCAACCACGCAGGAGCTAGCACAAGGTGTAAAAATAGGTGTTGTTTATTAAGACCTTCAAGGACATCTGTGGCACATCCACTCACCCCGACTTTTTCCTTCGACTAGCTACATACTTCTGGTGTCGATTCTTGTAGACGGTACCAAGTAGTTCACATACCAAGCCACAAGAACATGCTACCATATTAATAAAGCCAGAGTTAATCTGAAGTATGCATCTTACTGCAATTCTTGTTTTCCTTCCTTAATTTTCTTTTAATTACACTTTAAATTAAGCCTAGCTATTATGCTTTATTTAATTTTGTCACCAGCTCGTAAAAGCTCGCAACATACAAATCCTTTGTGTATCGTCTAATAAAGTACACCACCTTCCTTCGCTGATGTGATTATTTTGTTTCATTATGTTTTAGTGTCTACTCCATGTTTAGGATTTTAACGAGACATAACACTGGTGGCCAGGCATACTGATTTTCATCTGTAGTATTGGATGGATATCTGTTGACCCAGTAAATGTGATATTTATTGAATAATGATGGTAAAAGCCTAATTTGGTGGAAATGTTTTACCTCTAATAATGCATATTAATTAAGAGCCTTCATCTGTGGAGATGTCGTTTTTTTCAGATGTCGAGTTTTAATGGGGAATTTTAATGACATGGGTGTACTTCTGAAGATTCTATCTTAAAAGATTTTGATTACATTACGGTGATTTTTTATTATTTTTTTTTTAAGCTAAAGCAGAGGACCTGAATTTAGAGTACACCACAGTATTACGAAAAATACACAAAATATACTCTATTTAAATTTCAATTTTAATATAGCACCTTTTACAACAAAGTTGCAAAGTTGTGTTGATACATCACGTCACTGAGACAGAATAATACAAAAACAGGGAAAAAACCCAAAGAAATGAAAAAAAAGTAATGGCTAAATGGCTTTTCTTTTTTTTTTCTTTCAAGTTTCTGTGCGGGTTACCCAATCATGGTGAGAAGTACAACAAACAAGGGGGGGGGTGCCCAAAACAGTATGCCAGTCCATCACAGGACACTTACTTGTAAACTCTAGGCATTGTGAGGAACCAATTAGCCCATCTGTATGCTTTTGGACTGTGGGAGGGAACCACAAGAAGAGCATGCAAATTCCACACGCACACGGCCAATAAGGTGAGACCTGAGGTACAGCTATGGGTCTGGGTTCAGTGACACGACACTGCTGTCAGCGGCCTTTTCTAAACATACGAGCCCAGCTGGGATTTGGCACCGTATGATGACACATCCCAAGTTCCAAAGCTCCCTCCTAACCTTTTGTTTACTAGCTGATGACATCGCTGAAAATGTCATGCAAACAAACCAACAGAGCCACAGAAGGAATGCACAATCCTGTACTGATAAATAACCCAATTTCTCCTCATGCCGATGGTATGTGTAACTGTACAGCAGGACAGAGAGGACAAGCGTTGTCTGGTCTAGTGAAGTAATCCACACATGCTTGCAAATGGCTTTAAAATGAAGAGAAATCTGGTTTAGAAGAAGAGGACTGCATGGTAAACCCAGAACATGGAATAAACAGTGACTAACCTTAAACTCTGAGAAATGTTCACCATATTGTCCCATTTCCGTATACATAAATATTATACTATATATACACACATATAATACTGTACACACTGATATTTCAATCTGACTTCGGGGGACAGTTCACTCAGTGAATATAATCCGGATATTACTGGTTTAATTCCTGGTATTAACTCCTGTAGAGGTGTTTTCAGTCAGGCAAAATGCCACACCAAACAATCTTTTTAGCAAATGTGCTACAGTTATATATATATATATATATATATAACTATATATATGGTGATTTTTCCTCTAGTTAAAGGAATGTGCAAAATATCTGATTTGTTTTAAGAATTTTCTGAATTTGCTGATTTGTTAGTGCCTGTTGCTGTCAAATGCCCCTCTACCCCAAAAGAACTTTTATTGAGAACCTAAAAGTGTAGATCCTCAGAAGCCCCTTTGTAGATCCTCAGCGTAGATCCTGAGAAGCAGTGGTACCTAAAATGGTAAATGAACACTTCCGATTTGCATCCTGCATCGGCACACACACGGTGGGTCGGTGACTCGCTTTTTGCCCGACGCTCTGCTCAACTCTAAGCAAAGACGTGTCTTTCTCTCGGTATTTGTATGCCCTCGAAGCAGCCCAAGGGAAAGATTATCCTCCAGATTTCGCAGTAATCGCAGGGACGGGCTGAATAAATTATAAAAATCTCTGTTGCGCAAACTCTGGACCCCAAGCTGGTGTTTAAAACGGTAATCTTTGTCGTTCGCATACAAGACAAACGCGTTAATGTCACTCCGAAAGACGTTTCCTGCCTTAGAAAGGCCTGGACCCCGCTTCGCAGTTCACTTCAGGTGCTTCTTGGCTTCTAGAGTCAGAGGTTATATTAATATGTAGCATTTTGTATTTAATATCTCCTGCTGTGTTTATAGTTCTGCCAGACTGAACTGTGAAATTGCGTAATGGAGTGAGCTGCTGTTCACTGTTGTTTCCAGAAAGAAAGTGTCCTCATGTTGTAAGGTTTCTAGTGTAATCCTGATTTAAGGCACCCATAAGGCTGGTAAATTTTCAAGGCTTAAGTATTAACCATAATTTTTTAATTTTAAAGTCCATATTCCCTTTTTATGTTGTTGAACACTGTCAGTCTACCATTCAAATTCTGAAACACTCATACAAATGTTTCCCTGAATCACATTTACAGCTAATCGCTGGTACCCCTAGTCGCAGTGTTTTTTTACGCATGAGTGGGAATACGATTTTGTAAAATTTTTGTAGTTCCCATTGGTGATTTTAAGGAGTTTTTTTCTGTTTTAGTCAATGTATTATAACAATGTACAGTAGCGTAGGCTGCATAATGCATGAATTCACAATGCATTCCACTGTTCCAGGTGGGGATTTTGATGCCATGAAGCCAAATGTAGTCTTCATGATAATGGCCCTGGTAGAGCAGCAGTTTCTCCATGCTTTATTCTTCGAGCCACTGGGGCTCCCGGGAGATGTTACCATTCATGCAGACCTGCACTTTTGAAGGATACCTGTTGGTAAGACCTGGAGCCGCCATTGGTGCGTGTGGCTCACCTTAAAATGTACTGATATTCCCATTTTGACGTCTTCACTCGTGTCTCATTTGGCTGTCGCGCTCCAGGGAAAGCTGAAATGAAGCGGCGTGAGCTTAGATTTGTGGGGTCGTTTCATGGAACTCCACAGCCGCGGTTACCCATGAGTGAGCAGTCGCGCAACAGCCTGCCAGGGCTGCACACCGTGTACCCGCACTTTGTCTGAGCAAACTAATTGACGGACACGACGGCTGATAGCGAGCTTGCGTTTCATTGGTCGCCGAGATGAATTGGAGTGCCTCCCGTGCCGGGCGGCTAGTGCCGATTTCTCTCTGGACGTCTTCAGGATCTCCGCGGAGGAAGCTACTGAAAGCGGATGAGAGGTATTTTTGCTGATCTTCGACGCCTGAAGGTGCCTCGACACGCTAACACTTGGGTTGAGAGCGTTTGATGGACCTGGTTGAAGGGAAATGACTGAATTTAGAGAAGGCTTAAAAGTATTTGTTTGAAGACCATTTGAGAAACTGTAATCATCCCAGTGGGTTGGTTCTATGAAATGTGCCGTGTTGTCCCAAGTAGTCTGACGAGCAATAATACAGCAGAATGACCAATGTGATTATCAGAGAAACACAATCCTGGTTATTTGAAATCGGAAGCAGGGATACAGTTCATACTAAAGTAGGCTTCGACTTGTACTGACATTCCTGACCATATTCCATCATAACATTAGACCATAACAAATACAGAACACTTGAATGTTGTGGATAATTCATGAAACAAATGGATTAAGCTTTTTATTAGAGCATTACAATCTTTACCGGAGAAGGTGTATAACTCATTTGATTTATTATAATCATTAAATGATTGTGATCGAGGCAGTAGGTGATACATTGGAATGCCATTTTGAATTTGGATGGCAAAGAGAATATTGTCTGCTTGCTCAGAAGCAAATATAGTGATAAAATAATCTGTTAGGTTTGACCTGGGAAATTATCACAATAAGGCGGCATTTTTTTTTTTTGCCTCGTTTTTGAGAGACTGCAACTTTCGCTGGGATGGTGGCTAATTGTATTAGATGGAGTTTATGGATTGTCTGATCCAATGAGATCATTAACAGGCTGAAGTGCTGTTCAACATCAACAGAAACCCTCGTGAATCATGGGGGAGAGGCTCTCCTCTGAAAGACACACTTTCCGGGACGCTGGAGAAATCGGGACTGTGTCCGGGGGATATATTGGTCAGGAAGAGCGGGGAACCATTTTTTTTAAGTGTGCAGGCTCAAATCTGACATTAGTGGCCTTTTTGTGAGGAAAATGGCTGAAAATACGTGTAACAGAAGGGGTCCTGTACGACCCGGACAGAGCGGCCAGTATGTCTGTGTCTCTCCGGCTTTCTGCTGGTACCAAGAGGCTGGCAGACGCATCAGGAAAAATGTAGGGATGTCAGTTTGTCAAAGTCAGACAGGTCTGGGTTTCATTAGGTAATCCATCTTACCCTGGTGGGGGGGGGGGGGGGGTACTGGAAAATTTAGATTAGAAAATATAAAGATTAAAATGTCAGAAAACCCTTGGGAGATCATAGGCCGCTACCTGTCAATATTACCAGTCAGAGCTGGAATTTAGGACTTTTTTATATATGTGGTAGGCCGCGCCAAAGGAAATAATTAAGTACAGATCAATTTTGACAGAAGAGATTTTTTACGTCCGCCAGCCTGTGAGCAATATTTTAAAAATGGGGAGTGTAACAGGGGTGATCATTTGCAAAGATGCACATGTGCCTGACTAAGCTGATCCATCGTGACCCTAGCAGACCGTTTGGTGGCCTGTTACACATAGGGTCCTTCTTTAAATTGGAGCATAAAATAGCCTTTCCTGGTCATGAGCCTTCACCTCAACGCTTCCCTGTTGTTCATTTGGCCAAGACAGATCCCCACAGCTCTGATCAGCACTCACCCACACACACTGTGTATGTTATGCACAGTGCTCTATTGATTCGCTAACGACTAGCCTGTCTGTACGTTCAGTATCATTTGTGTTTTTGTGTCATCCACTTTCTGAAGGACAGTTAGACATTTTGATCATTCCCTATTATAGATCTTATAGACCCTTCCTGCAAAAAGAAAGTGAAACTATTTAAGCGTGACAACTTCGTTAAATGAAAATTGTTAAATGTCCTCTGTTTGTTTATTAAATTTTTCACGTTTAATATTTGATGCTCATCTGTGAAAGGCTGGCATCCTGTTCAGGGTGGAGCCCAACCTTGTGTTAGGGATATGCCCCAAACTCCCAGTAACCCGACCTGGATGGATGGATGGATGGATGGATGGATGGATGACATTTTATAAGTGAGAATTTTTGTATATGTACATTTTTCTAAGATATTGTTTACCTAATGATCCAAAAGAACATTTTTAATTGCATAATTAGAAGCACCAGCAGTCTATTTAAAATCTCCATTTTATTCGCCTTGCAGCAAACATGCATCAGAGCTTCTGTCGTTTTCATTGAAATCTTTCGGGCACAACATTACGTTTCTTATGATTTTCTCGTCGTATAACTTCATTTAGTTATTCCTCCCTTGAGGTAGATGAGACGAACGAAAAACTTTCCAGACAATAGTAAGGAAACGTGAGTTTTGGAATATGTGTTAAAATGATACAATATCAGTTTCCTGCATGTTTGTGGTTTGACTTTTAGAGTGTAGATATATATGGTTATTGAAACTAACATTAACACACCCCACATGGCAGGGAAGGACACCCCCCCCCCCAGGTACATAGAGACCCTAATCATAGTCGATAAGCTTAAAAGCTGAGACCTTTT
>JAODKL010000051.1:610828-629033 GCA_026780765.1 Petrocephalus schoutedeni
GGGGGGGGGGGGCGTGCACGTTTAAATCTTTTAATGCAGGTGCTTTAATCGCAAAAGCTTTTCAGGCGGAAAAAATTTCAGCTCAGGTAGCATGTCGGCCTGGCCTGGCTTTGTGATCTCAAGGTTTGCTGAGCTAACTCTCGCACGTAGGTATTTCTCTAGTACCTTTAAAGGCAACTGCAGCCTCTGAATTGCTTTGGTAAGAAGTTTCAGTGCATGAATGTATAATGTTTCTTGAAATAGTGTGCCAGCGAGTTTACACTGCTTCGGATACGTTTCTGCTGAGGGAACAGACAGCATACACTTTAACTTGGAGAGATCGGAGTTTAATTTTCTGTGCACGTGGGACAGGATGCAAGCCACATGTGCCGTGTGAGGAAACGTGATGTGAAAATTGAGAGAAGATGGGGTTAATTACTAAGGTCTTTGAAACCATTTTTAGTGTCAGATACACGTCTAAAATTCTCGTAATTAAATCCACCTCCTAGTTCAAACTGACCTCCCAGCCAAACTACCATGTTTGCCGAAATGTCTTAAAAACACGGCCCCTTTGTAGAGTTTTATTGATACTGATGTATAATCAACACCCCGTTTCTTTTTGCAATTCTACGTATAGGATTCTGACGGATTGCATGTTCGGCTAGCTCTTGCATTCGTATCGGAGGTGCGGGATGAAGCTGAGCTACTCGTGTGTATTCCGACGTGTCTATCGACAATCTGCGCGGGCGTACAACGCGAAGCGAGCCGATGATGGAGGCACAGTCCTCATGGCTAATGTTTACAACGCGCTATAATCGCCAGCGAAGAAGCCAAGTAATGATTAAAACCTGTGCCGTCTATTGCAATATTGGCCTGTTTAGCACTTAATATGATTTATGATAGTGCCACTACGGTTTATAGGCCTCAAATTGGGACAATCTTGGAACGGAAGAGGAACTGTCTTCGTTTTATATGAAACCTAATAAGGTGAATTAATATCAAACCTCCCTTTTTGTTAAAGTAATTCTGGGATTGAAACATCTTCGCTGTGACAGATAAGTCATTTTTCACACATTGGAAACCTTTATGGATTAACACCACCATACTGAGTTCTGTCTGATGCTTGACACTGCTGCCAAAGTGGTATTATAAGATAATAGATTACCACAAGAGTACTGGGCGATCTGGCTTTTTCCCAGATTCCCGGGAGCAGCTGATAAATTGACGAGTTAAAATGTTTCTTTAAATAAAAGTCTGAGCTGTTAGAGGCTTATGGAGAGCAATTTTCTGGCATTATCTATATCAATAATTTTATTACCTTGGTATTTACCTGTAACTTTTACTGCAGTTGCACATAAACAAAATAGTGGACTTGGACTGTGGCATGATTATTTTTTTTTTACATACAGCATTTGCATATATGTAGTACAGATAAATGGCAAATACCGATTGATAATTTGATCGTCATTTTATTTTTTACTCCGAGGGCATTTCAGGTTTTCTGTCCATAAAGAGATCAGTTTCTTTGTGGCCTCTACTTTTTTCAGGCCTGCAAAGACTCATTCCCAAGCATATTTTTTCCATCGTATTTGCAATATTTTATTTTCCCCCAAATTCAGCTGGTCGCCACGGTCAAAATCGCTTCGGCATGGAGAAGTAAATGTGTAATATAAGACTTTTATAGTGGAGTTTGTCTCCCTCAGCTGCCTCCCAGGATTCCAGAGTGCGGTGGCACCTTGGATTTGGGGCAAAATCCTGAAAGTAAACAATAATTCATACCGCTGGCCCTGCAGCCAGTCTACTGGCAGGGGCAATTTTTTTAAAGTTGGGGGCATAAGTGGGGCCGTAATTCATACAAGGGGGCTGACCTCATCATTAGCCAATGATATGTCTTGAATCTTTGAGTGACAGGAGACGGGGTACGCCGGGGACCAATCAGCTTTCACCTGCCCCTGTCTACTTGTTCAAGAAATTGTGTTATTTCACAAAATTCCGCTGTATACGTCACACAAATACATGGCACATATAGACAGAGGTCTTTCATGCACAAATTATATGTGTGACTGTATCCAAAAAGGCCGTTCCTTTGAATTTTCAACAGTTCATCTTCAGTATGCAAAGAAATGGCATGCAGATTACATCATTATAAAATGCATCAGGTACCTCATTTGTATTCTGGCCTAAAATAATTGTAGCCTCCACTACTGTAAAATCAGTAGCAAGGACCCATCTGCGCTGGCACTAAATAGAATCTCTATCAAGCCTTAATGAAATCCAATATTTCAGCCCAGGAGGTTATAAGGCGGACGGGGAGTGGGGAGAATAAGGCCAGGTGCAGGGAAGGTATCCACGGTAATGTGCCACGTCTAGCTGTCTTGGCACTGGCGGTAAACGATGAAGGGGATGGGCTGACGGGCGATTGGGCGATGGGCTGACGGGCGATAGGCCGAAAGGCGATTGGGCGATGGGCTGACGGGCGATAGGCCGAAAGGCGATTGGGCGATGGGCTGACGGGCGATAGGCCGAAAGGCGATTGGGCTATGGGCCAAAAGGTGATTGGGCAATGGGCCGAAAGGTGATTGGGCGATGGGCCGACAGGCGATGGGCTGAAAGGCGATTGGGCAATGGGCCGACGGGCGATAGGCCGATGGGCGATAGGCCGAAAGGCGATTGGGCGATGGGCCGATGGGCGATAGGTCAAAAAGCGATTGGGCCCATCAGGTGGGCGTGGCCCAGTCCGTGAGCCCGGGCAGCTACATTCCTGCTTTTTATCCGTGCAAAAATAAATAGAAACCCTGCCATTGAAAAGGTACCATTACAAACACGTGTTTCGGAGTGCTGGGGGATCATCGGTGATTTGATCACCACGCTGAGGCCTTCCCTTATTCTTGCTCATAGCGAATCGGCTACGCGGCTGCCTCCCTCGCTCGACCTGCTCCAGGCTTTCACTGCTTGCTGAGGTATTTTTAATTTACCTTCCACCACTATTTGAGTGAGATGCTCACTCAGAGGCTCACTCAGTATCTTTCCGTTTTATACAAATTTACGCGGCTCACTGATTTAGATTGCAGGGCGAGCGTAAATGTTTGGAGATAGCGTACGGGGCCGTTTCATTGATGCACTACGTTTTATACAATGGAGCATCTGCAACTCAGAGATAAGTTTCCTTACTGCTAAGACCTGGAGTCTCCGCTTCGGTGCAGATTTGCATGAATATAGCATAGAGCATTTTTTTTTTCTCCCCACACGTACAACAGTCTCTTAGCGCCTCAGAATAGGACATCACAGCGATAGGAAGTGGGGATTGTTATCGTAGCAGGCCTTATCCTCATCTCTGCCCCCCCATACACCCCCCGGCCCCACACACACACACACACGCCTAACCTGCAGTGCATATATACGGATTGCCTCCCACGCAAACACGGAAAAGCCGCAACGCCGCCATCTAGGTCGCAGACGATTTACCGAGCGCTCGCCACAATGCATCCTGTTGCCGAGAAGCGCTGTGAGGAGGCACCTGACTCTCAGGTCATCGCCCCGAACCGCGCTGCCTGCCGGCATTCTAGAACTTTCCATCCTGCAGTCTGCTGCATTACGTGTGTTTTTAATTCGGCGGGAGCTCTGGTGTTTTACTCCTCTGGCGACAGTTAGTTGAGTGTTGATGCTGTCGTTTTGTCCCACCAGCATTTTTACGGATAAATGCAGACCTCAGATCACACCAGCACTTACTTACTGGTGCACAAGAGTTAATTGCAATAGTGGACGTAGCTGTTAATAAGGGAGTAAAACTAGAAAATAGAGTAATTCACCATGTTTCTCAGTTTGTTTTCGTTCTACAAATGCAATTTGGCGGTTATACTTGTACTTTGTTTTCAGATTATCTGTCTATAATTCTCCAGTTTTTTTTTTTTCTCCCAGAATTAAACATTAAACATTTAAGGAGCCGTACAACAGGAAAGTGCACCTGCAGAATCACCCACCCAAGAAGCACCGGGTCACATTAGCGTCAAAGCGCGCAGGCCGGGCTAATGACTTTACCAGGCGCGTAACCTCAGATTATGGTCGCCTTTGATTCTGCAGGCAGACAGGAAGGACGTCACAGGTTGTGACAGATGGCGGCGGCTGGAACAATGAGATTAACGCTGCGGTGAAGCCGCGGCCTGCCTGCACCGCGCCGGTCGCAGCCCCGGTTCGCGTTCGTATCGGCGAGCGCAGAAATCCACGACGTTTTCTGAGCCTCTCTCTCTGGCCAGATGCCGCTTCGTTACTGTGAGCTTTGCCCATCAAAGTGGAGCTCTGTTGCTGGGCTCTTCATGCTGTTTTCATGGGGCACTGGAGCTCACCTGGGGCGTGGTGGCGGTGACAGGTGTCCGATGTTCTTACCCGGGCAATTTATCACTCATTTGGTGGTCAGGGACTTTTTGGCACCCCACCGTGGCACTGAACTGGAGGAGCTTCACAACGGACACCTGCTGGCCTCAGCTGCAGCCTGCGTGTAAAATTTTTACATTTTTTCCTTTCAGTATCTTTTATTTTGGTTTTGAATTTCCTTCACTTTGTGAAGAACTTTTAGACCTCTGATAATGAATGCCCGGATAACATTTCAATGACTTGCATCTCTCTGTTCCGTCCCGGGTTCAGCTTGAGTCCAGAGGAAAATATCTCTCAAACAGCCTTGTCTCTGTCACTAGGGGACCCTTGGCACACTCTCAAAATGTTCCTCGTACTCTGAAGCGCGTCCGTGCCTGGCGATCTAACGACGTGCATGGAGATCTTTTTCCCCGCGGCATCAACAAGAGCTGTTGCGATATTTCAATGCCGTTAAACGGAGCTCACCAGCCCTGGTGTCTTAAGGGCCTCCTGATAACAGTGTTTGCGGCCTAACCGTGTGAAAACCACAACACGCATCATGAAGCGAGCTGCCTGCCCACTCAGAAGCCATCGTGTCAATGTCTGCGAGCGCGTCACCCTCGACCGGGGTTGCTCGCTTATTTGATTTTGTTACATGTGGTCTAGGCTTGGATTGAAGCGACCGTCAGTTTCAGCATAAGGGCTCTTGTGTGGAATGGAACTACAGAGCCCATTCTTCATAACGAGCTTCATTTTTTTAAATTATTTGTATTGTTCTTTTTTGATGACTATATAAGAAATGTGTCACGCAGAAGCCTTGTCTATGAATGGTCATAAAGGCCTGCATTTCGAGGCGGGGGGCCGGGGGCTTCCTGGCTTAAGGAACCCTGTTACCCTGCTCTCTGTGTCTGGTGACTCACAATAAGAATCTCTTAATTAATTCATCAAGGAAAACAATGGCACGGAAAACAAGAAAAATAACTCTGGAATTTGATAGGTTGAGCACACGGCTATCCGAAAGAGCCTAAAATATTTATTACCTTTTCGTTCTGTGTTTGAATGCAATCATCTCTCATAATCGCCTGCGTCTGATCTGTACCTAAGAACATCCAGGTGGAGTGGCAACTCTGTTCAGCTGTATAGCCATAAACCCATAAACCCATCCATCCATCCATCCACCCACCCATCCATCCATCCATCCACCTTCTGTGCACTTATCCTGAACATGTGGGATGGTTCTGTTCTACTGTACACAAAGCAATTATTAATTTCATTTATACCACATATCACTGTATTTGATTCTGATGATTCTAGGCCTTATATACACATTCTTATTTCAAGTATTGCTTCTGCATTTCACAATAGAAGTCTCGGGTTATAGATACATCCACCAATTCTGTTGCTTCGTGTGTCATCTGAGGACAAGCCAGGCTCACACATTCTTGAGCTGGACCGGTTGCGTCTTGTGCAGCTGATTAATCAGTTGCAATCATTTAAATGTCGGTATGATTCACCCTCACATGTATTAGCAAGCTCCATTCCATGCTGGTTAGCTGGAGCTATACATTGTATCATTATTTTCTGTTAAGTAGGTGATGCAGGGGGCCACATATCTTTGAGTTGGTCTCTCAGCAGATCACTACAATGAGGCAGTTAAACAGAAAAGTACATGAAATTGTAACTGTACAGTAGATGGTTATATACATAGGTGGAATGATTAAAAATTTGCTATTACACTATAAAACTAAGGCAGTTTTACTAGAGGGTAATAAGGTAAGACAATGAAAGTTAATAAAAAAGTATAAACCTGAAATATAATAATAATAATATAATATAAATTATATAAATATTTGATTTATTATAGTAAAGCAAATTAAATCTAGTTGCCTTTTTTAAACGTCATTTACATGTGTATCAAATTATTACATAGGAATCATTTTATATGCATTTTTATTTTTATATTTTTGCTATGAATTATTGAACCCCAAGATTTAATTTCAAGGGCAATTAACAGTCAGGCATGAAAATTCCACTGGTTAATACTAAAAATAAAATGTAACCAATTTGCCTTAAAAAAATTACAGATGTATTTTGATTGGTGGCAATTAATGTCAGCTCACACACACCTGCTATAAATTAGTTCTGGACGTCAGGGAATTGTTTAACTTTTTCTAATGTCACCCTTAAAGTTTAAACTTTTCTTGAACTAAAAAATACAAGGAGAGATACTTTTTAGATAAATAGATGCTATTATAGATAGATGGGTACACATTTGCCTCATAAACTCATCCACCCAGGGTGTGTGTGGGGGGGGAGGGGGGGTAGCCTGCCCCAGATGCTATGGGCATAAGGCAGGGAACAGCCCAAGGATGGGCACCAGCCCATCACAAGCCACATACACACACACCATTCACACCTACAGTTTGGTAAGTTCCCCTCAGCATGGTTTAGGTTTGGGGGTGGGGGGGCGGGGGGCAAGGCTCAGGGTACCACAAGCTGGAGTACCCGGCCCACACAATGACTGGCGGGGGTGGGGGGGGTATGCAGACTCGAAGGGTAACACTGTGCCCTAACACCTCCAGGGCCACTGGCTTTCAAATCGGTGTCTTGAAAATTACCCATAGCAGGAGATTCAGCCAACGCGCGGCCTGTGGTGGACTGCCCCCCCCACCGTCCAGGTCCCCAGCCCCGCGCTTGCTGGGACAGGTCTCACACCATCCCTGTACTGAATTAGCGGTTAGGGAAGTCCGATAGATGGACCTTCAGGTGAATAGCAGATTTCCTTATAGCCACATTAAGCTCAGTGCCTTCTGTGTGTTTGCTGCAGCCGTCGGGATCAAATGTAGGATCTCGAGTGCTTCCTCCTGACCCGTGTGACATTCAGGCACGACGATAAAGCCTGTTTGGACTCTCTAGCTCTATAGCTTAGTGTTTACGTGAGGGTGAGAGTGTGGGAGGGCGAGACTGCAGTGGGAATGTAAGGGCTGGTTTGTGAGTTTGCCGTCCGTATCCGTCTGAGAGCTGCGTGGCTGAAAGACGCCGTGGCACACAGACTGCCCCGCAGACGCCCCTTCAGAAACGCCCTGGAGGGCGTCGGGTCGAGTGTTGCTTCCATCGACACGCACGATGAACCCCCGCGCCGATTTTAACCTGCGCGGCTCTTTGCTAACTTTGAGGAAAGGCCGCTTTGTAGGTTATGTCTAAACGCGTCCGTCTGCAGAGTTCCCTAGACTTCACCTTATATATCTGAAATCGGTTTCATTTTAATAACTTTAAAGCCATTCTCTTGGTTTGAAAAGAGAACCTGACAGACGGGAAATAGGTCCTATTGCAGCCGACTCGTATTTGAAAATTGCACTGTGGCTCGTGGTGTTGATTCCATTTGGGCCATGTAGTTAATCTGAAGAGTAATCTCTGTGTTTTTCTTTAATTCTTAATGGCCTTCCAAAATAATAAAACGCTCACTGAAGCCTATTACTAACTGAAGCCTATTATTTATTGCACAGAAGTATCTAGCAGGCAGGACAGGCGGGGGGTAGGGGGGCTTCGCCGCTCGCTGGGCCGGGCTGTGGCCCACCCTCCGGTAGTTACCGTTTCTTGGTTTTCTTCCAAGTTAATGGGCTGGCGATACGAAAATTTGACACAGCGGTGATGGGGGTGATGCCGTAAAAACGCCGGGGTGTCGCTCACAGCCTGAGAAAAGGGAGCGAGGAGTAAACATTTCTTTTCGGTTTCAGGTACACAGTGTACAGACATGTACTGGATTCTTGAAATCCCCGCCAAACCCCCAAAACTACCTCTGACACTCAAGGCACCGTGTTTCACTATCACGGATGTCATGTCTACTGCTTTTAAACCTTGACTGAGCGAGGTTCCAGTTCGACTCAGTTCAATAGTGACATGCCACGCGCTCCCTAGACTGTGTTTAACAGCGCAAAGTGAAAAAAGATCAAAACAATCAGTTTGTATTATTAAAATAAAGTAAAACAATGCAACCACAGGGGGTGGGGGGTGCTGACAGGCTGTTATGGTTTAAATTAATTTTTTCTTTTGCCATTCGGAATCTGCTGTGTCAAGCGTTTTATCGATTTGGGCCACTTCAATTAATTAGTGACAGTGTTTGGAAACGCGCTGAAACGGAGGCAGTGCGACAGGATGCGCGAAAAGCCCGTTTACTCTCGCAGGTCCGTGAAATTTATATCGAATGAACTTTTATTACCTCCCCGGTAATGTGATGATTTATAAAAATTAGCTTTTAGATGAAAACCATTATGCCGGGTATAAATTGAAATCTGATGAATTATTCTCCCAAATATGATCGTAATCTCTGACGGAGTATCGACCCAGCCCTATCCTCTTTGCTTTATTGAAGGCAATTTGGAAATTGCAGATGGTGGATGTTATTCTATTAGGGCTCCGGGAACAGCGGCGCGGACGAGGAGGAGCGGTCGGCGTCCGTGCCAGCGGGTCTGGCCAGCAGCTCAGATCAGAGCCTCACGCCGCCTCGCACTGGAAAGGCATTACAGAGCCACGTGTCCCTGTCACCCCTTTGGAATGCACTTTTCCTCCCGCTGGTGCGGGGGTGATGCGGGCCGTACCACGTGGAGGGGGGCGGGGGGGGGGGCGGTTCAGGATCAGCACACGTGTGGCCTGGGCTTTCCCGCAGTGACCTCATATTGGGCTTGGCAGGCCCCTTCCCCCGGCATTTCCTTCCATTTACGGGAGCCCCTCTAATATAACCCGGGCCGCTGCTTTTCGTGAAGATTCTCAGAAAGGAGGGCTGATTTTCTGCACGGAATATCAATCGAGGCTTCTGGGGCACTGCTTGTTGATATTAGAGGAGCCGTTTTGTTTATATACACATTGCACATTTAATTTATTTAACAGATGCTTTTATACACAGCCACATACAATTGAGGAGACAGAATCGTGCCATTTCTGGACAGAAAAGGGCCTCGCTCGGGGGCCTGATGGTGACATCACTCGGTTGACCATGGGATCCGTCCGTCCGCCCGCCCGCCTGCCTGTCTTTTTCTAAACTCTTGTGTCCAGCCCCCTAGTTTTGATGCTGTCCTGTATATGCTCCATCTCTCTCTCTCTCTCTCTCTCTATCTCTGTATCCACCTATATAAACCCTTGTGTCCGTGCCCCCCCTCCCCCTTTGCACTGTAAGCACTCTCCCCATGTCGCCGCTGTTTATATGTCACGCCGCGGCCCTGGGAGGACATTATAGCCTGCTGCCGTATGCGTGTGTAGAGATGGCATGACAATAAAGCCAAATAAATATCTAAACAGAATAAAATAACTCCCGGGAGACTGTGGAAGGAGACATATTTTATGCTAAAAAGGAGCAACCGGGCAAATTCGGCAGGGGGGGGCGGGAGGAGAATGTGTGCGGACAGAGGGGGAAATGGCGGGAAGCAGGTGGGGGTGGACGCGTGAGAGGCCGCGGGGGCTTGGCGGGGGAGTGACACGTCAGCGGGGGAGATGGGTACGGGACCCCGGCGGGTAGCTAAGAGAAGAACAGGAAGGCTAAGATCTAGATGCTGGGAATTCGCCTAATGGGATATATGCGATGGAAGCTTTGGATGGGAGATATGAGAATCGAGCGGGCCATGGGGGGGCAATCCATTGATCTGGTTAATGGGGAATGCATTGTTATTCCTCAGTATATACATTATCTTAAGTAGGCCCGAGGCCGGGATCAATACATCCACAACTTATTAGGGTGAGCTGGTGGAAAAGGACCCAAACATGGTAATATGGTGCTTAGCCTCACGTGCAACGTACGCTCTCTTACGTTTACGCGCTTTCCTGCGTGGTCCACATGCTAGGTGTTGGGATTTATTCCCCCCCCCCCCCCCACCCCCTTGCCGACCAAAGCCAATTCTCCTCTGTGACCCGGCAGAATAATCGATACCTCTGGCACAGCCTTTACCTGTAAGCCCGGGACAGGAACGAGCGAGGAAGCAGCCAGCAGTGTCTGCTTTATAGACGGCAAATACACATAAACGTGCCAGGAGTGCGTACCAGCGACAGAAAGCCAGAGTGTGAGGAAGAACAGGTGCCCATTTGATAAACCTGTTCCTTAATTACAAACCTCTCAGAGGCGTGTAAGACTCTCATAAGCATATTCTGAATGTAGGACATTCTGGCATCTAAGTCACACCTACATTCATTCGAGTGCTGTAAATGTCATTAAGGTACATCAGCTGGCATTTTTAATGGAATAATGAATGTGGGGAATTTGCGTGTCATGGTGCCGTTTCTGTATTGTGTGAGGTGTGAAGGGAGGCTTCCTGATGAATAGGCCTGTCAGGGGCGCTTTTCCAATTTCTGGTCAGTCATACATTTATCCACGGCTCAATGGGTGGAATCTCGTAACCTTATTTGTTCCTGTCAACAACGAGAGCGGGGAAGGTGATTGGGCGCCCGGTGGCCCGCGATGTGATTGGATGAGAGGGAAGCCGACCCTTGTAGGAAGCGAGCTGCATTAATGTCAGCGGCAACAACACGCTCGTTAATCACGGCGCACTCCTTATGAAGACAGTGGCTGCTTCCGCGCGCGGAAATAAAGAAATAGAGGAGTAGCTAAATACCGAAAGTAGCAAAAATATCGACCTCGAAGGGCAGGATGTCGCAGTTTAGAGCACTTTGGCCAGCGAGATGAAGTGCTCATGTGGTGCCACTCATTTCTGCGATCCGGGTCGCATTTTTTCATCTGTGGCTTTCGCATGCGTTTCTGAAATGCTGAGGTTGACATCTGACGACGTTTAATGGTACGGCTCGCTTTTAGGATGGAGGGGGGTTGTCAGGGACCCCGGCTGCCTTTGTAAAGTATGGGAAGTAGGTGACGCAGATGGTGTGTGACAGCGTTAGTCACAGGCATCACACCACACACACACCGTAGCAAGAATGCGGGCCCTAGGGCTTATTTTGGGGGGGGGGGGGGGGCTCCTCTGCTCAGTGGATCCTGGGTCCTCTGAAGAGGGATAAGGCCCCCAAAGTGTCAACGTGAGGCAGCTCCACCAAACGGAAAAGGTGTCCCTTGTACTTCCTTCGCGAGGCTTCCTGCGTAGACCCACACCGGCGCCTTCCTGTGAAAAGCCGTAGTCAATTTCTCGAACAAAAACTTTTCTTTGTAAAAAAAAAAATCCACAAGTTAGGATTTGGGACAGGACAAAAAAAAAAACAGTCATGTGATCTTCCATTCACCTGTAGCCGTTTTACAAATGCCATGAGCCAGCCGCCTGTTTTCCCTCTCAGCCTCCAGACAGACTATACCGAATACTCAGTCCCCGTGTCCCGATATCTGCTGCAGCACTTTGGCTGACACCATGAAGGCAGTTCTCTGTGTCCCCCCGGGCCCTCCAAGTTTGTTAAACTCCCAAAGCCCCAAATTAAATCCCTAAAGTGTCCGTTCCATCCTCCCATGTCGCACGGAGCTGTCCACTGTCCCCATGGAAACAGTTCTCCCTGATTCCTATATATTGTATGAACTTTATTTGTTTCATTACAGCCCACAGGAGGCTGGAGAAGACCAAGTGAGTTCAATCTCCGTGCATCCCGACACCGTCCATCAGGCACGCTAACCTGGGCGTTAGACTGCTCCGTGAAAGTGTAGTGCATGCTCACGACTTATACTGCACCCACAGGCTCTCATTACCGCACTTCATAACATTAACTTAATCAAAAACTTAATACTTAAAATTGAATTCATCCATTTTCCATAGCTGCTTGTGCTATGCAGTCACTGGCAGTGGTGGAAATTTCAGGTCCAGAAAGATATGAATCCAGACCAAGATTTTACTTCAACCAAGTGAGTACTCTGTCACTGTGACTATGATGCTGGCTGGTTGAAAGAAAATCTCGGTCTGGATTTTTTCCTTTCAGGACCTGAAAGTTTTACCCCTGGTCGCTGGAGTCCGTAGCCTATCCAGGAAGCTATGGGCGGTGGGCAGGGAATTGCCCAGGATGGGGCATCAACCCACCGGGGACTGGTGCATCCAGAGAAAACCCCAGGATGACATGGGGAGAACATGCAAACTCCACATGGAACCATGGCAGGGACTGGAACCCTGGTCTCCGATGTGAGGCAACAGTGCTAACCACTTATTAAAAAGCTGTATATTTTAAAACAATTATAGTAAAATTTGACTTTTGCATGGGAAGTTACTATAGACCTGCACTGGATAAATTGTCAGGGATGGTCTATAGATAGGTGAACAAAACATGCTTCATACAACTTGATGATGATGAACTGTCTGTAAATATGCTTTCTACCTTTATGGATGACATAAATTAGTAGTGCTTTTGGTGATGTGTCGAGTTTATTACTGGGTATTTACTTTCAAAAGCTTGGAAGGAATTATATCACAGATATGGTCACTTTCCTTTCATTTCAGATTTCCTCACTAAATCTGAAAATACAGAATTATTATGTTAAAAACTGGATGTTGTCATTAAGCTTGAAGTCTAATCCTATTTTTAAATTATTTATAATTTAACGTTAGCAGGTTTAGGGAGGCAGTTTAGTAAATGTCAGATATTTTGCATTTACGTTTATTTTTAGCTTTAGCTAAGTTCTGTTATCATGTTTTCTTTTCTTTTTCTTCAAATAGGCTGAATGCCACTTGAACACAATTTTAATTTCGTAGGAAATATTCCACTCGAAAAAATAGACAGGTCACTTAAATGAAATGCCAGTTACAGGAAAATTCCCCAGGATAGGCTGATCTCTATTCCAGACAGATATACTACTGGAAGACTTTATGTTTAGTCTGGGTTGGAGTAGGCTGATATGACTGCCTCCGTGTGCTTTGAAAAAGGTCATGTGGCCCAGCTGTACACAATGAACAGCATAAGGCAAAATAAACAATAAATAAGAAAACCGAGTAGTGAATGCTTAACCACTTTATCGAACTATACATTATCTAGGTCTTGATTGTTCTGTAAAACGCATTGTCCATATTTTTTATGATACTTATTATTGAGTAGTCAACAGATATAAAGCATTTTAACAGGCATAAAAATAATCCTTTCTCCCAGAAATTGAAAGCAATAATGTGAGTTTTCGAATCAATGACAATATTTCATCCTTTCCCTTTAACCGAGTACTGCTGTGCATGACAATTTTTTTTCTCTCTTTTTTGGTCACGGTTACTTAATAATCCATGCATCAAGCCTTTTAGTAGCAACAAATAAACAATTTGCCTCAAAAGTTTAGGAAGGCAATATAGAGGATTTCATTAAACCGATGAAATTTGAAGTTTCTCAGGGGAGAATAATGCCGTGCAAGATTTGAGAAAAATAATCTCACTGAAGAACAGAAATGGGAGAATTCTTTTTTCTTTCTGATCTGAAGAAAGCAACTTTCACAATGCCACCTTAAATTCCACTCCCTTTCAGTGAGGGCCACCACATAACTCCAGGGATGCTTTCTGCATTTCTAAGGGTTAATGCCGCACACTTTGCCACCATGAACCGCTATCTTTGACGCCCGTAACAAAAGATCTGGCATTCTCAGGGACTTGCTGTCCGCTGACGTGCTTTCAGAAGGTACATTTATTTCCATTGCTCGAAATGCCACTTCCTCCCACACATGTTCTATCGCAGCTTTGGACTAATTACAAGAATTCATACCCGAGATGAACTAGTGAGGTAAATAAAATGCTACTTTCCCTCCAAAATGCACCTCGCGACAAATTAGTGCAGCCGTTTATATTAACCCTTTTCCCGTGATAATTTCCCCATGTGAAATTTGCCTACCGTTTAATGATGCTCTGGGGTCATACTGACCCCAAACACGGGATAGGGGTTAATGGAGATGGTACACACGGTGTAAAGTGAAGCGACGGGGGTGCATCGATTACAAAAGTCGCGAGCTGTCTGGATGCACTAAGGTCGTCAGGCAAAGCCGCGGAGCTCTGCCGCTCGTTTGTATTCACGCAGTACAGCTAGCCGTTGGTTTTCTATCAACGTCGGCCTCCTGACATCAGAATTTATCCCGAGCTCGTCTCTAGTCCTGCTGCTTTTCGCCATAAATGAAATGTCAGCGCTGACCACTTGCATGAGGCTTCCCAGGTGCTCACGTCGGCTGTGATGCAGTCCAAAACATCTCCGCTGCAAACCAGGCCAAGAACTCTCCACTGCCACGTTGTTCCTGGTGCATTGTGGGATTGACATGAGGCATTTTAATGGGAAGGACTAAGCGTTTTTGCCACGGTTTAGCGGCCATTAGCTTTAAACTGGCTGCCCTGTGTCCTCTAGGTGTGCCCGTGACCTCACTGTCTGAATTACTGCAGTACAAGGCATTGCTTTTAGAGGGCTGAAATGTACCAGCTTCCCCGTTGTTACCATTGAAACTCGTTCGGCATTTAGCTGAGGTGAGAAATACCTCTGAGAGTTAAAAACCCCGCTTTGCTGTCTGGGGTCCCCGGGCAGCTCAGGTCCATTAGCGACTCACCACCGGCTAAGAAACCAAACAGCCTGTTTGTGAAATATCCTATAATTTCACTAGTTTTTTTTTTACTGGGGGGGTTATGAGTTGATCTGACTCACCCGAAATTAGCACAGTATGGAATGCGACTTTCCACGTATACCATCTCACCCTCCTTTGAGACTTACAAATATATCAGGTGTCAGTCAAAAGTTTGGACACACCCATCCAAGGCAAGGTTCATTTGCACTATTCTCTACATTTCTACATATTTCCTTACATTCCTCTACATTTTAGAGCAATCATAAAGACATCAAAACTAACATAAAATAACATATATAGAATTATGCACTGAGCAAATATGTTACTTTGATCGGGGGGGGGGGGGGCAGCTCAGAACGTTGCTGGTTCGAATCCCGTGGTTGGTAGAGTGATGCCGCCATTGAGCGAGGCCCTTAATGACTGCTCTACACCACCTTCTTGGGTTGGCCTCCTGGGAAGCTTATCCAGCTGTCCTGTGGGTCCCACATGTACCAAGCCAACATTGGCCACAGCTGCTTCGCTCCTTATATATATGAAAGAGAAGCCATCGGCCATTTACCCAGCATTCCTTGAGCACCTTGGGTAGGGGTCCAGTGAAGGGGGGTGCTTAGGCTTAAACCCACAACCTTCTGCCCACCAGTGCAGAAGCTGAGCCTTCTGAACCGCACACCAACCCCTCCCAGTCCTCCCTGCAAGTACAGTGGCACAGTCTGGCTTGCGTAGGCTCAATGTGGCCATCTATAGTGCTGACAAGGGTTTGAATGCATTTCCAGTTTGAGCACATGAATCTGAAGGTGTGGCTCTTAACCCAGATGATCTCTGGCCCTGCTGGCGTGCTCAGCTGGCAAGGCGTATTTAGTCCTGAAAAGCATTAAAATCAAAAGTGCAGACACATCAGAAGTCCGTTACTAGTATGTCTGTCAGCATGCATTTCCTGCGACAATGGGGTCCAACTTATTGCAAGAGATGGCTGGGAGAGAAAAAAAAAACACTACAAACAAGCTCATGATTTATGTAATCAATCTCGTCAGTAGCTGCTAAGCTCATTGGGTATGCGGAGCACTTCTGGGCACGTAAGACAAACGACGTGTCTATGCAAAAGAGCAATGACCGGGCTACGCTCGCAGTAATCAAGTTGTGAAATTAAACATCAAAAATGCTTAAATTATTGTGTGTGGCAAAGTGATTTGTCTGCAATTAAACCACTGTGCATTACTCAAACAGCTGCACTGTATGGGATGTTAATGAGCCGGCATCCACTATTAAGATGTTTAAAATACAGCATAAGCAAATCATAAAACATAGAGCATTAAAAAGCAAAAATGGACGTGAGCAAGACTGGGTGATTTTTAAATTCCTAGTTACTCTATTTCGCCAACACCTATAGCGATTGCGTCTATAAAGAGGGGTGTATATTATCTTGCCTCTTCTATTAATTCGGTCTGCTTTCATTTGGAGCTATTTCCAGATTTACAAGGTGATGCAGACAGCGTAATTTGACGGTATATCAGCTGTTTCAGTGCATTCAAAAGCACGGAGCAACGTTGGTGTATCTACGGTCTCCTGCGTGGTTTAATAACAGCTCTTTAATGAGGTATTAAACGATTCTTTCTTTTACATTATGAATCAGATTAGAGACATTTGCAAAGAAATGCAAGCCATTAACTTCTCAAATTAATTTCATTTACTGAAGTGTAATTAGGAGCTTGTGTCGCATTCAGATAATGAGGTGAATCGTGCAACTTTGTTGTACAGTGCGAGATAAGGACCCTGGAACAGAGTGTGACTTGTGCTTTATTTATAAGTTTAACCCTTTTCCCGTGATTATTTCCCCATGTGAAATTTGCCTACCGTTTAATGATGCTCTGGGGTCAGATTGACCCCAAACACGGGATAGGGGTTAAAATGCGTTAAAGCGTGGTACAAAGCTAATATTACGCAGCCTATAATATTAAGAGCACGTAAAGGAGTTCTTTCTAGGATATTACACTGATCAGCCATAACATTAAAACCACCTGGCAAATATACTGTAAGTTCCCTTCATGCCACCATAACAGCTCTGAGCTCTGACCCATTTAGGTATGGACTCCACAAAACCTCTGAAGGTGTCCTGCGGTATCTGGCACCAAGACGTTAGCAGCAGTTCCTTTAAGTCCTGTAAGTTGTCAGGTGAGGCCTCCGTGGATCCAGCTCATCCACCGATGCTCGACTGGATTAAGAGCTGGGGAACCTGGAGGCAACGTCAACACATTGAACTCCGTTTCATGCTCCTCAAACTATTCCCGAGCATTTTTTTTTTGCAGCATGGCAGGGCGCATTAATCTGCTTAAAGAGGCCACTGCAATCGGAGAATACCATTGACATAAAGGGGTGCACCTGGTCTGCAGAGATGTTTAGGTAGGTATCAGAGTAACATCCAAATGAATGCAAGGATACAGGTTTAGTGTCAACATCAGCAGAGATCAAATCAGTCCCCAAACCATTTATCCCTTAATGTACCCAGCCCTAACCTTAACATAAATATATTCTGGGGAACTGAAAATCGCTACCATGTGGTAAATACAAACCCTCGTATACTTCAAAATGGCTATTCATTGAATACCCAACAAAGTTAATTGCACATTACATCAGAACTGCAACCCCATCAACTGGAAAACAGATCTACTCAAAAATGTTTTAAAAATAAATATATATGTAAAAATGGACAAAAACAAAAATATCAAAGTGAAAGAATTAAAGGGAACAGGCTAAAGTTGCAATAGTAAATTATTTGGAAAATGCAAAAAGAAACACTTAGGGGCTTTCACTTAACAAAATCACAACATATTAGCTACAGAACAATTTGTTGCCAGTGAAGTGAATGTTTAATGAAAAAGTCAGTGAAGCTTGCTTGTCAACGTGTGCTTTGTGCTGTCAAAAAATTAAGCGCTGAAACCTCGCCATGTGCGACATTGTACCAAACATCATAATTTGCAAGTGTCACAGTGTGTGCTTCTAATTCACAAATCGAACGATACTGGTAATCGCTAGGTGCGGTCTCGTCTGGAGTGGCTGCCTGCTCCCATTTGCTACTGGGAGTTACAGCCCTCTCGCGAAGCTGCACGTCGGGGTGGATTTTAGTTTCACTATTTTAGCTTCCTTCCTTCATCTCCTCTGTAAGCCTTAAAAAGTACAACGATGTGCTAAGCGATGAAACAGACAACGAAGAAAACAAAAGACTATTGGGACGCACCCTTAGTTTCACGCAACAAATTTCTGCAGGAAACGTTTTACCTTTAAATGGATAACTAAATCCAGAGCTGTGACTCAAAGCGCGCCGGATCAGACCCGGCCACCTTCTTCCATTGCTCCATGGGCCGGTTCTGATGCTCACTAACCCATTGTAGGTGCTTTATA
>JAODKL010000051.1:648189-666402 GCA_026780765.1 Petrocephalus schoutedeni
CAAGCCAGTTGTAGATTTATAATTGGAGGAACATGCAAGGGGGTGGAGCTGTCATGTGACTGCGCAGACAGTTGCCTGACTGCGCAGCCACTTGCCTGGCCCAAACCAATATTATGCCAGGGGGAATCATAGCTGGCATCTGAAATAAATCGGGCAAAAAGCAAACGCACCTTTGTGACCGAGGGGTTGCTGGATCCCATTAAACTTATAATAGATTTGATAATGGGAAATTTCCCTCACGCTAATTCCATTTACTCAGAGGGTATAAATGTGAAGCCTGTCAGTGTTAAACTCTTTGAACGGGAAATAGGTTTAAGTCGAGGATGCGATAAGAAACATGCAGCCCCTTGTCCCCAGAGGGGATCGTCAAATCCGAGATTCCTTCAAAGGAAACCTCTCTTCAAATATCCAAATCACGCTGTTTCTACAGGCCCTTGTTTGATCATACACAAGGCAAATTTTTACCCAAATTAGATCATATCTGGAGTAAGTTCTCGGACGCTGTCTAAGAGCATCATTAAAACTCGACACTGCTACCATACACGATGACTGTTTATTTTGGAAAATGCTGATATGCTTCCTTTAGAATACATTCTGTCGATGCATCCTTTTTCTTTTGTGATTGCTAGTAATTGGGTATATAGTTCATGGGTTTATATTATCTTTGGCTCCATAAACTTTTTTTTACCAATTAAGATTCCTTGCTTTGTTACTAATGCTAGGATGACAGCCATCGCCATGATATTTTGATGACAGCATATTTAAGCAGTGCTTATGCAACATAAATCTTTAAGGCAATTAATGGATTCTGTTGCATCACAAAGCAGATTCTTAAAGTGGAAGTTCATTAGTGCAATTTTAACTTGAGCTTTGTAATTCGTGCCTCGACTGTTCATGCAATCTCAGCTTTTGATTTATGAAAACTTTTTAAGATAAGATAAAACTTCATTTATACCAAGGGAAATTGTTTTATTTGAGTTCGGAGGGGTAGTTTATTCTTTTTTTTTTTAAGCACATTTTTAAAGCATATATTTGTCAATTTAATATAATTTTGCCTTAGGGGGTTTGAATAATGAATCATACATTTTTAAACTGTTGCTTGTTTGTTTTGCCATTCTTGTCTTTCTTTATAATGCATTATAAGTGTATCATTAATAACTATGATAAATAATATTGGCCCTGCTTTGTCTGCCGTATAATGTAATATCAACATGTTGTTTATGTGCAGTGACATCAAAATTGTGGGCTTTCCCGCAGGTAGTTGGTAGTTTAAGCAGCAAATGTTGCAGTTGTGAATTCTTTCCCGAATGCTGTCCCGTCCCGAGAGATGACCCACATTTTTAAAGGGCTGCATTTGAATCTAGGTGAATGCAAATCCCCTGCATTGGTTATATTTAGCCTCGTCCCGCCCCCCTGGCCTACCAGGCTTTAAGTTGGGTGCTCCGATTGTTTTGATTCACTGAGGCGATCCTCTCCCGAAAAGTTATTTTTAGTGGGGTATTGTGGGGCCCTTAAAACTAAACTGTCGACTTCACCGCTCAACAATGGCACTGAAGTCCCCTTTGTTTATGGATTTCAAACGGAATCAGAGGCGAGTCGCCTCGCCGTCCGGCCGCCGGTACGAGACGGGCATCCCCTGCAGGCGGCGTCTCTCTCGGGCAAATCGCACGGCAGGCAAAGGACAGGGGACGCTGATCTCGAAGAGACAATTAAATAAACATTTAGTATCGCGGGTGTGAGTCTTACTTGTGCACTTCAGCCTGTTACTGGAGCTGTTCAGACACATTCTGCGGCGTTGGGGGGGGGGGTGTCTGAAATGGTGCCAGTTCTGCGCATTTGGTATAAATGAGCCGACACTAATGAAAGCCCTGCGCTGTATCTAGGAGCCTCTATAATGTGGAACAATAGCTGGCCTCTCAAAGCCCCTGCTCGCACAATGAGGCAGAATGGCATTGAGACAGGGCCCTTCTCGGTGCGCTACGCTCCCATGAATGGCACTTTAAATCGTAAATCAGCGGCCCTTCAAGACCTCCGGGGGCCTCTTTTAAGGACTAATAACTCCTGCGTGTTTACTCTCCGCGAATTCCACTAACAGCGCGTGTCCGCCTCGATCTACGACAATGTTTGCGCTCCGCGGAAAGCCAGTGGTCAGGGCGTCCGGAAAACGTGAGGCAACATCCGGAATCCCACCCTGCGCATCTGGCCGGCCTTGTTTACCCCTTTCTGGGTAACTCTCTGCCCCCCCCCCAGTGATACAGTGGCTGGCCAGGGGTGAGGCAACTTGGCAGTACATACTTACTGTTCCTGTACTTTTTTTCTTAACAGTAAGTAGCTTTCTGCAAGTGGCGGGTCACACCTTTGCCACAGCTTCTGAGGGCTCCACCTACTGCCTACTTCCTTTCGCTGCTGCATCTTCGCATGGCATGCGTCGCTCTCCATTTGGCCCACATAGATTACATCAGCCGGGTTCCTGTTGCATCGCTGAGACGCATGTTCTACAAACCATATGCAAGAGAATTAGGGGAATCAATCAGGAAGTAAGGGTTTAATTAAATTTCTGCAATTAATGGCTCAGTAAGCAATAGAAAACATGCAGACAGATCTCCTATCCGTTATATTAATTAAAGCTTCAAACTCCTCAGTCGTGCCCCCAGGGTAGAAACCACTGAAATAACAACATTATTTAGGCATGTCATATGTCATATTATATATATATATATATATATATATATATATATATATATTCTTTCTTAATATTAGTTTGTCTCCCCTACTCTTAGTTACCCCCCACTATGTTAGAAGACAGTTTTTTGTCCTTTTTTAAGTGAAATAGCACAAGTTCACGGTGACAGGTCTGGGGGAAATGCAATCAATCATAACGGAAAAAAAAAAACGCACAACGCCCGTGAGCAGAAGCGCTGAGCTGGCCTCCCAGTAGGATGGTGCTCATGTGCAGCATCCCGGCCGGCTAAGTGATAGCAAGATGGCTCCTAGCCCCTGAGAGAGCATCGTGATTAGCTGCGGGAACGGGCTGCTCGTGTCAATCACTTTTGCACGCCGGCTCGCGCGCGCCGCACTTGTGGAGGTGCGCGAGGGGCGACGGCGGCGACGCGGCTGCCGGGATTCTCTCTACCCCCCCCCCGCCCCCCCCCCCCCCCCCCCCAGCCCGTGCTGCTGATTAAATACTTCTCGTGTCTTTTGCCGCTGCTATAATCCTCGCAGCGGAGAAGGAGGCTGCGGGCAGAGTAACGGTGAATGGAGCTCTGAATCATTCCAGCTGGCCGCGCCGCAAATAGCGCCGTGCAGAGGATGGGATCGGACTCCCTCCTCCAGTCAGCGGAGCAGCAGCGTTTCCCGGAGTTTCTCCCGCGAATTGTTCCAGGAGCGGGGGCTTGTGTTCCGCCGCTTGCCCCGGCAGGAGTCCCGCTTCGGCTGGAGGTAAGTGAGCGTGCGGCGGAGCCGGGGAGGGGGGCGGCGGCGGCGGCGGGTCCGGGGCCGCGAATTCCGCTGCGGACGGGCGAGCTCGCGCGCGCAGAGGCAGCCCCCGGGGCGCGTGCGGAAGCACCCCTGCGGCCGGCCGGCCGGAGCGTCTTATTGCCTTATCGCCTTCGCAGGATGGCCAGTCCCGCTCCGCCAAATGCTGCCGCCGATCAACGGCGACGTGGGGGCATGTGGAGAGCGCTTTGGATCTCGCACATTAAACCTATATTGCCCGTGACAACGAATGCAACCTTTGCAAAAAAAAATGTATTGCATGAATAATGTCAATAATAGCAGCGTGATCTGTATAAAATGGTTATAGAAGCATGCTATGGAGAAACATATACTGTGGTAGCGCTTCATATAACGCAAATTACGGGAATTAATTGCTATTATTGTGAATAGATTGCTATTTCTGGATGAAGACATGGGCAAGTTAACCTTGGTTGATTGCATGAAAGATGATCCAACTGTCTTGCTAGGCGGACATCTGGAGTAGTGTGGGATGCAAACTTTTCAGTCATTCCCGCTGTATTTCGCAACCGGCTGCGTTTAATGAGCTTTTCAGTGTGCCGCGAGTGTTAGAATTAAGAATTACTCACTTATAAATAGTGGCGCATGGAAGAAAAGAAAAAAAAAAACACAACGTGCTTTTGTTTTATTTAGAGTTGTGTGAGAGGTTGTGATTTAGGGGTTTCGAATATCTATAGCTTTTTTCCTTTTGTGTGACAATTCGCGATGCCGTAAACACATGCTATTTGATAGGCGCGCTGTATTATTTATAAAACAGTAATATAATAATGTTAAAGTTATATATTCTTGGAACAAGTTGGCAGTATCTGCCCCCTGGTGGTGAAACCCAATTTGCATGTAAATAGAGGCTTTTCAGAACCCCTCACACCATGAGACATCCGGTTGGTGGACATCGCTCATCTGCCACCTAGATAAGTCATGGAGCATGTTTCCAAGCTAATATGACACTGCAGAAAAGCAGAGGTATATCTTCCGAGGTCCCGGGCCAAAGTCCCGGGCCGCGTTCCATAAATCATACCGAGCCACGGCATGTGAAAGTGCTGGGTTTTTGTCCAGATTTACGTCCCACTCTGCAACTGGGGGTGGATAAAATAAGATACCAGAAGCCTCTTATTTGTGGGGTTGTTCCTCTGTGTATTGAAGTGCTTCTTTGAAAGAGGTGTCATTACTTGTGAAAGGGGAGTTAAAGAGGATCGCTCTCCCGACTGCGAGCGAGCGAGATGACTGAATGGGACGTTCCGATGGATAGAAACACCAGTTGGTGCCCAGTGTGCGCACACCGAGCTGCTAATCTGAGGCGTTAAAGATCGTTAAAGAAATTAAGAACCACTAGTAAGTCGCTATCATAGTCTGACAGTGGAAAACTCAAGTGGACTGCAGGTGGAATATTAGCGAAATAAAGAAAATATTCTGTAGCTAAATGATCGTTTTTCTTAGCGGGTCAGCTATGTTGACTGTGAGATTGCGGGTCGAGCCTGTTAGCCTATTAATATAAAATAAACAGATACTGAGAAACCTCGTTGCTGCTTCCTGCTCTGTGCGTTTCAGTGTAAACCAAGCTACCAGTTGCTGTTGTGCACGGCCCCTGTCCCCAGCTGAAGTCACCGTCGTGTGGCATCCGCACTGGGCCGCTCTGGGGAACCTGTGGCCGCAGCTGGCAAGTGGCAGAGTGTTGATGGAAATGCCTTTGGGGCTGGAGGGCTCTTCCTGGCCCTCAGGATTAACCTCTCCTCTGACAGGGCCCTCCAGAACCCCGGCACGCACGGCAAGCTCCGCTCGGGGGAGGCTGACGATTCTCCAGCCCCACATTCAGGAAGGCGGCAAGGGGGGCCTCTTGAGTTGTAAATAACATGATTGTTCCCTCTGTGAGACTCACACGACCGCTCTCTCTCTCCCTCTCCTTCTCCCTCCCTCTCTCTCTCTCTCTCTCCCTCTCTCACTCGCCCTCTGCCTACAGATAACTCGGAGGATTTTGCACCAGGCCCCAGCTGCCTACGACGTCTATCCTCATTCAAGAAACCGGTGCGATCGGCCGCGGAGCCGTCCTCTCCCCGGCGTCTGCCAGAAGCAGGCCACTTCCACCGCCGCATCTGAACGACCACCCTCCATGCCCTGCAATGGTTACATGAAAACCCTCTGAATGCTACACAGCCGTGCCACGTCGCCGCCGCGGAGCACGTGACCCGCGAAAGAGCGCACACACACACACACGCGCGCACACACACTCGCGAAGCGAAACTGAAGGGCCAGGCTCGCCGCTCCGGCGTGAGTTTGGTCGCCAAGATGCGCCGAAACCTGAGGCGTCTGGTAATCCTGCTCGCCACCTTCTGCACGGCGAGCATCATCGTGTCGGCCTACTACCTGTACGCCGGCAACAGCCAGGAGCTGGAGGTCTCCGACCGGGCGGCTGGGATGGATTGCGGGGACCTCAAGTTCCTGCCGTACCGGCTTCTGGAGCTGAAGACGGCGAAGCCCATCGACACGTCTAGGAAGGAGCCCGTGGTCCTGGTCTTTGTCGAGAGTCAGTACTCCCAGCTGGGGCAGGATATTATAGCCATTCTGGAGTCCAGCCGGTTTCGGTATCACTCGGAGATCGCACCAGGAAAGGGGGACATCCCGCCCCTCACCGACAAGGGTAAAGGACGGTATGCTCTCGTCATCTATGAGAACATGATGAAGTATGTCAACATGGACCTGTGGAACAGGGACCTTCTGGACAAGTACTGCGTGGAGTATAGCGTAGGAATTATCGGCTTCCACAAGGCGAATGAAAACAGTCCGCCGGTCGTGAAGCTAAAGGGCTTCCCGCTGTACCTTCACACCAACCTTGGCCTTAAGGATTGCTGCGTTAACCCCCGCTCACCTTTACTCCACATCACCAAAGCAGAAGCAGATAGGGGGCCGCTCCCTGGCGAAGACTGGACCGTGTTCCAGTCCAACCACTCCACGTATGAACCTGTTCTCCTGGCCAAGTCCAGGCAGCCGGAGAGTGGCAGTGGGCCGGCCCTCTCCAGCCAGTCTCTGCACATCACGGCCATCCAGGACCTGGGCCTTCACGACGGCATCCAGCGGGTCATGTTCGGCCACAGCCTCGGCTACTGGCTGCATCGGCTCATATTTGTTGACGCCATCTCCTTCCTCTCGGGGAAGAAGCTATCGCTGTCCTTGGAAAGGTACATTTTGGTGGACATTGACGACATCTTCGTCGGGAAAGAAGGCACCAGGATGAACGTCAATGACGTTAAGGTAAGGAGGGAGAAACTTTGGGAGATACCGTCAGCCTCTTCTTTCCAGAGCGAGGGCCCCATTATGAGGGATAAAGGCCTCAATGACTTTCATTCACACTTTCTCACGTCCCCGCACTCAGTCACTATAGAGGCAGTGTGAGGGCTCTGCCTGGCCTATTGTCTTGTGACTTCATGACTTACTGAGGGCTTTTCAGGCCAATGGCTGGACAAGTGACAACAACATAAAGCCATCAAGTTATGCAAAGTGATTCGGTTGCTCTCGCTGAAGCAGTTGCCATTCTCTGGAAGTTATTACGCTCCAGGGTACCTCCAGAGTGGGTTGAGCAGTTCAGTGCTAGTGCTGACAGTGTCCCGTTTTCACAGAGCACGGGTGGAAGTGTCGGTAGATTAATACCAAAATGTCGTCGGGAACGAAGTGCTTTTTCGCTGTTTTTTTGACTATTGGGGGCATTGCTGGCTAGCCAGAAGTTCTGCATCTGAAATAATTCTGCGCTACTTACTAATATTAATCAAGTGATGTATAATAGTATATGTATTGGTTTGAATTATTGTGCTGAAAAGAATTATTATGATTCTGTAATGTATGAGGGAAAAGATTGAATTTAAGTATTTAAAATGCCCATAAATTTGAGATTTGAAATGGAACAGGATATGGGAATAATATAATCCAAGCTGACTAAATCCATTATTTCAATTGCTTTCATCTGAATGAAAGTTGGATAGCGACATTACCTTGAGCATGATAATAAATATATTCCTGTTAAACCATGTGGCCATGAGATTACAAGTGCTGCAGTCAGACATATCTGACTTTACAAGGCTGTTTAGTAAAAAGCATTTTCAAGACTGTGTCCTAGATTGTCAGATCAGGCTTGTGCATTAGAGGGAAATGATAACAAACATAATTTGAGTTCTAAACTATATCTGACCAGTAATAACTATTACAAGCTGAATGGCAAATGCAATAGTAAAAAAAACAGCATTGAATTATTTTACCAGGCTAATTCTGCAAATTAATTTACGAACTATTCATTTGAGATGTATTAAAAGGTTATCCGCGTACATTTTTTTTTTAAGGGTTTGCCCTGCGCAGCTAATTCAAAGGACGGATATGAATTGCCTTTTGCAACAGTTTTGTGCAGGCCAGAGCGATCACAGAGGAATTAGGGCCGTGTGACGGGGCAGCTGAAATGTCAGCGTCAAACTCCTACAGGGATCGCGAAGGCAAATCAAATTAGAGCCTGGAAATTGTCTTTTGATCCTGTGTCCATTGTTGGATTTGCATGTCCTGCTTCTTTGGTTTCCAGAGCACCATCTGCTTGCAGCTCTCGCCCCGTTCCGGTTCGGGAACAGGTGGACGAGCGAGATGTGGACCGAGTCTGCCTCTCCTTTTGTTCCACGGGCTGTCTATCTGTAACTAAGGCACTGGAACTGGATGAAAGGAAGTAGCTAATCAATGAAGCGCCATGTTTGATTTGACCAGGGAAGACTGATGGTTTCCAAGAAGAAAGGTGGCAAAGAGAAAAGGAATTGGGATGGTTAGAAACACCCCTCCGATGGTGTCAGTGTTCCCCGAATAGGCCGGTACGGCAGCAAAACTGGCCACAGTGTTATTCTCTTACTATTTTTTAATCCCTTAATTGTAACATACGGGAATAAGAATTATACAGACTTGACATTTCACCGTTCCGTGAAACCATACTTGAGTGGAAACTTCTCGCACTTAATTAGCTCTTCCTGTGCAGATGTTGGACAGCTGGACGGCACTCTCGAACAGCTCGGGGTCAGACGCCTCCATACAGCTGTGCCCTCTTCGTGCATACAGCTGTGTGGTGCTTTACAGCTGCTATGTAACCATATACACTTAGACTTGTATAGGATAACAACACCGTATTGCTGTATGAAGATGTTATTATTTATTTAATCATATAAACACAACCCAACAACAGAATGGTACGATATATAATTGCATCATGTACAGCTGCCGAATGTCACTCGAGTTTAAATCGTATAATGCGCGAATTTCCAATCTGCAATTTGATTATCAACCATATATTCGCCATAAACCTTAATCATCTCAGCCTCTGTTTACGGAAAATGTCAGGTTGCTCTGACAACTAATTCAATATTGTTTAGCTATCGAAAGAAATTTCTGGTTCTCCCCGGCTTGATTTTTGTTGATTTTTTTCTTTTCTTTTCTTTTTTTTGCTTTTATTTTTTATTTTTTTTTCCCCCAAGTTTTGAAAGGCAGCTCAGGCTAGACTTAGTAACTGTTGCTGTGGAAATAAAAAAAAAAAAAACAGTCTGCTGGCGATAATACCGGGAGGTTGTAGAAGCTGTCATTGGCTGTCACTGCGATGGCATGCAGCATTATGACAGGAATTTTTGATTTGGTCTAGAAGCATCTGCTGCTATGCATAAAAATACATTAATGAAGAGTAAGGCCTAATATACCCTTGTGGGTGTTCTAATATTTGGCTCATGCTTGTACTTTAGTAGCTAACGATATTTGGCTCATGTTTGGCACTTATGGTCTGACGCAGAGGCTAGTTTGCTAAAGAGTACAGGGGCGACTTTTTGTCAACAGCAATAAAGTTCAGTTCTCAAAACAAAGATACAGACCATCAGGTAGCTGGATAAGATGTTGTTAATTCTAATTATTCTTATTCATTTACTTTGTACCCTTAAAAATGTAGAGAAGGCACCCAACTCAGGATTATTTTGTAATTGTGTTCTTAATCCAACACTAGTTTCCTTCGAGATTCCTCTGTGGCCCCTAGAGGGTAAACCTGTACGATTGAATTTTAATTAATTTCTGCAGCTACTATTAAATAATTCTCACTATTATAACAAACATTACGCTCTTTTACAGGGGTGTCGTGACCTCACTTGATAATTTATTAAAGTTTGGCGAACGTTCAGAAGCAGCATCTGCATTTTTTTCTTGCTTTCTGCTGTCTAACCGTAAAAAAAAGTGCCGACAGCAGTTATTACAGAGCATTTCTCCATTAACTCTGTTCCTCGTCATAAGTTTGCGCAATCAGGATGTCCGATCAGCTACTGAAGCGAGATGAAATTTAATTTAGCAGATTAAATTATCTGGGTGGAAACGTGCATATTTTCTAAGCGCAGTATTAGCCACAAACCGTGTGGCTTAAAGTTATTTTTCTCCTGATTGTGATGTGATGTGATTTCTGGAGACTGAACCCAATACTGTCACATTCGGTTAATCACCGGTATTTGGCATGTAGCTAAAGCAAGGCATCTTATCGCAAATGCTAATGCTAAGGGTGGCGTCGCACTTCTGAAAGTCGCAAGGTGCCCGGGAGCTACTGTCTTGTCTGAAAGCCACGAGAAGCTGCTTTGCATTTAGTGGCCGGGTACGCGACACGTCCACCCGGCCGCACGAGACGGGGATCGGCGACTGATTTGTCAGTGCGTGTCATCAGTCAGCGGGCCACTGCCGAAGATTAGAATGTCACTCTCCGCGCTCCACTGACATCTCCTCCCATTATGGCACTGAGTAATGTCTCCAGTGTCTTGGGGCTTTTGACAAATTGCCTTCGAAAAATTTTTGACCGAGGTCCTGTGTGCATAAAATATCTCATTGCACAATTTATTTATTTATTTATTTATTTCCCCCCCTTCTTCCAGACTTGATGAGTTTTCATCAGGGTTGCCATTTTTTTTTTGGGGGGGGGGGGTGGGTCATCCACTGTGCTGCGAATCCATGGTTCGGGAAAGCCCGAATGTCGCTCTAACGCAAATGCGTAGCGACAGGACAGGCAAGGCTGGCAAATGCCTGGGGCCCCCGAGCTGGGAAGGGGGCCTCCGAGGGGCAGCCGATTTAAATAGCACTTTGCAGTGACAAAGCTTTATCTGTCTATTCTGTTTTTTGCACAGAAGTAAAAATACAGGATTTGTGTTTATTAAATTGTCCTTGTTGATGTAATTTTTTTGGACTTAACACTAAAATGATGATTATAAATTTATTTGACAGTGTTGCGGGATGGTGGGTTAGAGGGCCCCATGCAGTTTTTTTTTTTTTTTTGCCTAGGGCCTCGAGAATCTCTGGAATCACCTCTGCTCTAACGTACGTCTCAGCCATCGCGTCTGCCAGGAGTAAGGTGCCCGCATGCATATGCATGAGGATTACGGGTGTAAAAAATGGAGGGGGAAAAAAAAAGAAAAGAAACCTGACACAGTGTTCTGACACGGGAAACGTGCGTCTTTGTGTTTTGCTTTTCCTGGTGCTTCTCAAAGGCGGCGCGAGTTGAAAGTTGGGCCCAGGGGAAAGTTATCAGCAAGGAGTGAGCATGAAAACAAAAGTGTCTAGTGAAGTCACCGGGCTGGCAGAGCCATTGCTGGAGCTCACTCTTGGCCATGAGTCATTTCGAAGAGTCGAAGAAAAAGTTGGCACACAGCCAGTTTTATTTTATTTTTTAAGTTCCTACTCACACTTCCACTGACCTCAAATGCCACATTTTTCTCTTTTTGTTACGTTAAATTTTATCCACGCAGATGCTTATTTCCAGAATGAACTTTTGAATTACCATTTACTTACGGAGCACTGCTATGTTCACATTTACACGTTTTGACATCCGTACTTTTTATATGTAACGGAAGCTTTAACAAAGGAATTCAGGTTAAACACTCTGCTAAAATCTATACCGAAAAGGACCCCCCCCCCCTCCTTGGGCCTAGTAGCTAAAAGCCCATATTCATAATCACGGCGACCTGTGTTGTTGTTGTAACACTGCACATTCCATGTTCCGCGATAACCAAGCTGCTGGTGCCACCTGACAGATACATGCAAATGAGCGTTTGCGAGCTGCCAGGTGTGTTTTCTGCTCTGTAGGTTTCATATTTTCGCGCTAAGCTGTTGATGCGTGTGGTAGATCGGCGCTGTCGCGTGCTGTGGCGTGCCTGAGAAACAAGCCACAAATTAGCATGTCTGGTGTCTGCGTACGATTTGTATTTAAAGGCTCTGTCTGATGGCTTACCGCATCCGGTCGTTTCTGTGGGTTTTAATCGCGGTCCTACCTGGGCTTGGCTAAGCCGAGTTGACGCGTCACATGACGAACCTTCGAATGCCTCTCCTCAGCCGGCTCTCTCTCTCTCTCTCTCTCTCTCTCTTTTTTTTTCCAAGCAGAAGCCTGCCTGAAATTTTAAATAAAACGTTCCGAATGACCAGTCGCTGGCGGTGACCGTCTTGCAGAAACATCCCAGAGAGAAAACCGAATTTGCCGTATCTCTGGTTTCCTCAGATGACAATGACGTGCCGGTCCCCTGGGTCACTGCCTGTCATACTGGGATGCAGTTTTCCCATTGGCACTGGGGCGGGGATTGTGGTCCAGGGGTGCCACAGGGTTGCTTTGATGTACGGCAGCCCTTCCGTGAGAGGGAATACCTATGAGGACACGCTGTGGCTGTGCCTGCCCAAACAATTATATTTGAGAGATGGGGCTTAAGTACATTTTGTTCGGCGATCATTTTCGAATCATTAATCTAAGTGCCACGTATGTCGGGCCTGGCTCTTTAAAACCCGCCCCGTGTGCTGATAGCGGCGTGAAACAAATGAGATTCCTAAGTGGGATCTTCACTCACGCAGAGAAGGCCTCACCCAGACTTCATTAAAATGAGAAACTCGCACTGAAAGAACTAGGACAAGCACATGGGGATTTGAGGGAGTAAAGACGTTACTTTGCTCTGTTCCTCCCAGTAATTGTACTACACGTTGTCGTACTCAAGTTTTATACCCTTTGTGCTTATAGGAGGGTTAGAGGAAGTGTACTGTAGTCTGTTTTAACGTTTCTTAAAACGTTGAAAGAAGCGTTATTGCTTACGCATGCTTCTTTCGGATTGTTAGTCAGAAGATTCCTACTATGCCCTGGTTATACCCCTTCACCCCCCACCCCATCCAAGCCCCTTATACTTTGAGTTGTTACTGACAGAAGGTGTGAACTGCCTTTACATTACATGCAGTGGCAACCTGTGGCTTAAAAAAATGGGGAGACAAAAGATTTCGCAATATTTTCCCAAAGAAGAGAGAGAGTGTATTTTTAAATGATGGAAATAAAATTATAGCAATTAAGGTTTTTTTTTCCCCAAAGTTACTTATTTCATAATTTGACCTCAAAAATAGAGGTACTGCCTCCGCTACCTTTATGGACCAGCCGCCGCTGATTATAGTCATACCTACAAGCTACAGAGAGAGAGAATCTCGCAGTCTTTCAGTCTTTCCCTGTTCATCTGAACAACGGGTAATTTATTTGATTTGCTCTGTTAGCGAGCAAGGCTATACACTCTAATGCTTTTCGGGTTTTTGCTGTAAGGTCACGGTTAACGGCTAACCCCGTTTTTTTTTTGACTCGCATATTATTATTCATTTCGCCTTGAGGTCTATCTTGGACTCTAGGAGGTTTATGCTAGCTCTAGCAAAGAAATGGCATAATGATATCATAGATCAATGGGGGTCTGTAAGGCACAAATGTATATATTACTTTCCTGCTGTAGTAAGGTCCCAGCGATGACATCTCACTTCAATTGATGTGGCACGTAATCATAATTCATGTCAGGGTGAATGAAAAATATATGTTTTGGGGTGAATGTGTGTTTTCCCTTCTACCTAATGTAGATCTTTTTATCCACAATTCCAGCAGCCACATGTGGAAGTAGCATGCATCCGTAAACCGGCTCCTCACGGGAAACGAGAACATATTACTGAGCGCGAAAATAATTAATATAATTAACACAGCTGGTGTTGAGAAGACGTTTGCCTCGCGGGACGAAGGTATTTATCCATCAGCCATTCACCCGTTCGAAATCTAGCCAGGGATGTTGGGATCTACTTTCCGGAGAGCACAGGGTGTGTGGTTGGGCGTAGTCTTGGCGGGATCCCAGTGCATCATGGGACACGGATGCTTATGTATGTGCTTTTTCTTAATTTTGCGGGGCGAGGCGCTTCTTTTGGCTGGGTGGGTTTGCACTCTGGCAGATAAGACACGCCCCGTGTCCCGTCCGCCAGTGTGAGAGCGTCGTTTGGGGAACTGCTACTCTGGGAGCTCGGTGCACCTCTCTGCGGGAGAAAGATCACCAGAGAAAGCTGCCTTTCTGCTCAGCGAACACCTATAAAAGTCTGTTTGAAACTTGTATTCAGGAAACCAGGAACAGCTGAAATTTGCCATTACCTAAAAGCAACAGTCCTTATCCATCTGCAGGTGACTTTAGTATATATATATATATATAATATTTCCTGTAATATTGTGTTGCAAACCATCAGTGATTTAAAATTAAGAGACGAGCAATGCTCAATAAAGTGATGGATACCTTCAATATTGGCGTGCACATGGCCACATTATATTTATCTTTACATTGCAATGGATCCAAAAGCTTTCATTTGCAGGAAGCGCTCAATTTCCGCTGCCTCAAATGGCCGTCTGTGTATAAGAGAGGACGATGAGGCAGGAGAGGGAGGCGGTCGCCGCGACAACTGCTGTCGAGTACCTGCGCACCGCCGAGTCTGTTTTCATCTTCATATTCTACTGAAGTTTCACCGGAGATCATACACAAAGCATCTCACGGGATCAGAAATTATCTCGGAAAATATAAAAATAAATTGCGCAATTTTCTTTTTAACCAGTGTTGGGGTTTCTCGGGTTTAGCCGGTGAGTAAACGAGTCCTTTTAAGAGCGTGTTGCGAAATATCAACAATTCTGTTTGCACGCTAACATTTGCCCTCTAGCTTCACCGCGAGGAAACAAAAATGATTCATAAGGAATGCAAAACGCAAGCAAGCAGCGTTTTGCGTTTTTTTGGCGACTGCGAGGCAGTAATTGTATATGAAAAGTCGCATTTGTGTTTGAAAACGCGTTTACTCTCTGGAGGAACAATGGCGCACGCCTGGTTCACACGACTAGATTGGACATTTAACCTGAAATGCTATAGGCAGCCAAGCCGGTGTTTTGTCTGGAGCTGTCCACGCGTTTTTACATAGCTCATGGCCTTAAATCTTTTTAGCCCCTCATTGTCTCCTGATGCAAAGAAAAGGTGCCCTGAGCCGCATGTCAGGCATGTCTGAATGCAGTGCCTCTCGCCTCAGGCGCGTCACGCGGTGTCACATGGTCTGGTGGTCACCTCGGTGTTAAAAAGGCCCCAGAGGAACCGGGCAGGCGATCAAAGACGCCGTATCTGTATGGATGCTAAAGATTTCAGCTGTCTGGGTTTGACTGACGTTTTTATTTTATTTTTTCTTCAATGAGTCCAAAAAGCTAAGCCACTCTACTGATGTATGGCTGGCTTTGCTTTGACTGTGCTGGGAACGCGCTCAAATGGATTCTGTGCTTTGGACTGCTCTTACAAAGAGCAGTGTCATCTCATGTTTATGTATGAGCTGACATTCGGTATTAGAAACATATTAAACATAATAGATGATATCCTGCAAGCAATACACAGGTCCTCAGATGTTGCATGCCATACTCTAGATCAGTGCTTCTCTGTTGGTTCAGCCTCAGGACCCACATTTTTCCTTGGTCATTAAATCACACCCCAATTTTTAAAATATGAACCAAATTTATTTAAAAAATAGTACAGTAATAGTAAATGGAACATATTTAAAAAAAAACATATATTCCCATTTTTTGGATGTGACCCACCAGTTGAGAAACACTACTTTAGATAGGTGTGGCATGGGGCATTCTAGAGAGACTGTTATTTCTTATCTGTGTACATAATCTTTCTTTTTTTTCAATTTAGAGATCTCTTCTTATATATTTTGGAGGTTTGATTAGCATTTAAAACGCTCACCTTCGTTTCCGAGTCCGAACAGCATGACGACGTTCTAGTTTTATTGCTGATCATTAGTGAGGTGCGGTTAATAATTAGTTTTGGGTAGGCTAATATAATAAAATATATTTATTTCTAACAGTAGCTGAGACTAAGGGTGTTTTAAATGATAACGATAAAGACTGAGAGATAATGATAACATTATAAAATTGATACACGTAATTGCATATTGCAGTACTGTAACAATTATAATTGTCATTATTGTTACCACTAGCCTCCCTTCAAGGGTGCCCCATGCTTGTGTCCCATACTTCCTGGGATTGACTCCAGGCTTACTGTTATCCTGGATTGGATATCTTTAATGACTCTTTGAAGGGTTTGGTTGAATTGATTGCTTGAATATCAGCATTGTCAGTAACTACAGCCAAATTTTAAGAATCAGTTCCCTTCAGCTTTACCTTAATAAGCACGGGCTGAAGAATGTGGTGTTAGCCTTTCGTCCGTTTGAAGAGATTTCAGTTTCACTCTCCAGTGTCTTCTAAATATGACTTATGTCCTGAGAGCGAACTTGTTTTATTATGCTTATTAAATTTCGTAACGGAGTGGGTGCGTCGGGTGGCTGGAAAGGAGTGGAACATGGGATGTTAACGTCAGCCGACGAGAATCGTCTATGTGAGCTCCCTCTGTTGGACGTGTGAGTTCCATCGCCGTGATAAATGGTGGCTCTGTAGGGCCGACGTGTGCCGCGTGTTCCCACGGAACGTGCGGTCCTGACAGCGCCGTGGCAGGAGAAGTCGCTGAGGTTCTGGCGTCATGTCGGATATCAGCGGACATCATCCTCCTCAGACGGGCGGAATCTCAGCAGAGGGAAAGGCGAAGCTCGCTTGTTATTCATTGGAAAAGGAAACAACGATTTAAACGGGCGTAATATGGCTTCAGCCGACGCTGGCTCACATTCACGTCACACGTGGAGACTCTATTACTGCAGTTCTTCCGCACAAAATATAGTCACAACTACAGACAGGTATTGCGAGCAGGTCAGCAATTTTGGTACAAAAGATTGCTTGGGGAGTTTTCGACAAAAGTAAGAACTGTTCTTCTTGCCAAATAATGGTTTCTACCTTGATATGTTGCTATGTAGCCTATTTACACCAGTGTCTTTCTGATGGTGGACCCACCCGGAGAAAGAGGCCTACAGATCCCAGGATGTTCTTCTGAGGTCTTCTGTAACTTCATGGATGATTTGACGGTTTGCTGTTTGGGGAGTTGGCAGAGTGACCGCTCTTAGTGCTGTTTTAGAAATGGGTGTGTAACTCTTTATTGACTGATTTTCATCAGGTATGTTTCAAGTGTGAGTCCAGTGACCTGGCGCCGTTACACTCACGGTAAATTAATCAGATTCAAACCGGGCAGTGCTGACCCAAATTAGACCTGGTTTGTTCATCGCTGTTTGTAAGTATTGGGCAATACATTTCTCACATTTATTAAGATTATGTTTGCACTTCTGACTACACAAATGAAAAATGCAAAACACTGGTGTCATCATTTTACAATTCACCTTATATTACTGCTCACAAGAGGATCAGGCCAAATTTGATATTGAAAAAATGCTAATTTATTAGCATTTTCGGCCAAAGTGGCGTACAAGTGCGGTAAATGGCACATTGCAAGCATGCAAGCTATGAAAGAGTGAAGTCGGCAGAAGTGCAGCTAGGCTGAGCTTCCAATGAAAGCCCAGGTACCAGTGTAAGCAGTATGATAGCAGGAGCTTCAACAGCTTCCAACAAAGCCAGAACCTAAAGGTTCAGATCATACAGGAAGCGGATACTTTCTCCTGACATTTTCAGCCGAGCTGAGCACACAGTGGCAAAATACGTCCGAAGCTCATTAGCAAGTCTTTAGAGAGCACGAGGGAGCTGCTGGCCGCTACCGCAGTGCCCCGTGAAGCTTGGCGACGCAGTCGGCGAAATTCCTCAGTCGCCCGGCGTCCCCAGCTTTCTGCGATTCCATCTCACCTGCTGTGCCTGTCCCCCGTGAAGGACCCCCACCCCCTAGCCCACTGCCCCCGCGGCCACCCCTCCCTCGCCGCTCTTCACCCCTACGTGCAGACATGGGCATGTCTTTAACAGGCAATGCGGAGGGGCTCCGGGTCTGCGCTCGCCGTTAAGGCGCTCTCTCTTATATTACAGTTTAAAGCGCGGAGAGCAATTTTCTGAAAGCACTGGATTCCTGGAAATGAGGACATGGTGGCTGCATGAGGGCCGTGTCGTCTCGGGGGAAGCGATTTCCAAGCAGATTGTTTTCATTGCCGTCCGCTGATATTTTATGAGCGACTTAGCATCGAAATATGACTCAGACCGCATGTGCGCCGCGGAGGTCGACCAAGGTCAGGCGGAGCGCCGCGAGCGGGGAGTCGCTCTGCCCCGTGCGCTTACCAAGCGGAGGAGCCGAGCTGAGGCACAGGCCTCGCTTTTGTGTCCCTCTGTGGTTTCAGGGCCATGCTTTTTTTTGTTTTTTTTTTAAATCCGAAATGAGTTTGTTGCTAGCACTGTCGCCTCGCACCTCTGGGACTGGGGTTCGAATCCTGCCCGGTTCCATGTGTGTGGAGTTTGCATGTTCTCCCCGTGCCATTGTGGGGTTTCCTCCGGGTACTCCGGTTTCCCCCCAC
>JAODKL010000051.1:666865-678629 GCA_026780765.1 Petrocephalus schoutedeni
CATCCTGGGTTGTTCCCCACCTCGTGCCCGTAGCTTCCAGGATAGGCTCCGGACCCCCCGCGACCCTGAACGGATAAACGGGTTGGAAAATGGATGGATGGATGGAGATTGTTGCAAAATGGAATTTGTGCTCCTACACACGTGACCGACTGATGAACTATATGTGAGGAGAAGTTAGGGTTTCTCCTGGGCCTAAATTGCCTGATTCGCCTGCATTAGCTAATTAATTTCACATTAGTCCTATATTATCAAAGCCAATGGCTTTGATATGGATTTTCTTTGGCTTTTATTTATCAAAGCCAATAGCTTTGATAAATAAAATGCATTTATTTAAATCAGAGAACGAATGAACACTTCAAAGAGTGATCAAAGTTGTTTTTTTTTTTAGAAATTACTGTTCCTAACTGATCATTTTCGTTATCTCCACAGAAAAATCAAGCTGCGAGGTGCTGGCAGTGTAATTATAGCGCGCGTTTTGCATCGAGCTGAAACTGACGGCAGAGATTTGTGCTGCTTCCCAATGGGGTTGCGATGAATAATTTCCTTCAAACTGGAAACCCTTTAGAATGCAGCCGGTTTCATTGGCGATTTGGCTTTACCTGCAGCAGTTGGTCTAAAAATAGATAGATCTGTATTATAACTAAACAGATTTTTTAATTTATTCATTACTTTGACACTGTGCCTTCATCAGTGGGCCCTTGAGCAAGGCCCTAACCCAGGGGCCTATTGTTCCTATTGGTCTCATCCCGCTTTCTCGGAAACTGCATGTCGCCTTGGATAAAATGCGCCATTAAATGAGTAAAGTGTAGCAGTATAATACAGCGGAGAAACACAATTTTAAGTGTAATGTCGGGAAATCAAAATAGGCAATTAATTTACTCTATGCAACGCTGCCCCGTTATGGCGTCTGAAGCGGTCCGCCACTCGGACGCGTGCCCATATGTCTTCATTTGCGGGAAGTTATTGGAATGTGTTGTTGATGATATCACACTTGCAATATGCAGCCCTCCCATTGCTAATGTTCTCATCAGCGGATCCTCCTGGTGGCAGGGGGAGAGTAATTCGCCAGGCCGGTAATGAAGCTTCATGTACCCGCTGCAATGGCTACCGGTGAGCTCGCCGCGCTCAGTCCGCCGGCACCAGCTCCGATAGTGACATTTTGTTCTAATTAAATTGCCGCTGACTAGCTTAATTACATGCACCCCGCATGTCGCTCCGCGTGCGACAGTTTGATGGAGACGAAAATTTTCGCTTCCGTATGATGGAGGATGTAATATTTCCCCGGGTTTCTCGGCCGCCTCCAGTCGATGGCTTTATCATTTGCTTCAGCAATTCTGCTCGAACGGGGGGGCCTGCTCTGGGAATTATGCGTTTCTGTGTATTTACCAGTTTCTGAGAGGGAACGGAAAGTCATCATATTACACCGCTAGTTTTATTATGAGGGAGGGCTTCTAACGACAAAATTATTGTTGGGGGTGGAAATCGATACCTTCCCCGGCAGCTTCAGGAAGCGGCGATGGGTCTTGTGGCCTCCTGAAGTGTTCCGCGTAATTCTTGCGGTTGTAATAAGGCTTTTAAAGAAGTTCTTGATGAACTGTGTCAAGATTAATCTGCTACGTATTTGCGAGTCTAATTTGTTTTGCCTAGCTAGTCTTTGTTAATTGGTACACGGTACTGCCGGGTCCCCCGGTTCAGGTCCTGGGGGGGGGGTCTGTCTTCATCGCAGTAAGGTGTGTTTGACCAGACTGGCAACCCTGCTCATAGAGGGTCCCGTGTAGTCGGACACAGGAAACGTATAGAAGGACTCAGTGGGAGTGTTGAGTCCTCCGTAGCCTTCTGTTTGCATGGCATTAGCAATTTAGCTGCCCTGCCTTCTGTGGCGATGCGCGGTGATGTGGGAACGCAGATGCCCGTCCGTGTGGTGGACATCACAGGTACTGGCTACTCGTGGCGCCCCGCTCGATCCCCACGTCCCCTGTCCCCCCCATTTTCGTTCTCCTCCCTTTTCCGAAGGCATCCTCGGCTTCCTGTCGTGGTTCCGGCATGTTCTTCTCCGTGCCAGGAATTGATCACGGTATGGATGGCTCCCCCCCCCACTCTGTCTCCTGCCCATGTTGTTGACTGTTGTTATTCACAACGTCACTGCTGTGAATTGGCTGGGGGTTAGCGCAGGAGCCGACGACGATGTGCCAGTTTTCAAGGGTGCATGTTTTTTATTTTATTCATTTATTAATTCTCGATGCCTTTTCTGTAGAAGTGCAGGAAACAGCCCGCCTCATTATTTCCCAATGAATGGCACTGCTAGCTGGTTCTCGGTGTAAATATGATTTGGACAAGGTTTAACTTAATAAAATCGGTGATTTCATTAACGTTGATTATCAATTGCATCCGGTTGTAGATTACGGGCTAAGCTGGCTTTAATTTCAGTCTGTTTTGCCAAACATCCTATTCAGTGGAAAATGTGTGGTGGCTTATAAAAGCGACAGAATGTATCTTACTTACCCCGTAAAATCTTGGCTTAGATGTGGTAACACTGTAGTCGGAAAAATTGCAGTTCCAAGGCCAAAAATATGTAGAGGATTTATTAAAAAATCTAAGCATATTTACTGTTTCGCCATTTATAATTTGATTTGGATTCCTCACACCTCTGGGCTCAGGGTTCGAGTCTCTGCCACGGGTCCGTGCTCTCCCTGTGACGCCGTGGGGTTTCCTCCGGGTGCTCCGGTTTCCCCCCCAAAGTCCGAACACATGCATAGGTTAGTTGGAGTTATCAAATTGTGCCTGTGTGTGACTGGGGGGGTGGTGTGTGTGCCCTGCGAGGGGCTGGCGGCCCGCCCCCGCCCCGACATCCTGGGGTAGAACAAGCAGTTTCACAAGATGGATGGATGGATAATTTGGATTCTGTTTTTGTTATCAAATAATAAATAACTAAAAAATATTTAAATGCAGTGTAAGAATAACTAACTCATTTTAATGTAATGTAAATCACACATTTTCAGTGTTTGTATTTTGCCATGGGGAAATTACTCTTTGTGATGTTATGTTTATCTTATTATAAACCTAGTATGATATAACGTAATCAAAGAGTGCATTTATGGTGTTATTAATGTACATCAGACAGATATATTCAATTCACTTATTATATTACATTGTCTCAAAGCACTTTATACTGCCCCAGGTCAAAGGTCCCAGTGAGAGGTGCCCTCAAATGACATACTCGGAACATCTCAAAATCTCCATATGAATTCATACTATCGGTGAGAGAGTCCCACATGTAGCTAGATGCAGCGTTTTTTTTTTTTTTTTTTTATGTGGCTGAAGCCAGGTAACAGGCTGCATGACGGCTGAGTAATATCAGCATCAAAGGAGGAACATGGCGTATGTTAGAAACACGGCAAACGTCCTGGAGAAGCTGAACTAACACTGCCGAAAGGCCCTGAAGGAGGTGTAAAAGACCCCAGAAAAATGACGTGCGTGACCCTCACTGCAGCACCTATTACCGGCAGGAAGCCCACTCGTCGTCCTCCTGTTCCCGCCCCCACTCAGTGTGTGAGGCTTGCACCCCCGCGTCATACGGCCTACCTCCACGTGCTTCGGTTTCCTCCCACAGCCCAGCGAGAGTTAACCGGCGTCTCGGAATTGCCCGTAGCGTGTGCTTGTGTCTGCGTTCGTGTGTGCTGCCTGCCGGCCAGTGTCCCCCCTGCCCTTTGCTGCAGGCTGCTGATCCACCCCTCTGTGACCCCGTACTGCCCGGAAAAAGGAAGATGATGATGATTATTAACTTAATTATTATTATTAACACATATCGCCCGATCTGAGGTCAACTAGAGTGAAATTACTGAAACATAACTAGCCAGTTCTAGAAGGCGATTCCGTTCTGCGATATCTTCTTAATGTGAACCATCGAGTAGATCAAAATCATCTTCTCTCTCTGCCTGAAATTGCTAAGTCAGCCCTCAAATGGACCCTTATTGTCTTCAGTACCACATCGCAAATTGCCTACCTCTCACACCTAATAGATCCTCATTAGTTCACTGTTCACATGGTCTCAAGTCTGTCAAAGTAGCTGTATACACAGCAAGCCTATGAACTGGAACACTGGTGGGGACGGAGGTCGTTTTGAAAAAGCATGATTTTTGAGATCATAGTTCCCAAAAAGCCTTTCAGACACACTTAAGGCAGACAGGCTGGTTCTTCTGTGAGATGTTCTCTTCAGCTACTGTTCTGGTACTTCAGGAAAGACGCAATTTGGGGGGTAGAGCACCTTGAATACCCGGCGAGGTTCTCATGGCACTCCTGCGCCGTGGTTCTGGTGTGGGCTGGTTCTCCATTTGAGACACCATTACACTTTTAACTACTGAGATGAGGCAGGATTTTTATGCTATCGGGGAGCAAACTAAAATGAACAGGGACACCAATGGACACATCTGACTACAGAAGCGGCATCGCATAACCAATCCCAACGAGAGCCACATTCAACTCAGCAAGATTTTGACAGCTACTGTGGGAAATCATCTTGACAAACAAGAAAGCGTGTAGCAAGCTCTGTTGAAAAATTCCCTGCTGCTGTGGAGGTTTGTATGGTGTTGACCGCCCCCTTTGGGAGAGACGTGGGAGCCAAACGGGACTGAAAACTTACATACTGGCCCCGTGGAAGTCATAAAATCTACAGCACTTCGCCAAGCTTTATGTGTAATTTTAACTCTGCCTGCATTCGCTACTTTCTGACCACCTGTTTTTTTATGATGTAATTGTGACATCATTGTGATGTCACAGTTACATCATAGTTGTGCATGGCTGATAAGAGTGGGCCGTGGGTCTGCTTTCATTCTGAGCTGCTTAGGTGTTTTGCTTTGCTGGAAAAAGTTCTTCATATAGGTGACCTTTATAGTAGGCTCATCAGTCTAGCATTGGAAAGCTGTATGTCACGTCAAGTCGTCTTTTGCCCGAGCCTCTCTCGGAGTTACCTGCGGCGTCCTTTCTGATCCCGATTTTATTTTTTGACGTCTGTGTTGTAGCTGTCTGATTTGGTCCTCACGTCCGCCATTTCTCCTTCTTCCCCCTGGAAGCTTTCGTGGACACTGCAGCCTACATAAAGCTTTAAATACTGATAAACCTTATGTGCATAATTCTCTCTCTCAGAGCTGCCTGTTCTTCGTTACGTAATAATGGTATAATGGTACAAACACTTGTTGAGCAGTAATAAAATACGCTTCGGTGCCAAAACCTGGATTAGCCGCCCGGAGCTGTTGGCCTAGTAGAGTTGGCAGAGTTGTGTAGTTTTCTGAACTGCACACTTCTTGATCTGAAAAAATTATGTGAAGGAGGTTTCCATAAAAATTAATTAATATTGATTGATATCTCCCGGGGGAGAAAGACAGAAATTGTCTGGTTATGTTTAATGTTACGTTGTTTTTTAACAGCTCAACATGCAAATGATTTGATTAATATCCCCACCCGAAGTACACAAGGCAATTTACTTTCATGCGAAAATATTTGCTTGGCCTTTTGTGTACTTACTCTCCACCAGCGCCAGCTTGTTCAGAATAGATGCTGAACCACAGCACATCTGAACTATAAAATCATCAGCTCTTCTTCTAGGAGAAAGACATGCATTAGTGCTGATGTTTGATGTATTTATATTTATGAAGATGTGTAACGCATCATCCACAACAACGCTATTATTATTATTATTATTAGTAGTAGTAGTAGTAGTGTTTATAATAACAATAATAGTGATGATGTTAAGTATTATTATCATCATTATTATCGTTATCATTGTTATTATTATTATCATCATTATTATTGTTATTATTGTTATCATCGTTATTAATATTATTATTATAGCAGTAATAAATCATCATTGCCCTGTGATGGATTGGAGCCCCAGCCATGGTTGCTCCCTGCCTTATGCACGTAGCCTCTGGGACAGGGTCCTGACCCCCACGACCCAGAATAGTACAAGCAGGTATGGAAAACGGATGAATGAATGTTATATAATAACAATAAAAATCATAATAATAAGCCATTCTTCATTCCATGCATTTCCTGCTTCCTTTGAGTGTGCGCCTGATAAATATTCCAGCGAGATACTCGTCCTCCCCAGCCTTGATCTCCCGCCTGCTGCAGACAGGCAGTGATGGATATGCCTTCAGACTCAGGTTGCCGGGACGACTCCAGGCCGCATGCAGACTGACAGGCCCGGGCTTCTTCTCATGTCTCCCCGTGGCCCCCCTGCCAGGAGCTGGGGGGGGGGGATGCCGTAGAGCGTTAAGATACGAAAGAGCGTCACTCTGACGGGGCCTCCGCGCATAAAATGAAGCTGGTTCACGGACGATCCCGGGCATCGCGCCTGGCCGGATAATGAACCGCGTCGCCGCGGAGACTCTGCCCGCGAGTACACCGCCATCGTGCGAGACGAGCCGCCTGTTCCCATTGCTCGGGAAGACGCTCCCCGGTATCATGATTATCGGAAAGCGAACACGGCGGCAAGCCTGCAGCCGATGTTAATAGTCCAGTTTAACAGCGTCGATACGCCATCGAAGTCCTTTCTTTCTCCTTTTCCTGCCTGACAATGCGCGCGTTCTCATTTGTACGCCTTTCACCTGCTCTTCTAAACCTGAACATGCCCAGCTTCCTGAGGCAGAGTTCATCTTTATTGTCATACAAAGGGAGAGAATCGAATATGGAGGCTTTAATAGCGAGTCGCCCGGCCTGATTACAATAGCAGTGTTACATCAAAACATGTTACCTGAAAAAACGAGAAGAATAAACACAGTCCCTCCATCGCAGAAACCGGGTCTCTCAGTTAGCGACTTAGCCCGCGTTATTACATTAACATCCCGCTAGCGTGTTTTGGAGTTTATCTGTGTTTATCTGCATTCTGCATGATCTGCAGGTGTAACGGTATTAACTAACTAAATTGCAATCGGTGCCTCTCGTCCGTAGGCCACCTAAAGCGCAATTTTTTTTTATGTTGCGGAACTGCTACACCGCAGCACTTACAAAACTGTCACCACTCGATTTACGTACGGGATACAAAATGTTATAATTCCATAAAGGTTTACTCTCCACCAGCGTATAGTGCGATCTTGCAGGCATGGACCTGTGAGCGTGTAGCTGCTTTAATGTTTACCGTCGTCGATGGAGCAGGAGGACGGCATGGTAACGTGTGAGACCGGCCCGTTCGCTGAAGGCTCACTAGACAATAAACGCTGAGAATGAGATGGATGTATAGATGATGAATCCAACGCTTCCTCCAGCCTCTGCCAGAGGTGAATCCTTTATCACTATTACCATATCTTGTATCCGAACAGAAGACATGATATTCTGTCAGAATAGGGACGACAAGCCCGCTAACCTTCCGGAATGTCATTTCCCCCCCCCCCCGCCGCCTTAGTTCGGTGAGATGAATTTGACAAAGCCAGCCAGGGAAGTCATTTGATTCGTTCCTTCCGTGCACGCAGAGGCAAATGCCTCGGAAATAAACGGAGATGACGAGATACGTAGCTATAAATGTTTTATTTATTTTTCTTGTACGGGAACTTTTTAATATGCGAAGAATGCATGCGAACGTTCTGCATTTGCTAATTAATGGACCCTTATCATTCTCTTCTGAAAACGTCCATAAGGTTTCGGGAACACGAGCATGACGGAATACATATTCATGCACTTCTGCTCCTCGATGTCGCCGATCCGGTCCTTTTCTGATCGTAGCCGTATTGGATTTTACAGTAAGTGGCCACTCTGCAAACAGACAAGCGTGACTTCGGGTTACGAGTTCATCGATTAATGCCCTTTGATTCGTGGCGAGATCTGGACCGGATCTACCGTCTCAGGGACCCTAGGCAAAGCTTTACTTGGAAGGCTCCCTACCAAGAAAAGTGATGATCGTGTCGGCTTCCTCCGCAGCACGGATAATTCGGGGCCCCTAGGCAGCTGTCTGTTTTGCCTGTTGCTAGAGCCGCCCCCTTTATATAATACATATTTTGTCATGCTGGGGCCTGGGCCCCATGTGCCGGTTGGGCTTTAGGCAGTTACCTAGTTTGCCTGTGCCTGGATCTGGCCCTGGGTGAAATGTAGAATACTGTGACATTACCTCTTTTGGGTTTTCAGCACATGCTGCATAAAAATAAAAATGTCTGTAAAGTTACTGGGTGTTCAGTGTAGATTAGCCTCTGTGCGAGTGGGGAACATTGTAACAGGAGCGCAGAAGGGTAGCGAATTTCATCTGTCTAAGTCTAATTCTGGATCTTTAATATGCAGACATGATGCATTTAATTCTGAGTGTAAATATTTGTTCAGATGTATAGATGTTGAATTATGTGTCCTGGAAAATTGCTAATCCTGGCTTGCCAACTCTCACGCATCTGGCATGACAGTCACGCTTTCAGACTCTCACGCTCACCAAGAAATCTTACGGCAAATCTGTATTATTGCACAATAAACCTAAAATTAGCTACATCAAAAGCGTTGGGGTAGTTTGCAAAACCGACAGACGATTTACATAGTATTAAAACTGTTATATACATGTAAACGTGTGTGCAGACTTGTCTCGAGTTGAAAATCACACTCCAGCCAGCTGACAAAATTTGGCAGCCCTCCTAAGGCAGTAATTTTGATGCAATGTGTGCTTTTAGGATTCATTTGAAGTTAACCAGTTACTACCAAAATTGAAACTTTTGTATATATAAACCAAGGGGGGAAAATTATTTTAACGTCTCTTTTCTATCTTGCCTGTTGTGGAGTCAGTCGGCCTGAATGCCTGTGGTCATGTGACCTCCATACTGATCTCCAACGGTGCCCGTTACATTTTCATGTGCCCCTGCCTTGTTCATTGTGCTACTTCAAGAACAGCTTGAGTAATATCCCCAGTGAAAAACCCTAACAAGTTCAGCACGCCTCGCCACGCCCGGCGCAAACATGTAATCCATCCAGTGAAGAAGGCAGGCAGCCCGCAGTCAGGCCAACACAATCACACATGTATATACACACCTCCTGCGAATGGTCACATGCATTGCGAAACAACGTAGGTCGAATTTGGGCCCGCTCAACGAGAAAGATATCAGAAAATTTGTGTCTGTTCCATGAATCTGCCATCTGCCCTGTGCATCCTATAAATCACCCTCTGCCTGTAGAACAACCTGGCCGTATTGATCATTACCACCCTTTTGCCAGAGAAGGGAGTCTGTAATTATTTTGGCTGGCTTTGGATTATTATTCTCTTCCGGTAGGAGGGTCTAAACCGCCGTGTCTTTACCATCGCTTTGACGGCCGTGTGGAATTAGAGCAGCTGTCTCCCAGGAGACTGTGTTTTCTCCCGATGAGTGTAGGATGCAGGTCATTAAAACACAGAACCCGGCCCTTTGGAACCTTCTCTAGACCGAACCTCGGAAATGCGATTAAAACCTTGTTTTTCCTAGCTTTAAGAGTGCTGACCTTTGGTTTAAGGAAGTGTGTTATATTTTGTCTAAGAGTCTGGAAATAATGAATTAATTGAAAAGGCTTATTTAAGGCCTTATCTGCAATAGCAGCCAGTAAGGCAATAAGTATACTCTTACTGTACATCTGCCAAGCCCGTCGGCACGTAAAATATAAATACATTTAAATTTGCATGATCAGTCATAGGCGACATCCGGATTTAATCTGTAGACAATGGAAGTTAGACGCGTCAGTCACACGCTAAGCACCGTTTGCGAGGTAATTTGGGTTTATGTCGCACTGACACCCAGGAAACGATGCATGTTATCCGAGGTTTAAGAAATATACCTGCGGTGATGTGGAATTGAACATCTGAAGGTGGGAGAAGAGTTTACGACTACGTGGCCAGCGCAGGCACATGTAAGCAAATGCCGTGGTGTCCGTGCAGTCTTGGCGAAAGTGATGGTCGGCACTTTTTGCAGCGTTACGCAGCATGTAGTCCGGTGCTTTACCTAAATTATAACTGTCTTAAAATGTGATTCACACTGGCCTGTCCACCCCGTTTTGTGCAGTTGTTTTAATGCCTCAGTAAACAGCACTTTCACATGTAATTATATTCACTTCACTTCCTTGGGTAGTGTTTCACTAGATGGTCTTTCGAGCTACAAACCTTCTTACCATAACCGTGGCTGACGTTAATAAGGGAGCAAAGCCAGGTTCCACAGCGACTGATTTCCAGGTGGGGATTAACCCTTTTCCCGTGATAATTTCCCCATGTGAAATTTGCCTACCGTATAATGATGCTCTGGGGTCAGATTGACCCCAAACACGGGATAGGGGTTAATGGCTAATCTTAATTTGGCAGTCCTGTTTTAGCACCGTAACCGTGCTTATTGTTCACGTTCCGTTCGTTTTTGTGATCGTTTAGGCCCTGCTGGACACGCAAAACCTTCTCCGGTCTCAGATCACCAATTTCACGTTCAACCTCGGATTTTCCGGCAAGTTCTACCACACTGGTGAGTTCCCTCGCGTCTATCTGTCTTGCCTATAATTGTCCGTGTCTGTTTGCAGCCTGAAGAGAAGCATTGCTATTATAAGGTGAGCCGAGGTAATGTTCCCAGTGCTTTAACTGTCAGGTGTATTAAAATCTAATAGAAGCACCTAAATTATTATGCTGTGTCTGACTGTAATTGACATTGTGAGATAACGCGGAGAAAAGACTGGAGCCTTCGAGGCTTGTGCAGCAGAGGGGTGGCGGGTTGTATGAAGCTGAGAGGATTACGATGACGAAAATGAAGCGAGCATCAATTACTCTCAGCCTCACAAAACTAATTGAGTGTTCCCTCAAATTATTTCCATAACCCTGTAGCTCACGCTGGCTTACAGGCACTAGCTGATAATTCCTTTTAAATGGGAGAAGTTATAGACACAAAGGTAAAATTATAGAGCAGAATTCATATTTGTGTTGTATTATGAAACTAATAAAATTCCGTACACGGGGAAACTATTTAGGATTATAAGTTCTCAGTATGACATTTCAAACATTTCACTTTTCAGCACAAAATAAATCCTCTTTAGCTTTTGCAGCTTATTTTTGTTATTATTTATAATATAAATAGGAGGGAGCATTATATGAAAATGTGTTGAAGCATTTCACCGTCTCGCCGTCGCATGTGGAGGCTGAACACGGAAAGCGTGTTTTTATTTTTGCCTTCTGGATATGGTGCCAACTTCGGTACTTAACAATGCCGGCATTATACATTTTTATTTATTTATTGTCATACATTGTTATTTATTTGTTTTTTTATCTTATGCATTTTATTTATTTATTTACTGTTATACATTTTTATTTATTTGTTTATTTATTTTATGCATTTTTATTTATTCATTTATTTGCTGTTATGCATTTTTATTTATTTTCTGTCCCTAGACCAGTGTCTCCCAGCCCCTCAGTCTTCGGGGAGCCACAGATGGCCCATGTTCTCGCTCCCTCTCGGCTCCTGGGGAGCGCATTTACCGGGGTGCTGAGAGAGAGTAAAACCATAAATTGTCGGCGGGTCCTTGAGGACCGGTTCGGGGAAACGATGCCCTAGACGATGTTGTCGTGGCTGCAGCAGAGTTGGCTTTATCCCGCAGGTACAGAGGAGGAGGACGAGGGCGACGACCTTCTCCTGAAGTACGTGGACGAGTTCTGGTGGTTCCCGCACATGTGGAGCCACATGCAGCCGCATCTCTTCCACAACGAATCGTCGCTCATGGAGCAGATGATTCTTAACAAAGAATTTGCACTGGTGAGCAGCGGCCTGGCCGGGGGAATGGGGTTGGGGGTGGGGGGGGGGGGGGG
>JAODKL010000051.1:686522-721174 GCA_026780765.1 Petrocephalus schoutedeni
ATCTGACCCCAGAGCATCATTAAACGGTAGGCAAATTTCACATGGGGAAATTATCATGGGAAAAGGGTTAAAAATGAAAGTGTTATGGCGGGCGCTGAGGGCTGGCATTGTAGTGCCTAATATCAGCTGGTTTGGAAGATGCTCAGGAAAGCTTGCGATCTTACTGCACCGTGGTGGAATGAGCCGGTGGCCAAAGATGCCACAGAAGGGCACTCTACGGCGGGGAGGGGTGCGATTGAATCCATTTGTCTTAATTATGAGGCAGCGGCATCATTATCATTTTAAATGGATCCGATATTCATATTAATAGATGGACACTAATGTCCAGTATTTGTTCAGCTGCTTCAGTACCCAGCCGCTTTATATGAAAAAATCTAAGCAATTACATGTGGTTGTGTTTGTAAATGCATACTTGTGATTAGGTCATTGTTTGAGCTAAACTGTTTTGCGGCTTTTAAGCGTAAATCGCAGTTTAGTGCATAGTATAAATCACCGTTGAAAGAACTTTAAAGCGGGTCTACGCTAGTACTCCGAAAAACTAAAAAAGCTACTAGTTTCACAAGCACGGAGATGCTTCGAGGTCTCCAGCCCTTTTTAGGATCCGATCCAGAAGAGAAAGGCAAAGTGGCGTGGTTTTGCAGAAGCATCAGGGAGCCGACGTGAAGGAAGGACAGGCTGTCAAGACTCTCAGTATGAAGGATTTACTGCTTTTTGCTCAGAATTGAATTTTAGGGCATCGGGCAGATTAAAATATTAAATCAAAGCCAAATTCTTTTTTTTTTCCTTACCTTTTATAAATCAGGCAGCTTGAGCAAACTGTGCAAAGTTACTGATGTCTTGTGGATTCTGTTCCACACAAGCTGAATATCAATGAAGGTGGCAGAACGTGATGGAACAGGAGAACGTTCAGCTGGAAAGCGGAAGCGTGGAGGAGCTCAGGATGCACCGCGGGGGCGCGGATTCTGGCGGAGCGCTAGCGGCTACGGGTCCCCCGGTGCTTCGGGACTGATGTCGGTGCACAGACCCCCCCCCCCGTGAAATCTGAACGGAGACCTAATTAACCCACACCCTAACCCCAACCCTAAGTCAAGATGGCTAAAATAAAATCAATAAAAGTGGTCTGGTGTGCTGACAAATGCCGACGTTTCCCATTACCGATCACCTTTTTATATACTGACAAAATGAGGTTAGACTCTCAGAAGCCCAGGAAGCCGGACACACACACACACACACACACACACAGACCTGAGGTTATTCAAACGGGGGCCTGAAAAAATGTCCCCAAAAGTAAGAAAGTTTCAGGTTTTACCACACTTTAGGGCCATTTGGATTCCCGAATGTGATCTATGCAAACCCACTCGCACGAGTATTATGTCAATGCATGAGTTTATAGGGCAACATGGGCAAATAAAATGTGTAATAATATGCGTGTGCGCGAGCATCTTATATAACGTAGCATATAAATTGCCCCCCCCCCCGGTAATTTGCACACGTCCTTGCAAACGTTAAATGTTTTGTTTGCGACTGGAGATCGCGCTGGATCAGGCGCCCTCCGTCCAACATTAATGCGAAGGAAAATCCTCTCATTAGGTTTCTGAGCATGCATGCGCGGTTAGCACAGGTCGGGCGCCGGGGACAAATATTAGGGGCTGATTTATATCGCTCCCGGAGTAAAAACGCTAGCAAGTGATAAGGTAAATAAAATGATAAAAAAAGGAAACACAAACTGTGAAGTAAGACGACAGGAAGTTGCATCAGCCTCGAAGCGGAGGGCGGGGCCGGGTGGACTCTGATACCCTTGTGGGACTTGTCGAGAACCGGCGCCAGGTGACTCTCCCCCCGCTCGGCTTTTCGCTTCTGCCCATTTGGCCCGGCCGCCTTTATAGCCACAGTGTGGACAGAAATGAGATTGTGCAGCGTGTCACGGTGATGTACTGGTATTGCCCATTTGGCCAGTGCCAGAGGATTCAGCATTGTTTGAGGGGGCCTTAGTATTGCTTCCAGTGACATGAATTGCTTCATGGAAATACTGATTTCTCCTTTTTGAGCCGTTTTCTGCAGGACGCCGGTCATAGAGTAGGACTGTGCCACCCGTTAGGACAGATTGAATGACTATTGGTATTCCAGGAATATCAAAACTAGCCAAGTCGGCGTTTGGCCGCTACTGTGGCTTAGACGATAAAGATATAATTTCTGTAGCAGTGCAGATTGTCTTGCAGGGGTATTGCATTCACCTGGTATATCCACTTAGCTATTCTTGCTGTTTTTTATGCAGAGGTTCTGATACATGTCTTGTTTTGTTTTGCGAGTCAGGGAACAGTGTTATTTTTAATCGTGTGTTTTTTTTTTTTTGAATAATTTTGCAGAAAGTGCCAGTCATTTTAACAAACCTGTACATGTTCGCTAGCATGGTCGCCTGTGTTTTTGTGTCTTTCGACAAAGCTCAAATAAATTTGTTCTTACAGGTATCATAAACAACCTGATACCTGAACTCCCTTAACAGAAAACAATGAATATCATCAGTGGGGAAAATGCAGACATGTGTGCGTGTAAAGTCTTCATCCTTACATCAGAAATGAAGGCACCTGTACATTTATAAGATGACGATCGTTCCTGACGTAATGAAACCACCGGAGCAAAAGAGCAATGCATATATTTTCTTAGGCAGCAATGAAACCAAAAATAGAGTGAAAAGGGCGAGACAGACTCAGAATCCGACAGGGGAAAGTGCAGAACTACTTTTTGACAGTTGGCCTCTGAGGACGTCAACTCAAAGTCCCCACAGCTGTGGCTGCTATTATGTTTCATTCTTAGTCGCATGATATCCTATTATGCTAAAGGTCTCCGCCAGATGTGTATTGAGAAGCCCCGCTTATAGGATGGGAGAATAGAAAGGGGCGGGGAATGTCTCCCGGGGCAACTGGCAGCCCGGGCCGTGACATCACAGGTTTATGCAAAGTGACATTCTGGCGGGTTTCTTTTCGTGTAGAAATGAGAAACCAGGAGGAGTGAAAGGCCCCACATTAAATCCATTCCCAAGGTCCAAATCCCCAGTATGTATATAGCTATATGACTGCTGGTAAAGAAATAATACTACTCAAGACGTCGTTCTTTTTCACATCTCACTTTGTAGCCTTTTTTTTCCTCCTTTGAAGAACTTTAAATAAAAAAAAAATAGCCATTTTGTAAATCACACAAAAAAGCACAGCTGTTTTCCAGACTTTCCAACAAAAGGCAATGCTGCGGATCCCAATGGCTTAACGGTGATATCATTTTTTATTTTTTTTTAATTTGTTTTTGGATTGTATTGTATGTCTCTTGGATCATGCCAGGTTTTTTTTGGTGCATACTGGCTTACTGTTTTACAAGAAAGTGGGAGAAAAAAAAATTATAACAGGACCGTAGAGGTTTGGTGAATTTGCACAGAGATACTTCCATATCCTCTGTTCTCCCATAAATTGCTTTTATTGGAGAACCGTGTTCCTGAGCTGCCTGCTTTTGTTCCGGCAGGTACTTCCACGGCAGACCTGTGGCCTGTTTACACACACCATCTTCTACAAGGAGTACCCCGGAGGTCCCAAGGAGCTGGACAAGAGCATCAGAGGGGGCGAGCTCTTCCTCACTGTCCTGCTGAACCCGGTACGACCCCCCCCACCCCCGCCCTGCTGTCCGCTACCTCACCATGCCTGTTTTCCATCCTCGCAGAGCTTCCGAGCTCTTCTGCTAATCGCACACTTTGTCAAGAGCAAATGTGTCACCTTCTTCCCTTCCTGTCCCAGTTTTCATTATAAACATTAAAGGGCATCTATTATGCTTTTCCAGTTTTACCCCTTTCCATTAGTCTGTTATATAGCTTTAAGTGCATGTGGACGGCCTACAAATTCTTAATAACCAAAGTGTACACCAAATAGAGTAACTCTCACCACAGAAACCACTCTTCTCTAATCTGCCTGAAATGGCATGTTGGAATCCCAGTCCTTATTTCCGTGACATAGTGACATCACCTCGTAACACAATCCTTATTGGCCGCCTACCTGTAGACCAAAAGACAGGGGAGGAATGTGTAGAGCACATTCACCAATCAGAGCACATTTCAGACAGGGGGTGAATAAAGATTCAAGGAAATGTGATTTTAGAACACTGAAGCATGTAAATCCCCAAAAATGTAGACCCCAAAAATTAAATTATTAACAGCGAAAATGCTAGTTCAATGCAGTAGCAGTCGAAGCCCACGTGGTGCCCTAGGCGAGTCTCGCCGTCGGCGCCCCTCGTCTGTGATAGCATAACATCGACTTGCTAAGTCTGTGCCCCCTAAAAAGGTGCCGCCCTAGGTGGCTGCCTGTGTCACCTAACGGATTGACCCGCAGTGGTACAATATAAAATTTGTGTGCAATAATTTGCGGATACACACATTAAAGTATTATATTGCTATATTATAATGGGTCCAAACACTTTTTTAGCTTATTTGTATGAGCACAGAGCACTTAGAGCACAGACTTCATGTTATGATGATATAGTACCATTAGAATAGTACATTAGTACAGGAAATAATAATAACGTCATATAAACTAAGGAAAATAAGATGGTAACATGATAAAACTTGAATGGTATTATGATAAATGGCGATAGGGGATATGAGATGCACAGAAGAATTTCCGGAAGTGCAGAAGTCGTTTGTGACACTGGTGGTGTAGTTCCGGGGTGTCAGCTCTCGTGCGAGTACGTGCTGTGACAGAACATGGCGCGGTGGAATTGCGGAAGGCTGCGAATTAAAGAACAAGTGGAAGATTATACAGAAAAGAACCGTTATCGCAGAATTGCGCTGTTCGTATCAGGCAGGGGTGGCTGGTGAGGTTGCACGAAACCAGGGGGGGGGCTTGGAGAACTGGTCGGAAGCTGAGGGGTTTGTCCAGAGTCAGCAAACGGCGGCGATATGACTTCCAATTCCCTGCATCTGACTGAGCAGACCATGTCCGTCAGTCCCAGTGGCACCACTTGGGGGCGCCCTGCTAACTAACAGTGTTAAAGGGTCACCAGCTCCATAGAAGAGAGCTGAGTAGGTGTGGGACTTGGTGGGGGGGGGTCCCTGCAGGGCTCTCCTCTTCCCATCCTCAGATCATTCCAGCAACCGTGGTTCTCTCGAGTCGAGAGCTCTTACCATATGCAAACGCTCAGCATTTTTCCACCTACTCCACATATGTCAACGTGTCAGGGAGAATCTGTTTCTTCTCCGTTATCCACTTTGTCACAGAACCCCAAACCGGTCGCTTCCAGAAGAAACAGTATTTAAGCCAAAGTATATATTATTCTTACGGCAGCACTGCCTGCCTCCCAGACTGCGGGTGCCATTTAGTGACGTTCCAGTCCGTCCCCGGCAAACGTCCATAAACATCCGTGCTTGTCTGCTCGTGTCTTATCATGAACTAATTCGGTTTGTACATGCGCTCACATAAATAGTGTATAAGATTCCGGCGAGATATTGTGTTATTTCACTTGGCTGTCTCGCTGGTGAGTAATCGACTGCGCCCGTAATTGTGTTCTCCGGAGGCTGTGCTTTGGAAAAAAAGAACCATGCAAACAGCCCCACGGTGTCAGCGGCAGCTTTCACAGCAAGGGCCCGGCGCTCAGGCTTCGTGGAATTCTCGGCGAGCTTTAATGGAAGCCGCACGCTACCTTTACAGCCTCACTCGTGTCGTCTCGAAATAGCTGTTTGCAGCCGCTCTTTGGAAACTATGAAATTAAAACTTAAAAAATAAAAAATCAGAAGCACCATGCCGTGCGTGTTTGGAATCGGGGTTGTTTCTGCGGTTTAGGTATAAAAGCCATAGGAACTCGCAGCAGTTAACATTTAGGAGTTTGTGTTAACTGTTTGGCTTGTCGCAGTTATCGATGAAGGAATGGACTATGCTAAAGTGTGTTTAGGTGGGGTGCCCATTTAGACTGATCTAGAGAAACATGGCTTATGAATTATAATATGAATTATTGGCCATTGTTACTCACAGGGATGCTATGACTGTGAATAGAGAATCGTGATTCAGCATAATGGGATGGGAAATGTTTTTCAAAACAAGAATTATTTCCGAAATCACGAGAAACAATTACATAACGTTGATATTTTGGAAGTTGAAGCGAATTCCCTCCTAAGATTCAGTTTGCTCACAAGGGATCCACAATCGAACTGCATCCTGACAGCGGTTCAGTATCAACGAATCGTTCATAGCTGAACAATTTAATAATGTTCAAGTGATTCATTTTAGGTCGAAATGGAGATTGAAGCTGAGTTTGTGAATGCGCGTTTAATTACGTATTCTCTATGCACTCTGAACTTGAATTATTTTAAAGTGTTTACAAATGGCGCAGTGTCAAAATAGCATGGACTTGTGTGTTTGCCTTCTGACGGTTAGTTTTGAGTGATTAAAACAGCATTTATCATTTTTCCTCCCTAATACATATACAAAAACACACACGTTCTGTATATGCATGTGGGCAAATGCATTCACTTCCGCCGGTGGATCGAAGTATAGGCTGAAGTAAGCATACTTATGTTTGAACAGACAGCACTGAGCAGAAAATTGTAGCTTTCTGTGGGCAAACTGTAGTAGCCGAGCGTTGTGATGATTCTCTGGACGCCGAATGGTCATTGACGAAAACCTCTGAGAGTACCTCATGTCAAACCGGCTCTCACACTATTTAAGTGAAGTGAACCTAGAACAATTTCATCCTTTTCTTATGTTCATGGCAGGGAAAAGTATCACATTTATTGACCCTGAAAATGTGTCAATGAAATACAGTCCTGAAATATATCAGAAAATGCTACCGTCCTAAATAATAGAAATTTGTCAGTCATGCATATGTCTTTCCATGGGTTGTTTTGTGAAATATTCCCATAGGTAAACTGTTCCTGTCCTTCCCCATATGCTCTCATCTGCATGTCTGTCTCTATGCATCGCTGGGATCTTCCAGATCCGTCCAGATGTGTCCAAACAGCTGAAAGTCACTCTGCCCTTCACAGTTTATTTAAGGTCTGCAGTTCTAAAGATGTTGGACATGTAGCATAAACGGTGGTGGATCTTGACTGGAGGGGCATGCGACCTCTGATTGTCTCTCCTACCATGCCTGCCTGCTGTGTAGGACAGCAGACATGTGACCTTCCCCCAGGTGGGGGTAAAAAAGAATCAATGAAAGTTCACCTCCCGGCTGTTCAGCTCCAGGGCGGTAACGTCTGATAAAGGCGGCTGGGCGACGTCCGATTGTCATGTGTGGTAGAAGCCCCTGAATCCTTATCATGCTTTGAAATACTGATTCATTCATTGCTGGAGCGCTAGGGCCTGGTAAAAGAAGGCGGCAAGCTCGCTGTCATTTTAAATAATTAGACATATCTGATATTCTTGGGCTGTTTCCCTTGGAGCTTTGGTGCTGATCAACACTAATGGTGTCAGTAGTGGTGACAAGTTCAATCACTGGCACGCCTCCTCCTTCCATTCTTTCTAAGGTTTCTGTGCTACTTTCATGCTGCAAAAATGTCAGCTCGCTTTGGCATCCGGCCTCAGCGCCGAGCACTTTTGTGGATATTTCAGCCAGCTATTTGACTATTGTTACCGAAACATTTCAAATGCCTCTCTAAAGTGTCATCGACACATAACATGTCATTAAGCTGGATGGCATTGGGGGAATCGCACTTTATTCACTCATCACGACACGCGGCCGCAAAACGCAGGTGTCCCTAGTTACAGGCCAGGTGAAATTCTAACATCTTTGGGGGAGAAGGACTGAAGCATCATCACTTCTGTGGACTGTTCTGCAAGTGTGTAATCCAAATTTGGCCCTTGACGCGCGATGATTACCAGAGTAGCTTGGGGCAGCAGATTGTGAAATCCTGTGAGTCAAAGGAGAGTGCTAGAGCTAATTCCAAGTCTGACGTCGAGGTTTTCTGCGGCACCCCTGGAACTGGCGTGAGAGTAAAGATCTCGCCATATCCCTCTCAGGAGAGGCCGCATCAAGATCTCATAACCTGTTGAGTGTTTGTTCATAAATCCTTTATGGTAACACTTCCTATGAACCCCATATGAAGCCCATATTCCGGAAGCCCTATATATAAATATTTATAAAATAACACTTAATAGTCATGTGTATTATGCATTATAAATGCTTTATGAAGATCTCCTATATAATGCACTGTAGATACCTTCATAATGCAACCCAAAGCATCCTTAATGCTCAGACTGGCTGGTATAATGCATTGTGAAGGTATCAGAGTTGGGATTCGAACCCACAACCCTGAAGGTGTAACACCACATGCGTGCCTGCCGTGCCGCTAACTTCATTTGAGTGCTTTCCTCCATGAAGCTATTCATTAAGAAAGAACGCGTGTGCGTGTGTGTGTGTGTATACATATACGTAAAATACATACATACACAGTGAATATATAAAGTAAGCTACTGAAGATGAATGTGCATATACACTGAAATATAAAGCTACATGTTATAAGGAGGATAACTGAAAATTGAATGGCTGGTACTTTCTGAAGCATGCCATCTGTTATTCATTAGTGCCCCAAAGTCTGAAGTAAGCCTCACAGATATGAAATCGCAGGGCCAAGACCCAGCACTTTATTTTACTAGAATATGCATGAATGGATAGCATGTAGCCGCACTATAAACCCGCTTGGCCTCTTAAACCGGGAACATGCACTCGCCACACTCGCGGCTTTCTGATACGTCTCTGAAATTGTGCATCGGCTCAGCGATGGGAAAAATTACATTTGCCAGTTTAATCCTAAGTCAGCTTCGCAGCTGGCTTTGTGGTGCGTTGGAGTTAGACTCCACTCTCTCCCACCTCCAAGCTGCGTCTGCTCGAACAAACACGAACTGTTTACCTTGTTTACCTTGTTTACCTTGTGCTTTTGTTTGTGGTTCTCTCACTTTGTTTGCAATCTCACCGGCGTCACGGAATCAAATAGGCCCTTTATAACTGGAGAAACTTCAATTATTAATGCAAGCAGCTCTCCATTTGCGCTGTTATAAATACACCCCCATGTGTTTTCGGGAAAGCATCTGAATTTACTTATGGTACTGGATACATCAAGAACATAATTGCTTTGTAGATGCTCTTAGTGAACCTAATACAACGTGCTGCCAGGATTTAGCTGTAAGGGGCTGGATAATTTAAGTATTGAATTTAATACGCATGTACACAGATGAACACCCAGATGTGTAACAAATCGTGCACAGAAACACTGTGCAGTTATGAATAACTGGAAATGAGTGGAGGAAGATGCTTTAAATTAAATGGTTTTTTTTTTCATCTTGCTGGATGAAGTTATATCTTTGTACTGACGTATGATTGATCGTAGCAGAATCCATGCCCCCATCTTCGAACTGCTTATAATGATCAGGGTCACAAGAGGGCTTGGAGCCTATCCCTGGAAGCATGGAATGTTAGGCATGTGTAAAGGACAATAACACAACACAGGGCATCTACACAGAGACTCCGCAAGCCTTTGGACTGTGGACGCAAATCGTAGCACTTCAAGGAAACCTGTGCAACACAGGGAGAACATGCAGACTCTACACACACACACACACACACACCCTGAGTGGAGGTGGGCTTCGAACCCACCCCCAGCAGGTGTAAAACAGCATTGATACCCATAAGTCACCATGCCACCTCATCATCATAATCTTTCCTGGAGTCTCCTATCAAGCTCTTAACTAGTGTTCTATTTCTGTTCCATAACGACTTATTTAAAGAACCCACACCAGTGGCGTTTGAATTTGAAGTTATCTGAAGTGACAGGGAGTTTTAGCCTCTGATCACTGGTTTGTAGCATTCTGCCTTCAGAGAGGATCTCATTTTCCTGCTGAACCTGCCCTGACAGAGCAGGCAGCCTCTACTACAGATGCGGGTGTATGTCCCTTTAAATACTTAACAAGCTAGTGACAGCATGCAACACCTTAGAGGCTGGGAGCCTATTGGAAGAGTGCACGGCTATTTTTCATCTCGGCACTGCTTGCGCCGCTGGAGTGTTATTTATGTATTTGTGAAGTAGTGCCACGTGCAGGTTTTGGACCCCGTTATCTGTTTTGGGTGCTCCTGCAGAGGGCACTCTCCTAGCTTTCTGTATCTTTATGTAGCTTTATGCAAGTTTCCGATGTGTTTTCTCCGTCTTGTTAAAGCCTGATAACCAGGGAACAGAGATGGGGCGTTAATGGGTAAATGATTGAATATTCTAAAATCTGATTCGCGGGAAATGGCTTGGTAAAGGGCACCCAATCCAGGGCGTCCCCTGCCGGTTGTCCTGTACTCTCTGGGACAGGCTACAGACTCAACCTTGACCCTGTATTGGATAAGCTATAATGTGTGCATGGATGGATGGATGGATTAAAAGGTGGATTGATGGATACATAAATGGATGGTTGGGAGAATAGATGGACGGATGAATACATTGATGGATGGATGAATGGATGGATAAATAAATGACGGGTAGATGAACCATTTCCATAAGGAGAAAACGGGACATCTGAACAGCATTTTCGGGAGGTATAACAACTGGCATGTGTCAGTTTCTCTGCTAGTAAAAAATGTGACACCACTGAGAGAATCGAGGAAAAAAGGGACGCCGCACGGCCGCGGCGACTCCAGCCTCATTAAAAGTGTCCCACTTACAAATGAGTCCTCTGTCTGTACCCATTAGCCCCTGGTATCTCCTAGTTTCCAGGTCATCCTTATGTTAAATACATCAGTTCTTTGACGGCAACCGAGTTCAGCTCTTAAGTGACATGGTCCGTGAAAGGCCACCGGCCGTAAAAATATATCCGCGAGAACAAGCATTCGCTCCCAGATTCCGGAATTTTCTTACACACTTTTTGGCGATGAATATTTCATGGCAGAGAAGACGAGGGGACCTGGATGAGGGCCTAGGCCTAGGGATGGGCCCGCCGGAGATCACGTTCCAGCCAGACAACATCTTCAATCGCCCGACTGTTTTCTCTTACATTAAACAGCCATCGAATCAATAGATCCAGCCCCGCTGTTACAGAAATCCAATAGGGTCAGCCATTAGTCAGGAAGCAAAAGCAACAAACTGAACTGATTTGTTGCGGAGGTGATGGGAGGGGAGGGGGGGGTTCACAGACTCGCAGAGAGTTGTTTAAGACTCATTGTAGCGGTCAGGTGGCCTTGGATTTCCAGAGACGGCATGAAAGGACGCAGCTGATTAAGAACCGGTTTCTGGGCTCGGAGGGGTGGCGGTTCGATGAGCAGAGCCTTCGGGGGGCTCCGCGTGCCGTCATCGTGACATGCAGACCGGCCGTAGCCCGGACGGCTGAAACTCTCGACCGCCGCAGGGCGCCGTGAGTTTTCCTTACTTATTGCTGAAGGTTTTCTAATTTCCACTCGGGGCCCAATTATGCATAATGCATTATAATAGCGCCGTAGAAGCGGCGTGTCGAGATCAATAGGCGCGGCGACGTCCGATGGCGCGGCGAGGATGAAGGGAAACTGATCGTTTTATGCCCCTTCAGTCGATTCCAATACTGTATATTAATGGGAAGGAACCTTTGGTGCTCGGAAGCAAGGCTGTGTGAAATAATTCCCTCAGAGGGGCTTTTTCAGCCTCAGTGTTCATGTGGCTGTCATGGAAAGAGCTGTATAAATGAATCAGGGTTGACATTTAGTGGTTAGCAATGCTGCCTCACTTATTAGAAAAATCCCAGATATCAGCAGAATTTTTCCCTCCCTCTCTCTCTCTTTCTGTCTCGCTCTCCAAATGTATATAAGGGTAGAGCTCATTGTGCCCCCAAAGCTCAACGCTGACTCCTTGAAGCCGTGTGTCGGCATAACTGATGGTGCGGCGCGTAAGGGCCACGCGTCCCGGCCGCCTCGTGGGAATATCGCGGCGCCTCCGCTATTCAGACCGCATCAGGAACGCGGTCTCGGCCCAGCCGTCCTCCATGGGGACGCTGCGGAAGTGACACTGCGGAGAGGCGACTTCGGGGGCTGTGTCATCAGTGGCGCGACTGCCCCTTCGCCCGCCGTCGGACGCCTTGCGATCGCTGTGACCTGCCATGAACCTTGAGGGTGAATTTGTTATATCGTTGCATTCCAACCCGGTCCCCGGGGACTGCCAGACAGTCCATGTTTCTGCTCCCACCTGGCTCTCAGCCAATCGAGAACACTGAATATCTGGTACAGGTGTGTTGGGAGCTAGGAGGGAGAAAAAATGTGTGCTGTCTCCCGAGGACTAGGCTGAGAAACACTGCACTATGCCCGACTAAAGAGAAATGATCTTGACTTTATAGTGGTTTACATTTCTGCCTTATTGCTTGTCCTGGGCAGCCTTGCGTTCAGTTTTACTGCAAATGCAGTTTTTTTTTCCCCCCGTAACTCCTGTTTTTCTCACTTTCTATTACCTCAACATGCAAGGATGAGTGGGATTATTTTTGGAGCATATCGACAGATAGCCATTCTCTCTGAGGAAGTGGTCCTGGTGACTGAGGACGGATACGCGACACGGACAGACGGTTGCTGATTCGGGAGCACCGAGGTCACCTGGCACGGGGGTCCCTATTGACCTTCAGCTTGACCTTCGGTTATCCCAACAGGATCGGGCCGGTGCCCAAGATTCCCGACAACGTGCAGGAGCAGAACGGCACTTATGTTAAGAGGCGATTGCGATTGTCACCTGGAAAAAGATACTTGTTTCAAACTTAATGCTCCATAGCGGGAAAAGGGTGTCCAATCCTGGCCTCCAATCTCATAAAACTATTGAGAGTTCCATGGGAGCCTGCCCAAAGAGAAATGGAGTAGTAGAATAGAGAAACAAAACAGCATCCACCAGAGAGACAGGTTCTGAAACCCCATAACTGCGGACAGGCTTCTCTGCTCCGTGTGACAGACTAATCGCAAGCTGGTGATTTTAACACAATTTGGCTGAATTCACTGACCGGTGAAGAGATGAGGGATGTGCAGCTTAGCGCAGAATTAATCATCAGCCGTTTCAGTCACAGCGTGATTTTGAGTTTCCTGTAGTATTGTTGCTTGCGTGGTTTGGGTCAGGTTAACCCTAATATCGAAATATGTATAATAAGCAGAACTGTTTCTGGTAAAAGACATGGTCGCAAACCAGCGGCGGAGTTGTTTCCGACAACTCACAGCGCGCTTTCTGCTGGCCGCGATCCACTGACTCTATTCGCCAGCTAACGACGGCGCTACACTCAACCGCCAGGTGACTATATCGCAGCAGCACCATGAAAGGAAAGAAGATTATCAAAGAGGAAGCGTCTAAATTTGAAGAGTTTCTGTACCGCAGACGACGATGCCTCTGATGAGGATGCAGCCGACTTCGCAAACAGACGCCACCCCTGAAATATAAAGCAGCGTTGCACATTTCGCGTAAACGGTTGATGGCGTGGCGACAAGTGGCAGCCGGAGTGGGAGCAAAGGAGCCAGAGCGCCATCTGTTGCCGAGAGACCATAAGACACACCCTAATGTGTGATCGAGCCAATTAGCTGTGTGTGACAGCTCGACTTTACTTGCCAGGAGCCAATCACGTTTAAGATGCTAGTTCGGTAGAACTGCGCAATTTTAAGAAATTTCCTGTCGTACTTTTCCTAACCAACCGCAGAGCAAACTATCTCTAGGAGCTAATGTATGCCTTCTGTTCTTGTTGTGATTTTGTTTAGAGATGTCAATTAGCAGATTGCACTGTTGTTGTTTTTTTTTCCCCCGTAGCACGATGAAGATCCTCAAATGAACAAAGAGCAAATGTGGCATTAGTTATATTATGTATTACCTGCAAGATACTGCCATCCTGCTTTGAAGGGATTTTCCTTAATGAGGCAAACAGGACAGCCCTCTGTGGGAAAGAGGCTATATTAGTTAGTGGTTTACCGACTGGGAGAAATGCACGGGTCAGGTGGGTTGGCGGTGAGGCACTCTCGTAGCACCAATTTCCGTGTCTGCTCCGCGCCTCCGGTCGGAAAATGGCGGCGATGGAAGGCTCCTCGTCATTAGTCAGTACCGTGACCGTTTCAGACGAGGCCCGGAACGCGATTTATTATTCTGTCAGGTCTTGAACCAGCTCCAGCAGGAGCAGCTGTTTGGGAATCTTGGAAAGCCCATAGGTAGGGATGCACCAAATTATACCCCCCCCACCCCCACCCCCCCGGTTTGCAGAGCCAGAAATAATTGTGAAATGAAAGTTGTAATCGGGTCCCCCTCCCTCCAGTTTTGGTGATGATGGAACGACATAAATAAATTAATATGGGGTCGTTTTGATCCTTCCAGTCCTAAGGAATAAAGTAAATTAATCATCCAATGTGGCTTCGGGAAAACAAAGGCGGCGGAGCCTGCGAAAAATGCTAGGGCAGCAACAGAGCTCGTGTATGAATATTAGAGAGCTGCACATGTTGGCACTTTGTCTTCATCACTGGCTCTGGCTGACTCTTAATTAATCCAACAGAAAAATGCGCCCGTGCTGGACGCTTTGACAAACAGCCTTTGAAATCTTCAGCCCACTGATCCCCTTGCACCAAACTTTTTTTTTCCCCCCATTTTGCCAAATTACCGCTGGCAGCAAAATCGGCAAAGAGAATCGGCATCATTACGTCTGTGAGCCTACAAGTGATTTTGGACCTGTAACTTGTGACAGTGGCACCGCTACTCTCCTTTATGTACACACAGTACATGGCCTCTAGGGGGCATAGTGGTTAATGAACCGGATGGAAACTCTACAGTACAGTGGCATAGTGCTGTAGAACAAAGCATGGAATACAAATCGCTTCATTAAATGTCCAATTGTTTGAGAGCATAAAGTGACCTCATAAAGGTCTCAAAATCTCTTAGGATAGACACAAGCAATAATAATATTGGGATTAAAACACTTTGAAATATTTTTATTGGAAGACACATAATGTGTAGTAAAATGAATGAGGACCAGTGGCTGTCAAGCAGGGGTGTGGGTTTGGTTTCAACCACCCCCCCCACCCCCCCAAACACACACACTACTCCCATAGTATTTGTAGAGATACGTCCAAACCATCGATACCGAAATCTGCACCCTTGAAGCGGTCTTGATTAGGCAGTGTTTAAATGTTTAAACTTCTTACACCATCCAAACATTATACTGGGACATATGGTATTTTGGTGCTATGTTCGAAAGTAATGCTGTTCTGGTATTTCACATTCTTGCTGATTAAAATCTGCCAACCCCCCCCCCCACTCCCCCCAGATTTCAAAATACCACGGTATACCCATAATACTGCGGTACACCCCGAGCCTACGCTAAGCTATGGATTGAGAAAGTTCACTCGGCAAAAGGTCCCAAAATTTGGTGCCGTTTCAGGAAAGGCCGGAAGAGGGATAGAAAGGCTTCCCGTGGTGTCTGACATACACACCCCAGACTAGGAGAGTACAGATCCCCCCGGCGTCGAGCCGAAATTACAGGCCTCTCCGCCCGAGGCTTTCTTAAAACCCAGCCTGCCTGTGTGTTTCTTTGTCACAACTGTCACTTGAAATTGGGTCAAGCCAAAAACAAGTGTAAGAAAAGGAAAAAAAAAACAAGATTGACTAAATAGTGTTGTGCGCTCTGTATGCACCTCGCGAACAGGCTGCGTCTTCCGCCTCATAAGGCATTTACTGACAAGATGGTAGCTACTAACAAGCAATAAAAATGTGTGGAGAAAAATTGCTGTGAAACGTGCATTGTTATGAATATTTATTGACGTTTCCACGGAGGCCCGTCCGTCAATGGCTGTGATGTCCAGCTCGGCCTTCGGAATGGGCACCGCTATCGTGAATAAGTATGCCAGCGAAGACCTCAGTCATTATTCCAAGGAAACTCGGGCGACATATTAAGCCGTGGCCTCTAAACGAGGCTGGCAAATATAAGCTGCGGATCAGCCCCTTCAATGTAGGGACGAATTTCATTATGAGATGCTTTCTCATAAAACTCAAGAGAGCAGCACGATCTGTCGAAGGACTTTCATTATAGCGCCGAGTCCGAGACGTCCTCCGTGCTGCTGAAATGTGCCCGTTAATAGTCTCTGTTTTTAGTGTATAAAGCACAGGTGTGCGATCCATCCATCATATAGCCGTTTACCCTGGCTGGGGTCGTGGGGGGCCTGGAGCCTATCCCAGGATGCACAGGGCGCTCAGTTGGGATGCTCCTCAGATGCCAGTACTCTGAAGGGTCATAACTAAAATAGCTCATTACCGAGGCTCAGAGAACGTGCAACTCAGAAATAGCTCAGTATAATAATCACTCATAGTCATTAGTAATAATATGCTGTTTGATTTTTAGCCGTTTTAAGAGTGTTACTTTGTTGTTCAGTTTTTCTTTTTTTTCCTCCCCAGAATATCTGCCGTTTATCTATTCTGCCCTACAGAGGCGAAACACCGCAACCGCATATTTCGTCGCAATTGAATTATGACCGATATCGTGGCTCTCTGGCTCCGTTTTATCTCGTGACGGAATATCTTAGTCCAGCGATCCCCGGTTCGGAGGAAAGCGGAGTGTGAAGATTACAGTAGCCACAGGAGGCGAAGCGCCCCGTGTTCTTGGTCTCACGGTCAGAGTAGGAACTGCGTCTTGCCTTTGTAGGGCAGTATCCGGAGAACTTGGCTTATTGGCGCTGGCGAGGGGGGGGTCTCAGTATGTGAAGGAAACTACTCAAACTTAGCCCTGTAGGACTGAAGTGTAAAATCCCAAAAAGGGTGTGATGTTAGGTGCCAGCATACAGGATTCCTGAAAGGTGAAGCCGCACTGCTAGCTGTACATGCTAAGAGCACAACAGAGCAACTTCCCCAACGCTGCCCTTCAGCTATGTTACGCTAATAAGCTTGATTTTTCAAAACACGATAGATTAACAGGTGGGCTGAAATATGAAAGCAGATGTACTGCTAGCTAAATTAATACAGGGTTTATTTGCCCGTTCTGTTTGGTGAAATTTTGGGATTTGGAGGAATAGTTCTAGAATGCTCTCTGAGAGTGATTGGGTCTCCTCCCTCACCCCGCACATTTTGGGTGTAATCCAAAATACATGATTTTTTTTTTTCACGGCTCCGCATATGTGGCCTCTCTCACACCCCTGAAGTTTATTGTTGTCTTTATTAAGCTACGAAGTAAACTTTTAGATTTGACATGTTCGCTCAGCCTGCAGACAGCCAGGAATAAGCTGTCAGCTGATGCAGGTACGAATGGGAGCAGCGGGGAGACTTGAGTGTTCGTGTTCAAGGGTGTTCTCCGACTTGCACATCACTCATGAGGCTTTATTTGTCATTTGCACAATTACGGGTACAGGTACATTGGCATGCTTATTTTCATATATCCCATCATGCTCTCCTTTTGAGAGACACACACACGCAAGAAGTATACAGGTGAGAGTGAAGCTCGGGGTTCGAGCGCAGGGTCAGGACATTTATCTGGCACCCCTGGACAATTCGGGGGAGTTAAAGGTCTTGCTCAGGGGCCCAAGGGCGATGTGACTATTGTGCCGAGGATGGGATTTGAGCTGACAGCCTTCGCATAATTGGATAGGCCCAACCCGCTGTGATCTTTATGGAGGAGATTTGGTTTTAATCCCAACCTGTTTGCAGGTGGTTATGTTGCAGTATTGATGGTGTATCATGCAGTTACTGAGTGAGGGACACAGTGCAGAAGAAGGCTTTTCTAACCTCATGTTATCAACCCGTTTTAGACACGCCAATTTATTACAACAGACGAGTTTTTATTCTTTTGTAAGCATTTTCATTACCGCGGCTGATTGTCGCGACCGGCCTTTTCTGTTTCGCTTTACGCTCTCTCTGCAGAGGGCCGTTTTGTATTCAGGTGAACGTGCAACATGACAGAGGAGGAGTGCAGGCAGACGGATTGAGTGGCCCCTGGCTGCGCGGCGCGATAGCAGGGTGTAGTTACCGAGGTGATTGTTCCTGATCAGCAGGCAGTGTATTCCGTACCTGCAGGACTCTCCAGGAAACACTGTACATAACAGGAAAATAACAACAACAACAACAACAACAATAATAATAATAATAATAATAATAATAACAGTAACAATTGCACTGTGATGGGTTGGCACCATGCTCAAACTGCCTTGTGTCTTATGCTGCCTTGGATAGAGGCATGGTTGGATGGATGGATGGATGCATGGATGGATGGATAAGTGAAAGTGGACATGACAATGTGCTGCAGGTTGTATATACAGTCATACGTGAGCTGAAAGCACCAATGAGCCTTTGGCACATACTTGTCGGTATGTCTTCATGTAGCCTATTGTTTAGCAGACAAAAATGAAGAATAACACGAGGACGGACACAAACGGCTATGAATGCTCAAAGCTAATTAAATCGTCTTGATTCCCAGCTGTTGGGTAACAAAGGAGCGTAATTGCATTACTCTGCTGGGAGGGGGAGGGCCCAGGTTAGACAGGGGCGCCTTAGCCGCCGCGCAGCGAGCTGATTGGCTGGCAGAAGATGTCGATTTCCCGCGCGTGGTTAGAGACGCATTAGCGTTGGTGAGTGATCGCTCTGTAACACGGCATGACTCAATCCGTGATGGATAGCTGCTGGCCAACAGGGAGCTGTGCCGAAGTAATACACCCTTTTTGTCCTTGAAATCTTCTTTTCAGGAAAGTTTAGAGGTTATCCAAGCGAAAAAGGCATGTTTCTTTCCCCCGCTTCTGATTCATGGTGAGAAAATGAATGAGGTGCCCAGACCTTTGTTTGAAGCTGTTTTAAATCCACGAGAAGATGTCACCCAAGTGTGTCTTTCTGAAATACAGACATGGAGACGTAGCGAACAAGCAGAGCTCAGTGACGCGCTTCCCCCAGGCTCGCAAAACGAAGCTGAAAGTGGGTTCTGGTTTTTCTGCTGGGGTTTAATTAGGGCAGTATTGAAAGTAAGTCTTTTGTGATATTGTGAATGGGTCGTTACTCTCAAGATCTTCAAAAATAGTCGGTAAAGCTGTTAAGAGCGAGAATGTTAATAGAAATACATTAAGGCTGGTAATGACAGGGATAATTTTGTACTACTTTCTGTGATATATGTCCATAAAAAAGTGGCTGCTGTATTGGATTTTGTTCTGAGGTTAAACTAAGCTCATTTATTCTCTTGTGTCTCCATTAACTGAAAGCTATACTGTCTTTCAGGTTGAAAAAGACCAGTCTAAACAATTGCCAATGATTTTTGATTGTTTTGCTGAAAAATAATAGTTGCTGTTGCCTGTCAAGTCCTGAACGTACAAAAACAGACACACACACAAACACAGATTTCTATGGGGAAATCCCTGATCCCAACATGACACCCTTAACCCCTACCCAGCCCTAACCTTAACCATAAGTAACCAAACAAAATACGAGACTTTTGGCATTTTTAGTTTTGTGATTGTGTTCACACATATTTGAGGATCCCCACAAGGTAAAAAGTTACAGGTTTTTATCACATTGTGGGAAATTCTGGTCTCCAAAAGATAATAATTACCACTCATGCTCACGCACACACAGACACGCACACAGACACGCACACAGACACGCACAGGCATCCAAGCATGTCCCCCTCCCGACTTCCTGCCGTCTCTCTCCCGACATCCATCACCTCCATCAGTGACCGCGGGAAGTCTGCTTGTCAAGGCTGTGGACCGGCTCTGGGTCTCATCGCCCAAATGTCCCAGCATATCAAAATAAGGGCCTCGTCGTCGTGCGAGGGGGCACGTGCCCGTGCGTGGCGGCAGGCCCGAGACATCGAAGTGTGGTGCGCGCATTAGCTATCCCAAAAGGTATCGGTTCTGCTAATTACACTATATAGCCAAAAGTGTGTGGACACCCCTGTTAATTAGAGGAACTGGCTCGTTAAGACGCACCCATTACTGACACGGGTATATAATTAAGCACACGCTCCTGCACCTAACATTAGCAGCAGAATGGGAGATCCTGCAGAAGATGTTACATAAGATGCCATCTACCCAACAAGTCAGTTCGCCACATTTCCGTCCTGAGAGAGCTGCCCTGGTCAGCTGTAAGTGACGTGATCCTGAAGGTCACAGTGTCTGTGAGTAAGTTCATTTGGGAAGCGGTCGGTCGCGCAGACTCACAGAAAGGGACCTGACCACCCAGCATCAATACCCAACCTGAATGGCTGCAAGTCCCACCAGCAATGTTCCAGCACCTAATGGAAAGCCGTCCCAGAAGAGCAGAGCCTGTTATAGCAACGATGAACTCACCAGCTTCATATTAATACCATTGGTTTCAGAACGAGATGCCGGACAAGCTGGTGTCCAATTGGCCATATAGTGTATTTCAAGAAGGTTTGAAGAACGTAGCTACGCAGGGTAAATGAGCGTAGATGTCTACTTCCTTAGGGTGCTTGATAAGCCTGAAGCACCCTTCATTTTAAAGCATCTGACGTCTGACCTCTACTTAAAATATATTTGCTTTCGCTAAAGAGAATTTGATATCCTTAATTACTGTATCTACACTATTATTACCGTTTTTAATGGAAGCCCCGACCAACAATCTGTATCGGTATCACTGAAAGCTATTACTGTCTGCAGTTTCACTCCTGAAATATCGGTTTCTGTCTTGTGTACCGAAACAAATTGAGAAGTACAGTCCGTTATTTATAAGTACGATGAGGGATTGTCTGGCAGCTGGTTGTCTCAGATGAAGTCCGCATTGCATACCTCTGCTGCATGGTGCATTTTGTGTTGTTGCGTTTTTTTTTTCTTTTATTTTTTTTTTTCGTTTGTTTGGCGCGATGATGGGTACGATTTGGGCGTCCTGGGGATTAATGTAAAATGATTTATTGGACGCCCAGGTAGCTAGAGCTCCATCTGGTTTCATATCGGGCGGCCGTGCTGTTAATTCGTAGGTGAGCGATGCCGTTTTGAAGACACGCCCTCGCTGAATTCGCCCAAGCGCTGCCAGCACGGGTCCTGGGTGACTGCTTTTACGCGGCACAAAGACGCAGCCCTCGGGTTTACACAATTTTGACAGGGGCTCTCACACTGCTCTTCATCAGTGGCTAAAAACGGATGATGGAGGGCTTAGAATCTGTCAGATAAGCCATTGTGGTCAAACAGAGATTGATTGTACAGCTGCGCTTATCCAGGTACTTCTGGAAGCCCTTACTGCCATCTATTGGGAACCCGTGGAAGGTGTATCGAGTCAGCCTGCATGTCCGCCACCATTTCCAGCCGCTGATATTAAAAATCTCTCTCCCTTTTACAGATCAGCATCTTCATGACGCATTTATCCAACTACGGCAATGACCGACTAGGTCTCTACACCTTCGTGAATCTGGCTAACTTCGTCCAGTGCTGGACCAACCTTAAGCTCCACACACTGCCGCCACTGCAGCTGGCCCACAAGTATTTCCAGCTCTTCCCTGAACAGAGGCAACCGCTTTGGCAGGTGAGCTCCAACGGCTGCCTGAAGAGGGCCTGCTTAAATCATGGAATGGGTTTTAATACAACCACGGCACCTTCTACTCTCCTCTAGCATAGCCTGACAGTAAACTGTTGGGTCAAAGTAACTAAGAGCATCATGATCTGGTTATGGTCTCTAAATATCAATATTATCGTTATAAGACTCAGAATATGAGTGTTTTTTTTGGGGTCCTTCGGTATGTTATTGCCTGTGTGTGGACCTGATTGATAGTCAGTCTACATGATTTATCGTTGGCGCCAACAGAACCCTTGCGACGACAAGAGACACAAGGACATCTGGTCGAAAGAGAAGACCTGCGACCGCTTGCCGAAGTTCGTGGTGATCGGGCCGCAGAAAACCGGTACGCGGAGCGGACGCCGTCGCTTTAATAATTAGCCGCGGGGGCTAATTTTGATTGATTGGCTCCAGGCAGTCTGGCTCCCGGACGGCCTGAGTAATCCCAAACCTGTGCATGCTACTTCGGTTTTTTTATTTATTTATTTATTTTTTTATCGTGATTTTTTTTTTCCACCCCCCCGGAAACAGTATTTCGGGTTTAATCAGAGCGAAAGTAAGAGTGAGAATGGAATGAGAATTCGCTCATGGTCGAAGGAATCGGAAACCCTCTCTGTGGTTTGCCGCCAAGCCGCCAAGCCCTGCTAATGCTATAAAAACTTTGTTTATTAATGTCCGAGACCTGAAACGAGGAACGCGAGCCGTCGGATCTCCCTGGAAAATGTCTTTTCCTTCCTCCGGTTTGTCCATTTCGTATCATGATCCTCAGACAGCAGGTCTAACATGAATTAATTTCTGAAAGAAAGGGGACATTCAGAGGACAGTTTGGCCTGCCAGGTCTCCGCGGTCCCCGGCCTGCGCGGCCCTCTCTCTCCGATCCCGGCCTCCACTGCACTACACTCCAGGCTTTGTACCCAGCTATGTTGTCGTGTTTTTGTGAGGATTTGCCTTAATGGCATATACAGTATTGTCACAACAATATCCTTTTACTGAACTTATCCACTTCTCTGCGTCCCTTGTATTTTGTCCGTTTTTTTTTGGAAGCGTATCCTTTAATAGGAGCCAATGTAAATTTATACTTAAATGTCCGAGAAAGCGATCGCTTTGAACGCTAATTTTACGTGAGCACTAATACATTTTATTTATTTTTTTTGCATAATTTCAGCAGTTTCCACCTTTCGCCCACTATTTTGATCTGTGACATTTAGGTCTGCTTTTTGTGTGTCATAGCACATTCTGTGATGATGCAGGATTTAGCATTTAGATGGGGTGTTATTAAAACATAATGAAATTTAAAATAGAAATGTGGACCAGATTACAGTTATAATTACACATATAAGTAATAAGGAGGTAGTTGAGCAATATTTCATTATTTGCATTATTTTCCATATTGACTTTAGCTACATGAGTAGTGCTTCATAAACCGGGGGCTAACGTGTCGCTTAACGTTACCTTTTCAAACGGCTCATTCTCTCAGGAACCACGGCCTTGTATCTCTTCCTTATCATGCACCCGTCGATATCAAGCAACCTCCCCAGTCTGAAGACCTTTGAGGAAGTTCAGTTCTTCAACACCAACAACTACCACAAGGGTATCGACTGGTAAGCGGCATTTTTAATCGATGAGTTTTGTTCAGTTAACATTTGTATCGATTATGTTTATCTTTACATTTGAGAGTAGCTGGATAGTGTGGCGGATTACGGGGATTTTAAACTGCTGAAACACAACACAAAGATGCAGCCATTTTTTTTTAAGGTGTAGGGCATAAGAGGATCTATAATTCACAGGGAAGGACCAGACTTATCATTAGGCAATGACATGTTTTGAATCAGTGACTGGCAAAGGGAGGGGCTCCCTGAGGGCCAATCAACTTTCAGTAGGAGGGCGGTGCTCCTCTGGCCCCGCCCCTGTATACACCCCCGGATGCAGCGCCCCATGCAGTGCATGCAGAATGTTGTCTCCTGTCTTTAACATTTGAAACTGAAAATAGTGGAGAAACATAGCAAGTCCTTTGGGTCCACGGAGAGCAGGGAGATCAGCCACTGCTGGGCTTGGGGTGCATCTGGGCCTGTCCGGACTCGGATCACGGGCTTCAGGCATCCCGGGCCAAGGTCAGCCGGTGCCACAGGCCGCACACGGCGCTAGTGACCCCTGGCGGACACGGCTCATCGAGCGGCGTCCCACCCAAGGCTCGGCACCAGAGCCGTCCCTGAGGCCCCATTCACCTCCATGGGTCGGCCGGGGCGAGTCCAGACACCCGCAGGGCGCCGTCCGTGCTACGTTGGCATTTTGGTCGTGCAGCCCTTATAAAAAAAAAAAAAGCCGCGTGATGGATCAAAATAGGTCTGCAAAGGTCACGTCTCAGAACTGGGCTTTTATCACGTTGCTGTGGATTAGCATAAAATAACAGCGGGATTTAAAATGTCATTGTGTCGTTAATGAGATGGTAGCCCTGCGCACGTGTTATCAATGGGATGCGCTTCACAACTCCACAATTACTATTACTGGCAGTTAATGTTATACATACTGAAATCTTACTGAAAACATACTGAAATACCTGAAATCTTTATTATTTATAAATAATAATTTATTGCAGAAAAATTGCAGCTTCCGAACTTGGTAACATTATGTCCAATTCTAACTTTGTCTCCGATACTGATTTTAAGGAGTGATTTACCAGTAATATTAGCTTATATGTTTTTGTGGTCAAAAATTAAACTTGCGGCAAATAGTTTTAGGTAAACAATGCTTTACTGAGCTATGAATCTTAAAATTATAAAACAAGCCACCTCATAAAACCTTAAACGACACAAACTCATACTGTATGTCAACCTCGCCAACTAGTTCCAAATTAAACAACTTTAATGAAAGTGGCTTGGCCAGTTAGCCTGGTTGGTTAGAGCTAGCTAATAACGCCAAGCGTGCGGGTTTGATTCCTGTCCAGGCCACACGATAATTTCCCGAATTTCCCTCCGGAGATTAATAAAGCATCTATCTGTCTCTTTGCCTGCCTGTCGTGTTTAGTCTGGTGTAATACACCGTTCCCCAATGATCACTGACCAGTAATATTATGTATATTTTTTACAGACTAGAATTTTCACATATATATCCCCATTTGTTTTACATTTATATGTTTTCGTTATGTATCATTTATTTTTTTACTTTAGTTATCTTATGGCCCAGGGAATCAATGCCTGATGATACTCTCACAGAACTGGATATCCTATCATTTACATTTATAGCATTTGGCAGACTTACATAAGTACATTAGTGAATAGTGATACTGGTTCAATGAAACCCAGGCTAAAAATACTAATAATACTGATAGTGCTAATCCAAGTATTTCTGAAATAATATTGTATCATCAACTTTCCAGTCTGTTGTAAACCATAGTGTGGTTCAGATTCCCATTTGGGAGCTTGTGTGTTTATTTATTATTGTGCAGTGCAAATTTAATCACTCACATAGTGTGGGAGCAGGAAGGAGGCTGGAGAGTCATATTTCAGTGCCAGAGGTGTCCAGCATTAACCTAGACGCCCCCAGGGGTCCTCCTGTGCATAGAGCAAATTGGGGGAAAAATGCTATAAGATGGATTAATCAGGGATAATCTCCTGGTTGTCACTATACCACACAAATGGTCTTTAAATGGTATTGTGCGGGTGGGAATATACATGGCTGGCAGGCTAAAAACAACACACAATAGTGAGCTGGAAATATTCACACTTTTCAGGCACAGCACAGTGAACAATAAATTGAAGAGGGGTATTGAGCTGGCACGTGTGGGGCGGGGGATGGGGGCCCTTTAGCGCACGCGATTGAAAATGCCCCCCTTTCGAGGTTCTAAGTGCCCCCTTTTGATAAGTGATTATCGCGCAAAATTTACTGGGGAGGAACCACTCCCCCAGCCCCCCGCCCGATCGAGGGCCCTCGAACAGTCTTCGCATGGCACTGGTATTGAGTGTACTCTTTAAAGATTATGACGGCTTGTAATGGACATTTAGTTCATTATCGGCTGTAATCAGCAGAATGGAAGGCCCAGATATGGGAAGGGCCAAAGGCATCCGCCGAGGAGGGAGACGGGCCCAAGGAAAGCAGGGCCTTGGTGTACTTCAGCTGAGCATGAATATGGGATATCGAAGAATATTATGCAGCATGTAGCGATCGATCAGGAAGAAAGGTCTAGTAGGACAGATCAGAGCAGCGGAAACAAAGTATCGCTGCCGTAATTACGAACAGGCCAGTTTAGCATGACGTAGAGAAATGGACGTCCAGATATTTACTAGCTAGGTCTGTGAAAGCTAATCTCAACGCATTTATCAGCTCATATCAGAATCATCTGTCTGATTTGAGTTGCCTTAGGTACAAATCTATGGATCCCGTGAAGTGTCAGGGTTGGAAAATAATTTTTTTTTTATCAGTTTTGCATTCCCTTGCAGTTGTTTTTGAGTTCCCTTGAAATCCTGTCTTGTGACCTGTACTATGCCATGCATTTCAACAGATCCACTGGCAATGGATCACTGTATTGATTTTTACTTTGAACTTGGTCTAATGTACACAGCTACAGTATTAACGCTTAATTCCCATGGATTTGTTCTTGCCAAAGTTTTGCGAGGAAGACTGTGTCAAAGTAAATTTTTCTCGCCCTGTTCCCTTATGGGCAGCGCACAAATCAGTATATTGTAAAGCAGCTATACGTACAGTCATACTGCGCATAGCGATGTTTCGGTCAGTGACGGACTTCGTAAACGACGTGGTCCCGTAAGTTTATAAAAGAGCTGAGAAATTCCTATCGCCTTTTAGGCTTTATTTCTTTGTCTTTTAAATGTGATTTTAATTCCTTTTATTTAAATGTATACTTCTCCCTTTGTGAAGCAAAGTTGAATTGCCTTGCATCTGAATTGTGCTATATAAATAAACTTGCTTTGCCGTGGCTAGCGACATCGTAGCCATTGTAACATCGTAGCCATTGTAACGTCGTAGCCATTGTAACGTCGTAGCACAATCCATTTACTCGCATGTCCGTGGTGATGCTGGTATGAACAAACTTACTGCATTGCCAGTCGTAAACAAGTTATAGCACATATAATTATGTACATTTCATAATATTAGATGATGATAATAACTGCGTTACTGGTTTATGCATTTACTATACTACACTTTTTATCGTTAATTAGACGATGTTGTATAGCCTACGTGTGTGGTAGGCTATACCAACTACGTTACTTTGCAGAAAAGCGTCTGTCAAGCAAATTAAACGTAAATGTAAATATTGCGACTGCTCGCACTGTGGGAGGAAAGTGCACCCTGGTGAGCGCAGGAAGGGTGCAGATCCAGGCGAGACATTTCGGCTATTTTCTGTCGGGCTGAAACCAGGCGGTTCATAAGCAGAAATCAGCATCGCTGGAAGTAAAACATATGTTAATGAAAGTGGCGGGAAGGGGCAAAAGAAGCGGGGAAATGGCCTGGAAAGGCAGCATGAGTACGGCAGCCCGAAGGCGGACTGCGCCGGGCGATAAATCAGAGGTTTGTTCAGGCCGAACGCATGTCCGCTGAGCGCCGCGGACAGCAGCTGCAGGAGGACGCAGGCGTATTAACTCATCTGCTTCTGGCAAGGCTGCTCCGAGATGGGCTCCCCCAAGCAGTCATGGCGATGGGTAATTCCTGTCTCGGGCCGTGACGGACACGGGTGTGGGGTGTTCCAGCTACCCCGCTAATGAGCGACGTCGGCCTGCCAGCTACAATGGGCAGGTCCTAATGTGTGTCTGTAATGGCACTAGCACGGGGGCTTCCTGGAATATTCTGGTGCTCTAGATTCTACACAACAGCTTATTAGTGGTTTGAATTAACAAGACAACAGATTGAGGCTTATGACAATATGAGCGTACACTTTTCAGAAGCTATAATCACAGTGGATCATGTATGGATCATGAATCATGGATGGATGCGTACGGTAAATAAATTTATTTTGAGAAATGCATATGTGTGCACACACACTCTCTCTCTCACACACACACACACAACGTCAGTCAAAAGTTTGGACATGCAAAGCCGCTTCCGGAGGACAGTGTCGCATTGCGTGATCTGGCCACCACCTGACCTAAGCACATTAGAGATGTTCTTAGAGGAGTTGGACTGGAGAAAATGTGGCTAATGAGTGCTCAGCATACATGGGGGACCTCCTTCAAGGCAGCTGGAAAAGCATCCCAGTAGACCACCTCATGAAACTGGTGTGTTTCTGTGCCTGTTGCCCAGTGCTTTCTGGGAAATGCTCCAGACTCGCGGATATTTAATTTTCTTTTTTTTTTTTTTGTTTTCCCTCCTGCAGGTACATGGAGTTTTTCCCTGTTCCTTCGAATGTGACCACAGACTTTCTGTTTGAAAAGAGTGCCAACTACTTCCCGTCTGAGGATTCTCCCAGGCGGGCGGCCGCACTGCTTCCCAAAGCTAAAATCATTACGCTGCTAATCAACCCCTCAGACAGAGCTTACTCCTGGTACCAGGTAAAAGCTGCCCTCCCCCGCATCACTCTCAGCTTCTACTGATTAAGGCATCACAGTCCTGAAGTGGAAGGATCCTTCTGTTTGCACTGATAGTAAATGACAGTGACTATCTCCATAGATATGACTCCTATGACGTCCTATAAATATCAAGTCCTATAAAAATCATATGACGTCCTATAAATATCAGCAAGGTTTAGCTTGCCAAAGTATCTACTCTGGGTTTCATTAGTCCTTCGGTGAGAGTTCAGAGCTGTGGTCAGGCATGTGCTAGACGACTTGGAACGGGGTCCTGGACTCAGCCGAGTCATGTGACTGATGGCACCCAATAGGGCAGAGGTAGCGTAATATTGTTGGTCAGAGCCGCAAACCCACAGAACTGAACACTCAGGCTTCTTAACGCGCTGTCTCAGGCAGGCATGCGATTTGGGGGCGGGGGGTGGCAAAGAAATAGAGTTGACCTCAGTTTCAACTTCGATGCTCTGTGTTTTTTATTGACTTGCTGCTGTCCAGAATACATCAGCTGAAATTATAAGTCCCCAGATCGGCATGGGGGGGGGGGGGGGGGCTCCGCTGGAGCCCCCGGGCAGCATTCCTGCTGATTTCTCTGTGCTGAGCCTTAATGGCAGCCCTACCCAGGGTGGCGTGTTTGCTAAAAAGCCATTTTTTCCCCAAGCGATCTCCTAAGGAAAGGTCAGACCCTCTGCGAAGGAATTTACAGACCATAATATTCCCCACGTGAAAAGTCTCATTCGCATCGTTTTCCCATAAGGCTTTCCTTGGTTTTAATTGATGTCTTGTATTTCATATCTTGGAATACCTGAAAGCTAATATTTGAAGCTGCACAGCTGGTGATGTGAGACCTGTGTGTTTTTCCGAGATTTAATTTGAAACGTCACATTTTTCAGAGCAAAGATTAAGCTTTAGTCCAAAGGGACAGTGAGCGGGAGTCTGTCCCAGAAAGGTCTGGGTGGCGTGTGAGTCCATCACCAGGCACACGTTCACACCAGGATCGTTATCGTTAACAAGAACTAAAACTGCATAGAAACATTTCTGACAACGGAAATGAAGTAAAAAACGAAAATAAAATTAAACACTACGACTAAACGGAAACGTTAAAATAAATAAAACTGACTGAGGACTAACTAGGAAGGCACACAGACCCAGGGGAGGGATTTGAACCCACAACCCTGCAAATGTAAGGCAACTTCAGTTTCATTTCAATTTTAATTTTAGTTATTTCAATTTCACTTTCCACAATTACTTAATAGAGTCTGTGCAAATAAAGAAGGAGCAATTTTGGTGCGATTGTATCGCTCTGGAATGATACAATCCCAAATAATACAATAACACACTGAGTTTGTAAAAACAGACATTAAGAAAGTCACGTCAGGGGTATTTGCAAACTGTGTCGCGATCGATAGCTTTCATTGCCGTCGCGTCGGCCTCACCGCCACACATTGCTTCGGTGTTCCTAGCTCCGATTTCCTCCCATGTGACACTCAGGCACGCTCAGCATGGGGGGGGGGCGGGGTGGGACCACAGAATGGAGAGAAATCTCATCAACAGCATGTCCTGCGGGCCTGGCGTGCAATTATTACTGCTGAGAGAGCGCTGCGCTCACCAAAAGCTGCCTCTTCAATTTCCTGCAGTTAATGGATGAGGCTTCATTCGAGATGAATTTCATCGTCCCCACTGGAAGCGCGGAAAGGGGCGTGGCCTCGAGCGTTAATTGACTTACTGCTCACTTATGAGTTTCTGTCTCGGCCTTAATTGCCACCGTCAAAATCAGCACCTGCAAGGGTCTTGTATCGATCCAGCAAGACCGATGCGAATCCATACCGGGCTTTCGCCTCGTATTTGTTCCCGGGGACACACGGGCACCTTTACGGATAACGAACAGCAAGATTCTAAAAGGATAGATGACTTTCCTGCTTGTTGTGGTAGTCTGGAGATTCTCTTTTATTGCGCCTTCTGTTAATAGACAAGATTCCCAGACGCATCAGTCTTCCGCTCGTGGGGATTAATCTCTTGTGAGGGGGGGAAGCTTGTGGCCTGTCACGATAAACAGCTGTTTTTATGCACTCGCTAAAGCCTGTGATTAAATACAGCCACCTGTGGGTGTTCCCCCCCCCCACCCCCCCCCCCCCTCACAGCACCAAAGGGCCCATGAGGACCGCACCGCCCTGCGATACAGTTTCTACGAGGTGATCTCAGCGGGACACCACTCCCCAGCTGAGCTGCGCTCCCTGCAAAGCCGCTGCCTCGTCCCAGGCCTGTACGCCACCCACCTCGAACGATGGCTCACCTCCTTCCCCTCCAGTCAGGTAAGGAACCCTACTGGTCGGTCATGGTAAAGCACACATTCTCACTCTACATTCACTATTCTCAACTTCCAGACATGTTAGGTGAGCCTGGAATGATCTAAGTAGTTACAGATATACATTTTTCAGTTTATTAAATTATAATTGTGTGTTACGTGATGCTTCCTGAAAAAATAATTGGGGATAATTTAGTGAAATGCACAAATCTCAGCAGTTCTGCCGTCTAATCGGGGACCCCTTCCCGCGTTCATAGCTTCTGATCGTCGACGGCCAGCAGCTGAGGAACGATCCTGCTGCGGTCATGGATGAAGTTCAGAAGTTCTTAGGAGTGTCTCCTTATTACAATTACTCTCAGGCTTTGACGTGAGTTATCCCTATTCAAGCCGGATGATCCTTCATGCTGTTATAATTAAATTAACTCTTCTGCTAGTCTTGATTTTTCTTTTTTTTCTATGCGGTTAAGTAAGTCAGTAGGAAAGAGAATGCCCCCCCCCCACCCCCCCGACCAGGGCCAGATACAGCCAATTGCCCAGGGCGGCATCTTCTGAGGGGGGTGCTGACTTAGCAAACTGCTAGCCATCTCACAGTTTTCTCTGCAGCTAGCTTGGCAGGTATACTTCTCAGACAAAGCGCATTTGGCTGGTGATGTTTTCTGGGGGGGGGGGGGGGCGTTGGACAAGCTATCCCAGGGCTTTATATGGGCTTTGATGGACACTTCCCCCCCCAACTGTAAAAATTTATAAATGACGCACCTTATTGGTCAGCGAGGAAAAAAAACCTTTGGGTGATAAGCAACGGAACAAAACCTCGCATCCGTTTCAGTTCCAGTGAGCAAATGGGAATTCCCTGAGGCCCCGCACCCGCGTGACTGATGCGTCACCTGGGATGCCCCCGGGGCAAGGAGGACGGTGCCGTTTGGATGTTTAGGAAGTGGCGCCGGGTGGTAATACAGATATCAGATAGCCGCTTATCTCCGCGCTGGGAAGCTCTGCCGCCGTCGCTCCTGTGTCAGCTGACAGCCAGTTCGCCATCCACAAGCCTGACAGGTCCATCAGTCACGCGATACGCGAGGTGCTTTTTTAATATCCAGCACTACGCTCCTGGTTAGCCTTGTCTGAACACGGCCTTTCGCAAAGCGGAACTTCCCCGAGCATCTGGCCAGTGCGCCTAACTGTCCTCCAGGCCCCGCCCCCATGCTACGTGATTGGTCAAAGACAACAGGTGCCTTGTTTTTGAAGATCCTGAGATCTCGATTTGTGTTAATGGAGTATAGGGCAGGGAGGAGGGTGAGGGCACAGTGTAGCGTACTCTCTGTATATCTTCCCGGTATTCTTTAAGCTCAAGATATTCATTCTGGGTAGTGTTAAACTCCGGCGTTCTTAGATTTTTTTCAGTGCTTTGCTAAATGTGGATGCCTGAGAGAGCGGAAGTCTGCGTGAGGATCTCGTTTGCCGATTATGGAATAGTTCAGCCAACTTTTGCGCATATAACGAAATGCCAAGGGTCTTAAAAAAAATAGACCGACGAACAAAATCCACCAGATGTGTGAAGTACTGGATTAACGTAATCAGTTTTTGATCCCATCGGTCTCAGTCTGGGTAAAGCCGCCTCTTTCCCTTTTTTTTCAGGTTCGATCCTCAGAAGGGATTTTGGTGTCAGCTGCTTGAAGGTGGGAAGACAAAATGCCTGGGGAAGAGCAAAGGACGGAAGTACCCCCCCATGACCACTGAGGTATCTCGCGATTGGCACTTGGAATCTCAGCGTTTTGTCTGTTTGGCTCACTCTAGTTTATGGAGGATTTCTGGGTAGGTCACAGAATTCCCGGGTGAATTCAATTGGTCCTGGTTAAAAATTATTCGACAAACCAACCAATTGACTGACCGACCAACAGACACAGACAGGCAAACAGAGACTTTACCCAGTCGCTTATTCAATATAATACGTAATTGCTAGTTAGGTTTTTGTTCCTTTCTGTCTCGAGCAGCAGTTACACTGTGACTCATCCCGAAAACTGATCCTTATTCCAGCAAGAAATGGAAAGGCATTTGGTCCTGGGTAAAGGGTGACTGATCCAGCCACGTTTTCACCCAGCCTTGCCTGTCCGTTAGTGCATCACATCTCTTAGAGTCACTTCACGCAGAAGTTCAATGGATTATGCCTCTTAACATTTGATTCCCAAGAATATAACAGTTCAGCAGAATAATATAATACGATATACGTATATTTTGAAGTAGAGAACATGGAAAGCCTGTGAAACTGGCAGCATTCACTAAATTGAGACTGCAAGGAAATGATGGAAAAACAACCGTAGGGAAAAAGAGTTGCATTTCAAAAGTCCTTTGATAAGTGTTTTTTATGCCTTTTGAAAGGTTTCTGTTTACATACAGCCCTTGTTGCCAAGTAGGGGGGGTCATTTGCTTTAAGCCATAAAATAAATGCCCTTAATTTTCGAAATTAGCATAATATCTTCAAAAACAATTGAACTTTTTTTTCCCCCACAGTCTCTTTACATAAAGGAAGTTTCAATAATTAAAACAAAAACCCTAGATTACAGAGTTTTGCAGTTAGCATTTCCAGTGTCACATGACATCAGAGCGCTACAGTTAATATCTGCTTTTTCATCTAGATTAATTATTTGTTGTTTGACGAATAAGCCACAATTTCTATAAATTCATTAGCATTATTCCCCCCCCTTGTCAAATAGTATTCATTGTGTAAGTACATTCCGTAAGCAGTATTTAAACTAAGAAATGGAATGGTCCTGATGTCTGCATACTTTAGCAATTTAAAAAATTTTACGCTAAAATATCGGCTTTTGAAGATCCTTTTTGGCATGTGTACACTGCCATTCCATAACAAGCAGGCTGTAAAAAAAAAACAAAATGCAGACAAAGACTTAACTTCGGATGTGTTGCATGTTGCATTCCCACGGCCATATTAGCGGCTGGCCAGGACTCGAACTTGTCACTAGCTTCCAAAAAAGCTAGCAGCATATTTTAAAGGGGCTTTAAAATTTTACAGGCTTATTGATTAGTGGGAGTACAGTAGACTGTTTCCCGAGGAAAACAAGTCCAACCCAACTTACCGCTAATTAACTTATTTCCTTCTCAGCCAAACTGAATTTCTTTTCTTGGCAGTGCGGCTCGCTAATAGCTTCGTCAAACTACTTTACGAGGCTGTATATAGTTTCCTAGATATAATGCTTCCAGGTGAAGGGTGAAGAAAATAAGTAGCGGAAAACCCACCAAAATATAATAATAGCTAGTATGGTTTCATATAATTATTTTATTGGAAATGTCTGCCTGGCCATACAGCTACCTGAAGGAGCTAATTTTGCTCTGCCCGGTGACTTTGATTGTCGTAATTGTGGAGTCTGTGGAGTGCGAGGGGCGTGGAGCCGCACAGAATAACGACGTCCGCTGATGAGTACAGAGGGCCCATCGGAAAGTTATAAAGCGGCCTGATTGATTAGACGTTTGCTGGGAAAACAGTCACACCAGTGCTAAGCAGCACTGAAAGGGGGGGGGCGAGCGAGAGGTAAGTTATTAGACTGCGAGGCATTTGTGCAAGTTCATGAACAGACACGTTATACTGCTGCGCGGGTTTTTTTGCTGAGAAGTACCGAAGATATTGACATGCCTCACATTTTTCCTTATAAATGTTTAAGATAAAATTCCAGAATTCCAGAATATATATATCTATAAATATATGTTAACACCACAGCATTTTTGAATTCTGAAATATGATTGGTCGGGATCTCTCTCTATATATATGAGAATATTCATTTCATGCCTTCTGGTTTAGTGCAGCTGACTTGTTATTGTCCTATTTCTCCATATTTAATCTTATGCAGTAAACAGTCCTTCAGGAAAAAAAAATATGTATTTCGCTAATTAAAAACTCAATTAATCATAATTCTCCTTAAGTGCCCCTGAACGTCTCACTCGGAGCCTTTCTGACTTCCTGACAATGCCACGGTGTGACATTCTGCCATCGCCGCGGCGACCATTCCCCGAGGCAAACAGCATCTGGCAGAAAAATCGTGCACCGGGAAGCCGGGGGGGGGGGGTTACAACCTAATTACGAGGAGTCATATTGCCCCTTCCGTCGATGCACCCCAAGGTAAAAAAAAAAAACAAAAATGGCAGCAGATAGGGACCGGTCCCTGGACAGGGCTGCCTCATCCAATGCATAGCAAATCACGGCTGGGAGGCAGGACCCGCCGGCAGGAGCCATGAGAGATTCTGCCTGGCTTGTGGAGGAATGACCACAGGGACCCTGGCGCTATCCTTACAGATCCATGGCCTTTCTCTGAAGGCAGGCACTGGCCGCCAGATAAGCTGGCTGAGACTTCTGCAGCTGTGCTGTCAATCCCCCCCCCCCCCCACATTTCTC
>JAODKL010000051.1:747305-762228 GCA_026780765.1 Petrocephalus schoutedeni
GGGATGCACGATTAGCTGAGAGGCTAAGCGTGCGCAGCTAACTGAGAAGCTTATGTGGTGAGCTACTAATTGAGAGGCTAAGGGTACGTTGCTCAGTGAGAGGCTAAGGGTGTGCGGCTAAGTGAGAGGCCAATGTGCTTGCAGCTAACTGAGAGGCTAACGTACATGTGGCTAACTTAGGCGTTATTTGTAAACAATGGTGTAAGTGCCATCCACGGCTAGGATGGACACATCACCTGAAGCCCAGCTGCCTGCAGGCCACTTGCGTGTTCGAGTCCGTCCACCCGTCGTCGCAGACCGTACCCCACTTGCCCCTGTAGTGCACCTCCAGACGCCCTCGGTGGGCAGCTGAGCCATTCACCAGCCTCAAGGAGCCGTCTGGGGGGAAAAAATACAGACGGGGATGGATAATTTATTTGTTTCCAAGGTAGATTTGGCTTTAACAGGGCAGGCCACAGATATTTAGCAATGCACAGGAGACACCCTCAGCTGTGTGGAATGTGGCACCCCAGGATGGCAGGGGGCTCAAAGCGGATTTTCGCAAACCCCCAGTTACTGCGCTAACGTCACGTTTGGCTGTGTTCTGAGACATCGCTACTTTTTCAGTCCCTGTGTATCCATTTCTCAGTCCTGTAGAAGCTCCAGTGGTCCCCTTGGCACGTAACGCACATTGTTCCTGCTGAGCAAAAAATGTCACGGGCCTCCCCTGTTGCAAAATACTAAGACAAACATCGATGCGCAACAGTTAAAGAGCTCGATGGTCCTACTGGAAAGGTGATATGGGGAGTAATAAACCCACAACAAACAGGTCAAGTAAAGAACAGTGATTTATACTGAGGCACTCTATGAGCAACAATTTAACGACAGAACATTCTGCAATACCTGCAATTGGCACGCAGGACACCCCGGCGTCTTCCCGGTGCTGACAATTGTGCTCTCCCCACGGACGTTTGGGACACTGCTCGATGGACAGCTCGTTGCCAGAGCACCGCACCTCGTCCAGCAGCACCTTTCCGGAACCTTCCCCGTAGTAGGCCTGGCCCCAGGCCCGGGCTGTCCCACTGCAGGGACAGTGCGGCCGGTTCCATTTCGCCATGACGATGTGAAACACTCAAAGGCGAGTACGGCTTATAGGAACAAAGCCAAACGCTAAATTTGCTACATTGGAGACATTTTAAACTGGCTCTGTCATTGTTTTAATAATTATTTTGCCGGTGCGTGGTACTAAACCATACAGCCTTTTAACTGCAGACTCTTTTGGGTACTCATAATATTTTACTGAATTTACATAGAATTAATTGCTGTTCAAAGGAATATATATATATATATATATATATATATATATATGGACTTATAACAGTGACTGCAAGCATGCTGTAGGTTACACTTCAGAATACAGATATACTACAAAATGTAGATTTAGGACTAAAGCACAGAGCAGATTTCAGTACACAGGGACTGGACTCTGAATAGGTATCCTGTAAATATGCAGTGATTCCGTACAATAATAAAGGATGAAATCGTATGTCTGTCATCCCTCTTGTGCCGGAAAAGGCAGAGCAGCATTTCAGAAGGAACAATGGTGACGATTCACAGCCTGACCTTTAATGTCCATATTTTCCTTTATGGACATTTTTTTTTTCCACAAGCATAACTCGCATTCCGACACAGATGCCGGACATCTGTGGAAATCTGCGTGTCGGCCTCGCCGTTTTCCATCGCACTCTGTGTTTCCCTCGAGCTGCTGCTCTCCCACTTACGTGCTAAACATCGCACAGCACAATGCGAATGCCGGCGGGGAGGGGGCTCACCCGAGGCCCAGCTGCCTGCACACCACCTCAGCGTCGGCGTCGTCCCACTGGTCATCGCAGACGGTGCCCCACTGGCCGGCGTGGTACACCTCCACCCTGCCCTCGTACCCGGAACTGCCACCGGACAGGCGCACGGGCACGAATGCGGCTGCTGGGGTGCGAGAGAGCCACTGGCCAATCACTGTGAGCCTCCGTACGCTAACGACGGCGCGTGAATTCCGGGGTGTCGCTAAATCACATCAAAGCCTGGAGATGTATGCGTACCTCTGTGGCAGAACAAATACTTAGTGCCTCACCTGCTGGGAGTTTGTTAGAGAAGAACTATTTATTTAAAATGCACAAGTGGTAAAATGCGATTTCAAGGGGACAGTACATATGCGGATGGGCCTGGTTCATCTTGGGATAAGCACCAGGTTTGCAATGACCCTGGAGTTTTTAATGGAAAATTGATGAATGGACCTAAAGGTAGATACATCAGATGTGTATTTAGGTGGTAATCTGCCTCACGCCATAACCCCCTGGACTGCACAAGTACAAGATAAAAAAAAATTGAATGAATGGAAGAGATTACAGAGAAAGAGTCATGTGACAGGAAGCGACTTAAGGGTTCTGACCAAGGCATGTCACCTGAATCATGCTAGTAAAACACAGCTGTAAAGTCACTGATTCAGTCGCCCAAGCAGGTAATTGTGACCGCGGTTGCGGGGGCGAGGGGTGAGGCCCGACCTTCTGGGGGGGAACAGGTCACGGCAGCAGCCTGCTTCTTGGTGCAGTCGCCCCCGTTCCAGACGGTGGTGGGGCACCTCAGCAGATCCTCCTCGTGCCCCCTGCAGTGCACTGAACGCCAGTGAACCAAGCCGAGGTTCAGGCGGGACAGGGGGCCCTGCCGTGCCCGGCCCTTAAACCTGATCGAGGGAAAAGAAAACACCAGGAAGGGTGTGAAGCTTCCGTTTGAGTTCTCTGCTATTACAGGAGCCTGGAGAGTTATACCCATGTTTAAGGGAATTGAACACAAAATTAAAAAAAATATATTAAGCATATCTGTTTAATCAAATTCATAATTTACATTCATCACAAGTGTATTTGTCTGCTTTGCTAATCAAGATTTCTCATCAGTCCAGAGAAGGCTTTTTGTCAAGACAGGTTAGTGTCTATAAGGCATGAGTGACTCTGACCCCAAAGACCCCATGGTGGACTTCGAAGCTTAGTGTGAACACTAGATAAATATCATTATGTCAGTGGTATGTTAAGGAGAGAGGCCCTGCCTAAAATCTCATGGCCTTTCGACAGACAGGGCCGCGGTATCTCTTCCTCCTCCTGGCCCCATATCAACACCTAGGCACATAAAATATTATCAACTTCAACTCAGCTGACCTCATCTGTGTTACATCAAGAAGACCACAGGTGCTTGAAGGGCAAATATCTCTGGGTTTTGGAATGCAAGGTGGAGACCAGGAGAAATTTCACTGAGGAGTAAAGGACTAATGGCTAACATATGCCACATTTATTCTTTCTTTGTTGCTTTTAGCCGATGGCCTGTTCTGCAGCACTTAATATCAGATTTAAAACAGAGAGGCAATGTACACAAAACTGATACTGACCAGAAAACACTAGGCGAAACCCATTTGAAAAGCCGTATTTAATCAACATTTACATTTATGGCATTTAGCTGACCAGAGTGACTTACATTACAATTACGGGGAATTACAGTCTCCCTGGAGCGACTTGGGGTTAAGGGTCTTGCTCAGGGACCCACTGGTGGTAGACGGGATTTGAGCCAGCGTCTTTGCTTATTTTTTGTCATGTGATATTTCTCTCTGGACAGCTCATCCGTTTTTTAAACCTCAACTAGAGTGCAGTGTGAGGGGGCTTGGTGGTCCTACCATGGGGGGTTGCATGTTCTCTCTTTGTTCCCTGTACCCTTTACAGGACATCGGAATAGGGTCGAAGACTTTTCAAATTATCTATTGGTCATTTCTCCTATAACCCTTTACTAATGCAATACAAATTAACAGAAAAAGCATACTTTAAAAGCTACGTATCTTTACTTAACATGCCAAGTCATGTGGGTTTAAGCTCTTCTCAAGGCTGAATGTTAACCATCTATGTATCTCCATCAGTCCAAATGGCACGGTACCTAGCGTTAAGTGACTCTGAACATTTGGCTTTGGCTGAGAAGGCAGGTAATGCAGAAACAATGCGTTCTAACATCACTCATCATAAAACTGCTAAGAGGCTTAGCCGGTCTCTGTGATTTAGCAGCGAAACACAACTGCCCCGTCGCGGCAGTATAATGGGGGGCCGGCGGAGCGGAGCCTGTATCCGGCCCGCTAATCCAGATTAGCACGGCGGTGCTGCGTAATCCCCCTACCCGTGGCCCAGCTGGCGACAGGCCACAGCGGCGTCCTCGTCCCCCCAGCCGTCGCTGCAGATCGCGCCCCACACACCGTTTAGGTACACCTCCACCGTGCCTTCCAGCTTGCTGCGGCCGCCTTGTAGACGCACCGATCCTGGACGGGAGGGGAGGACTGAGTCAATGCAGCAGTCTGGCCGCGGGCGTCCGTGCTGGCGGTAAGCGGGCAGAATAGGACGCCGTGGCTTTACCGCCACGCCAATGCGCGGCGCGCGGCGATATTTACAGTGCCACCCCAGTGACAATGCAGGAGAAAGGAAAGAAAAAATTCAGAAAATAACAGCTATAAATATGTAGTGTATACAAGTAAATATATATGCATTCAAAAATGACTAGGAAAAAAGCCTATATGAGCAAAGTGTAAGGGGGTATGACCCTGCGGGAATATTGTGGTATGTTGGCAGTAAGACCGGGTGAGAGACGGCAGTGTGGCATGTCACAGTAGAGCAAAGAAGGCTGATTATTGCTAGTTAAAATTGGTATAAACTCTTCCCCATTCCGGAGGTGCAGGCCTGGACAGTCCTGTATGGTCTCCCTTTCGGCAAGGGGGGGGGAACTGAGGGTTACTGGGATGTGTGGGGGCTCTGGCCATACCGACTGCTCTGCAAAGGCAACAGGTGAAACAGATACTGCATTCACAGCTCCAGGCTTTAAACAGAGATGGATACATATAGCAATATAGGGAGGTAGCTAGTCCAGGTCCAGAGGGGAAAGGGAACTCCGGTTGAGTGTAAAGAGCACCAGTCACACAGTACCCAGCCTGTTGGTTGAAACGAAATCTTGGTCTGGACGTTATAAAACAAAGACGCGCCACGCAATGCAATTAAAAAGTAATTAATAAATAGCCATATTTTGTTCTCACATAAAAATATCAAATATTACTAGCTATAAACACACTTTTAAAATAAATTAACATAAAGCTCACATGTCTGAATCCACAATTATTGATTAACCCAGTCCATATGACTGTTTCATTATGACAAGCATTGTGACATGCTATTTATCGTTGAATCTTTTGAACAATGGATACGTATCGACATACATTTTCATTTATGGTTTTACGATATGCGATATCTTTATCACGTCATGTATATTGAGGGTACGCATCCAAATAACATGCTTGGTCTCTGGGGTACCATTTAACAACCAGCAGGACTAATTAGCCCTTTTAGTTCATTAAGATTCATCAAGCATCCCCATTTCCCCTGTTTTACATTGCAGCTGTGGGACTGATCCTTTGATTATGTCTCACAGAAATCTACACTTAGCACCCGCCAATATATGTGCTTAATGAAGGGATAATTAAAAATTCCAGCGATGAAATTAGAAGTAATAATAGTAACAGATTATATGTAGAGCACAGTATTAAGGGTGTCAACAAAATTTGCACTAGAAATATTCACAGATCCTTGCTTACTGCGTATTATTAATTTCATCTGTTAATTTGCCTTTACCCTGTACAACATAGCCGGCGGCTAGACGTTATTTGCAAATCTGATTCAGCCCTTTAATGAATGACACCACGGAGGCTAATCCTTCATGCTGATGTAATACAAATTCAGCAGGGGTCTTGCGAGCTCAGTTGGTCTTTCTCCTCGTAGGAGAGGCTGTCAGGAAGCATCCGGGGGAGATGCACGCCAGGTCTAACGGCGTTAGCGGGTCGTAAATTAGGGCGACTTTTAACGCCTCTGCCATACTGGCGTGCGGCGAGGGCTCCTGGAAGCTCGCACATGAAGCCGAAGTTCCATCCCCACATGCAAACAGACTTTTTAAAGTATGCCTCGCTAGGACAGGTCGACAGGGTCCGTTCTGCCCAGTTCAAAACAAATCAGGCATTGCAGCATGAGAAAGTGCTCATGGAATGTACATGTGTGTGCACGACCACTACAAAAGCCCCTTTCACTATTCAGCCATGTGGGACGAGATACAAGCCTACAGGGCGCACCACTAAGACACAACCCAGAATTTCCGCAATTTCCCAGAGATAATTTCTGTAGGTCCACCGGGGTGCTTAACCAATTTGGCTGGATTATCAAAAGGTCACAGATTAGAATTGCAAAATAGATGTGGTGGCAGTAACCATAATCGACATACTTTTAAATAGCATAACTAAAGCACACAAATAACGTGATTTCAAATAGCTGTAGCGCAATACTTACCACATAAAACATAAAAAGGCAGTATATTTTGATACTTAAACGAATCTATGAACTGCAAAATTAAATTAGAAAAACTGTAATAATGGGTGTAAGAAGTTGGTAGCACAAAAAAGATCGTTTTATACCCCTGTGTCCATTAAAACAGGAAATGCACATTGTTTCTCATCCAAATATGAACCCCCCAGCCAAAAAAAAAAACACTTGCATACCAGTGAGGTCCATTTGAATGTGTCTAGGCTTGCAACTCTCATAAAGGAAGAGCAAAGGTGTGTACCGAGCTAACAGGTGTGTTTTACTGCACAAAATGAGAACTCATTAAATGATCACATATATCAGTGGCGTTTAACTACTTATAAGTAGAATTCTATAACATAGTGTGCACTGTTTTAAAGGGACTGCCGGTGCCGGTGTTTACCTTGTTTGCAGTCACAGTAACCCCAGTCTATCCTTCCTCTGCTGTTTCTGACAAAACACCACGGTCTGATCCTGCCGTCGGGGTTTCTGCAGAAATTGTGCTCCCCCAGTCCCTTGCCCGGGTACCTGTCCCTGATGCCCGCCACTTCGCTCCAGTTCGCGCACTTTGCTCCGGACTCGGTGACATCGATCGAGCCCTGGTAGTAGCCGGCTTTGCCCCTGCTGTGGATGCAGTCCGTGAAGGGGAGGATGAATGAGGAAGCGTCGCTGCCGCGGGGGCCGCCGCCGAACAGCAGCGCGACAGCCGCGGCGAGGAAAGCTGCGCTCATCGTGCGCCCCGGCCCGCGTCCATCACTCCTCTGATCTCATATCGTCGCCGCTTTACCGGGCGACATTTACCGAAACCGCCCAGTGAGGGACACCGAAGCAGGTCGATAAATCCCTGTTCAGGACCGCCCGAAACCATACCCCACATGCATCTTAATTAAGTCCCAAGGGGATGAGCCGCTTAGAGCGCCGTCCCCGTTCGTTTTCCTTAAGATCTGCAGTAAAGCATTACAAGAAAATATATAGTGAATTTCAAGGCAAACAGCAGCCACACAGCAGCAGGTTACTAGGCAGCTTTTATCAGACAAGTTTGACTTGATTTCCAGTCAGTCCGTGTCGATGTTAACAATAAAAAAATGACCGGCATATATATTTAAGTCTAATACTTATCTGCAACTTTGAAATAATTAAAAAAAAAAAACTGAAGCAGTGCTGAAAAAAAAGACACACAAAGTAAATATACAGAAAAATGTGGAGGATCCCTGAATCGCAGTGTGATTCCACTCTTTCTTTGATAATCTCCTTTTACCGGCGAATCGCAACAAAACATGCACCTCCTCCGTTAACGACGTTGTGTTTTCGTCTTTGAGACACAGTAAGGCTTAAAAGAAATCACTGTACGCAAATAAAGGAAACTTCTACATGCGCTCGGGCAGCTGCCTGCGAGGCGCACTGCGCGATTTCATAATTGCGCTTTACTGTACCTTCGGGGGGGCCGGAATCGCCGCACAGCGCCCCCCACAGTCCGCCCGGAAAGGCAGCTTTCTCAGTCTCAGTGGCGGAAAACCTGCCAGTGGATCCAATAAACACGATATATTATCCGTTTACTCACTGTACTTACTTACAACGTATTTAACTGGACTTCTGGTTCTAATGTAATGTTTAGAATGCGCATTGCAGTATGGACGCCGTGCCATATTCTGTATATTCTTATTCATACAATGCTAAATATGTTTAATTTACTGTTTGATTTATTTTATATTATTATTTTTTTCATTTATATGTTATATTATTTTGAAGTGAGTAGCAGCTCACACCCATAATAAGCGATAATAAATGTCCTGTGGTTTGCGTGAGGTTTTCAACACGTGCTTGTTAACGTTATGTTGGTTGCCAGAACAAATACTGCCAAAACTGGACGATATTACGGGCAGCACCACAGTAGTGCAATATCGAGTTAAATGTATAAAGATAAAGGCAGGGGAACACGTGATTGTTATTATTATTATTATTGTTGTTGTTGTTCGTCTTGTCATGTTATTATTACTTTATTGTTGATGTTATACAGTTTTGCATCTTATTATTCACCGGTGAAAGGGTTTCCTAGAGCGTGTCGAGTAACCGGAAGTGACGTAATTCTCAGGCGCCGTATGTGTGTTACAAGCAACGACAAAAAAGGGGGGAACCAAGAAAATACACACAGTCCCGACATATTTGGAACGAAAATGAATAGCCGTCTCCTGGAGATTAGAGAGAGGCAGAAATTGAGACGGCAACTTTTAGCCCAGCAGGTAATGCGGGGAAACGTGCGCATTGGGTTTTGCGGAGCGTGTTATTATTCAGTGCGCGGGAGCTAGCCTGTAGCATTAGCATGTCACGTTTACTGGCAGCGCGAAGCTAGAGGTGCGTGCTGTAAATGTGCATGCTGTGTGCGTGCTGTGAATGCGCATGCTGTAAATGTGCGTGCTGTGAATGTGCATGCTGTGTGCGTGCTGTAAATGTGCATGCTGTAAATGTGCATGCTGTGTGCGTATTCCTGCCTGCTGAGAGACGGGTACATTTCATTTAGCCGACATTCATATATGCGTCAGCACACGTGTATGAAGCTGTAAACACGGGGTTTCTTTGCACTCGGCAGCTGGGAGCGGAGAATGCGGACAGTATCGGCGCTGTACTGAACAGCAAAGACGAACAGAAGGAGATCGAGGAAACCAGGGAGACCTGCAGGTTTGTGTTTTTATTGGCTCAGTCTTACTGCTGCTGTTCGGGGACTGTGACATTTTGCATTCTTTGTATATATGCTCTTTCACATTTATGTCATTTTATATATTGATAAGGAGTCATTATTAATAATAATATTCACGAGTTTCCCAAGATTTACATGAGGCTTACTTTTGGTGCGTTTTGCTGTGGCAGGAAGCCTCGTATTATTATTTAGTTAAATGTTCTTATAATAATCAGTTTTCCTCAAAGGAAATTGTAAATGTCAAGTCAGCTACTAATCAACTAATGTTCAAGCCTGGATCGTTCCACCCAAGGGCCTCATTTGACGCCTCCTCTGCGGGTGGCAAACGGAAGTGCCAAGCAGAAGGAGAGGACACGGAGGAAGACTTAGAGGAGCAGAAGGTATTGCCCTCAGGACGCCTTTCCCCCCGAAACGCTACATTGCAGTTGCTGGAAATACTGGATGAAAAGTCGCGCCATCATTATTTATTATGTTTCATTACAGGATGAAGTGGAACAGCAGCAGGCGGATGAAAATGCGCAGTATGAAGAAGTTTACAAAGACTCCAGCACGTTCCTGAAGGTGAGTTTGCAGGGCTCGGACGCGGTGAGTGAGTCATTTCAGTGGTCACGCTAAAACAGCAACAATGGTGTGCAAATCTTTGTACCAGGGAACCCAGAGCCTGAATCCACACAATGACTACTGTCAGCATTTCGTGGATACTGGTCACAGGCCGCAGAACTTCATACGGGACGTCGGTATGTGAAATGTTGGCTTTTTCTGACCCAGTTTATTTCTAGGAAAATGTTTCTGCTAATTTGCATTGCATACATTCTATACGTTTGTCTATAATCTAGCATTAACCAGTATAGTTTTCTTTATCTATTCTTCTTTCTGTAGGTCTTGCTGATCGCTTTGAAGAATATCCCAAACTCAGAGAGTTAATAAGGCTGAAAGATGAATTGATTTCATCTACGAATACTCCACCCATGTAAGTCAGAAATTGTTTACTGCTTGCACTCCCCGTAGTTATACCTTTATAACACCGAAGAAGGTTGTGCCTTTGTCTTTGCACTTTGAATGTAAACGAAAGCTGGCACTTAGGAATCATTACTCTCAATTTTAATTCAATTGTAGTGATTGAATTACATGTAATTAAATTATAACAAATATAATGTAATTCCATTCAATTTAATTACAATTTAAATTAAATTATATTGATCATGCATCATTTTCTACTAGTGTTAGCAGTGTGGAAATCACCCAGGTGGTTTTGTATTATGTCCCTTTCAGGTATCTTCAAGCAGATCTAGAACATTTTGACTTACGAGAACTGAAGTGTAAGTTCGATGTGATCCTCCTTGAGCCGCCTCTGGAGGAGTACTACCGAGAGTCCGGAATCATTGCCAATGAGAAGTTCTGGACCTGGGATGACGTGAGTAGTGGACATTTTTCAGTGAATTGACAAAAGAGTCATTCTTAAATTTTGGCCTGTATTGCAGGTTGACTTGATCTTGGACCAGTGGCTATTAGATTTGGCCGAGCCATATTTGTCGGTGTTGGCTAGCAGCAGTGGTCGGCCGCAGGTCGATATTTATTTAGCTAGCAGGGGTCCAGACTGGGGCCATTTAGTTGCATTTTGCTACCATTTTTAGAGACAGTGCAACCAAATGTTATTACTAGGTGCAGCAGTATGTGTGCGACTTGCCTGTTTTTTTATTGCATATCACGTGAAAGACAAAGAGGGAGTGCGAATCGGCATGTGGGGTCGGGGAATTGAGAACCGTTTCCAAATTGGAAACAGTCCTAAATTTTTAAGAACCAGGAATTAGGTAGGGCATTTGCATTATGGTTCCACATATCGATCCCGTGCATTTTTAATCAGCTGTGTGACGGTTAATGCACGACAACTGCTTATGTTTACAAACCAAAAACGCATTTATTAGTAGAACTTCTATTTAGGCTTGGAGGTAAAATGGCAGTACAGAGTACTGCTGCATTTCCTTTTAAAATTATCTTGGGGGATTTCAAAATACTGGAATAGAATTGCTTTTTAAAATAGTCAAAATACCATATACCTGGATGTAATGTCTGCATGGCATCAAAAATTAGATATCACCGACTGCTAAAAATATTTTGGATATATATGGCCCAAGGCACCATCTTTGATTTGAAAATGCTTACATGCTAAGACCATGAACCAGTTGTTAGTTTGGAACTACTTTGGCCAGTCTTTATGTATGAATGTGTACGCAAAATGTGTAATAACTGTGGTTTAAGTTGGTATTATGTTTCTAAATGCACTGTTACACAGGGAAAGCGTGTGTATATTCATTCATTCAGCCATTGTTTTATTAATTTAGCTTTATGAATATGAACGCTTTTAAAAATAAAGGAAGTGTTTTGTTATTAAAACAGCTTGACTTTTTTCACATCATATTATAATCGGAGCTAAGAATTCATGGGAACTGGATTCAATGAACAGAACTGTAATCAGATTTGGAATCGATAAAATCAAATCAATAGCCAACCCTAATGGTGTGACTTATGGAGGGAGGGAGAGAGTGATTAGAGTGGACAGCTAACGTGAGGCCGTCGTCGTCATAGCAATATGGGTTGGGGATGATTCTGCGGATGATGTTATCTATCTGTATCCAGTCCAGAAGCACTCCCGTTTGCTCTTTAGTAATAATGAAACGATCTTTAGTATTTGTTAAAAGAAATTCCCTCTCTTAAAGTACTTCTTCACTCTGTTTTCCTTTAAAATAAACCATCACGTTGTTATTTCTGTAAATTGTATGTTTATTGACAAAGCAGCCTCTGGCTCAGTGGGCTAAGCCTCTCTGCCTGTGATCAGAAGGTCGCAGGTTTGAGGCCCTTGACCCCCAGCTCCCTGGGCACTGCAAGAGGTGGCTGGCCTTCACGGCCAAGCTTGCTGTCATGCAATTCCTTTATTGTTTCTGTTGTGAAAGTGACACTTTCTGTGTCTTGACAGATAATGAAACTGGAAATCGAGGAGATTTCTGCTTTGCGGTCCTTTGTCTTTCTGTGGTGCGGGTCTGGCGAGGGCCTGGACCTTGGAAGGATGGTATGTAATGATTCCCAGTTGGGCTTTTTTTCCTCCCAGTTGTGGTTTTAATTTCTGGGTTTTGCTCTTCAATAAAACTAATACAGAGCTGCACAGATATTCAATAAATGTCAGAATGGAAATGTTTGAAAAGAACGCGCGTTCCAGAAATCTGTACCACTTACTTGGACACTTGGAGCGAGTTACAGAACCTTTGCGTTGTACGTTTGTGTTCTTAAGATGAAGTTGAAGTAGCAAGAGTTAGTGGCGTGCTGACTGAATGAGAGAGACAGAAATGTCAGAGGGGTGGATGGCTGTCGACAGGCGAAACAATCACAGGCTGTGTACGGTGTGCAGGATTCAGAAAATAAACTGCTATCGTACAGCAGCGTGATGTTCATGATGGAGAAGTTGGAACGTAAATATCCCAGTGTGGCAGACAGTTCTCTGGGCTCACTTATCATACCTAGTTTATTATTTGCGCTTTATTACATTATGTTTATTTAGCAAACGCTGTTATCCAAAGAACGGTACATTTCTGAGAAAACAGGTTAAAGGCTATACTTAAGGACCCACCGCTCTGTCAGTCCTGTGATTTGGATCTTCCAATCGCAGGCGCAGTGTCCTAATCTAACTGAGCCACACACATTATACTGTAGAAACTGATAGTACTCTAAAATCAAATTCTATTAGAAATATTGAATATCAGAATATTGGAATAGCTTCAAGCCTACTGTAATATCAGTTTGTTTTTCTTATGAATGTATGCGATTCACCTCTAACTAGTCTCAGGCATTGAATGCCTTTAATAATTACATCATTATCTGGCATTAGCTTGGGCTGCACTGGAAGGGTCCTTGTGTCTGACACCATGCTGGACACGCTGCCATCACCGCGCTAAGCCCAGCGTGGCTTTTAATGTCTATAAATGATCCACAGCTGTCCTTCTCATTTTTGGGAGTCGCCCACATAACAGCTTGGACAGAGCATGAGGTTTGTCGAATTTTCCCCCCGCATATAACTCTGGAACTCTGTGACTGCAGCCTCAGCCTCTCTGGATTTGTCCGACTGCGAAACGTTTTTCTGGGGCAGTAATATTGCGGAAATGTCCGTCATATTCTGAACCGACCGCGTATCGAACTACAGTGTTGGCTGTTTCAGATTTTATTTGGGGGAGGGCCCGTTTAAAGCACACACACAGTGTGTGACCATGTGATTATCAGATTTATAAATAACGGCGCTGGGTAAAGTGTAAATTCAGTAAAGTATCCCCTTTTTTCTAATTAGCCAGCTTTGTAGTATGTTCAGTCTTGTGCCAAATTTACATGTGTTGTGTCAGTCACTGGTGCTCCGTGCGGCTTTTAAAATCCGCAGCGTTTGGGCATTAAGCATTATAGAGACGCTCACCGCCTTTGCTATAAACTGGTCCAATGGCTGCGCTCAGGTAGGTTAACCCCTTGGCAGTGTTAATATCCCCTATGTGAAAATGCCTACAGTTTCCAGATGCTCTGGGGTCAGATTGAGGCCAGGACTGGTAGGCTGGGCCGCAGGCCTTTAGGGTCATTAATTGCGCCGATTCAAATAAGCAGCCTGCGACTTACAAAGTGTGCCTGGCACTTTGCAGGCGATAGATCTGTTTTTTAGTACCTATCTTGTTAACGTTTTTTGTAATCCTTCTGCCTTATTCCTGTCTGGAGTGGCAGCAGTTTCACCACGAATGCGATGAATAATATTCCTGAATCTTCTAACTAGTGTGAAGCCTTCATTTGAATCTGGAAGTCGTCTTTTTTTTTTCCTCCTTTCGCCAGTGTCTGCGAAAGTGGGGCTTCCGCCGATGCGAGGACATTTGCTGGATCAAGACCAACAAGAACAACCCGGGCAAAACGAAGACGCTGGACCCCAAAGCCGTCTTCCAGCGGACAAAGGTGGGCGGAAGATGCGAACCTGACAGCTGGCGCGCTTCATCGCTGTTGAAAGACTTGATTAATTCATTATCATTTCGGCCCACCCCTCCTCCCATGTGTGGAAAAATGAGGGAAGTGGGGACTTCACAGTATGCATTGCCCCCCCCACCCGCAACCCCATGGTCTTTCATATGCAAATGAGGGGGGTGTCTTGGAAATGTTTGTCCTATCCTGGCAGCCACTGGCGCTGGACCTGAAAAGCCTTTCACTGGGTCCCCTTTTGTGCAGCCACATTGCTATTGATTGGGCTCAAATTACCCAACTAATTTCTTTCTTGAGGAAGTAGGCGAGGCAGAAATGCATCTATTGTGCGTTTTACTAAGTATTGAGCTGAGAGCGTTTTGTACATTTTAAAGGCGACATAATATCCTTAAGAGAGATGCATCGACATGCAGATCTTTGGCTCTGTTAGGTGGGAGGGTTAGTTTGAGGGTGAGAACAATTACCTCGGCTTTATTAACTTTTCTGAATAGGTCTACACCTAGAAAGCAGATGGTCGATGTTTCCGTTATATACCTAATGGTAATCAAGATGCCCACTTAACCTTTTTCTGGCCCGCCACCCCCAGGAGCATTGCCTGATGGGAATCAAAGGGACGGTGCGTAGGAGCACCGACGGAGACTTCATCCACGCCAACGTGGACATCGACCTGATCATAACCGACGAGCCGGAGATCGGCAACATCGAGAAGCCGGTGGAGATCTTCCACATCATCGAGCACTTCTGCCTCGGACGGAGGCGGCTCCACCTGTTTGGGAGGGACAGCACGATTCGGCCAGGTGAGCGGGGGACGGTTCCCGGTGCCTTTTCCTGCCGTCCCTCC
>JAODKL010000051.1:765060-783033 GCA_026780765.1 Petrocephalus schoutedeni
CTTGAGCGATGACATAGCCATGGGCTCCATCCAGCAGTGGTTATGTCACTGCAGGGGGTATTTCCCATAGTGTCCTGCGAGGGAGGACACAGCACGTGATGCTGATGAAACACTCTGGCCTGATCTATCCCAACAGCAGGATGCAGAATGAATCTTTTTTTCTTTGTTCGTTTTCTTTGCTGAAGACATTTTCTTTCCGTAAACCTCACCACTCTACAATATTTAATATCCAATGTAGTTCTTAGCCAATACAGTGCGTTATTCAAAATAAAAAACGCATTATCTATTGAATGGAGTGAAACAGCTCGTATGTTTTGGTTACATTGTTTCTTCTACATTTACAAATGACATTCACATGTAGATTTCCCCACAAGTAAGTATAAATTACTTTTCAGTTGGTTGCACTAGTGTCGTTGATAGTAGTAATTTCTATATATTCGATGAATCCACGTGTACTTTAGCAGCAAAGTTTTTATCATGAACAAAGTTAACATACTTTTGAGTCAATTCTTGGCTATTGCCAGACGACGTACTATATTTTGGAAAATATAAAGCTTTTAGTTTTTATGTTTGGGGGTTTGGAAAAGAGAACATTCTGATTCCAGGAAATGAATTTGAACAGTTGTAAAAATCTGTAATCAACCATTTGACTGATGTGTTTTTGTGGTTATTACTGAACCCTATTACAAACCACAGTACATGTTCGAATCATCGTAGCGAAGGAATGGTGATGGTTCGTAAACGCGCTTTCCGTGTAATGCAACACTGACCTCTAGTGGTAGAAGGACAACAAGCCCGGCCCGCCCTTTCGGGTATTTCGTAAGATATCAGTATTCATTGTTTAACCTTCAAAATAAATGCTTCTCCTTTCGCTTAACAAAATGTGCGATTAGTCAAAAAACTTTGCATGACGAGTATATAATAACGAAAACCGATTAACTGGAATATAGTTCTGCTTAATGACTTCATTCATTTTAATATATTGCATTTTATACTGTAATATTGACTGGTTAGCTGGTATTTGCAATTGATTGCAGCCACGCTGACATTACACAGCGCACATACAAGGTGCAGGTTACAATATTTTTTTCATTTCCTAATATTTCATTCTTAAACGACTGATGGAAGGGATTAGTTTGACTTTTCGTTGGCGTATTATTGCTGGTTAATCAATCGCATTGAGTTAACTGTTTCTGCAGGATAAAGAAAATACCGATGCAGTGATACCACTAATTGGGTTTGACAGCTCAGTTTGACAGTACGGGTTGGATTTTATAATCATATTCAGATGGATTAAGCAGGGTTTCAATTGGACTGGCAGGGAAAATCCCACCGACTGCAGTTTATAAGTGTCCGATCTTACCGAATGTTTTTTTCCCCCCGAAACCTAGTTTCATTTGCACCGTGATTCTACCAATATAACATTCATTCAATGAATAAATATTCATTTTATTAAAATATTAGAAATACGGCCTATACAGTTGTGGCCTAAGCAATAGTTCCTTCCTCCCACTCGGTTTCCCATTATTGCTGTTACATTTCTTCTAACATGACTGTGAGAGTTGACTTAGGTTCTCAAAGACTAGGGGAGAAACAACAAAACGTCGCAATGTGTTACATTTAAAGTGCTTTTGACAAACGCTTGCTTGATGAAGGAAAAAAAAGTCAAATCAATGTAAGCTTGCGTGTGAACTAGCGCCCGGCTCCTTGGCTCGTAAGACTAATCCTTACCCATAATAGGTTTTCCACATTCCGTGGCTTTTTTATATTTTCCTTTCCGGATGGTCTTGGATCAGCGGGTTTCTGGGCACCGGTATTTGCCAGGGCGGACCCCTGTAAATAGCAGGGAAACGGGTTGCACTTGGGTTAGCTTCACCAGGCAAACGAGCCGGGCAATGCCGACTTCCAAGGACTCTACCCTCATTTATCCCTTTGAAGAACCTGGGGGGACAGTCCCCATGCTTCGAGTCAGTTAATAAAACCTTACAGAACGTGGGTATTAAAAATAATTTCAAAAGATGTTAAAACCGATATCTTTTATTGTCCTACATTTTCGTGCGTCAATGTAAAAGGCTAGTTTTGTTCCCATTTTTATTTATGTCCTTATAATGACATTTTTGGGTAGGCAAGTCACAGATGTTATACAACAGATTGAAAACAGCTAATGATATTCCACGTTAAAAATAACAGCGGGGGAGAGGGATTTCCAGTTGACAATGCAATGAATATTTGTAGCAATGTTTACAAGGGAAATCCAGATCAATTATACCTCCCCCGACCGGGTTTTCTCTGGTCATGCTGGAGATGACGTTCACATCATATCCACTAGATGTCAGTGTCTCCTAGCTTAAGAGTTCATCTTCTCGGAATGCAACTTGTCTGTGGGAATGTTTGTCGATTAATGTCAGGTTTATATAGTGCTCTACAAAACGCTCGTTATTAAAACAAGGCGTGACCTCAAAATTCAATTTTCTCTTAAGCTATTCTGAATGATTTATAAAAAAGAGACCCAGCTTACTTACGCAGTTTATTGAATATGTAAGGGTGAGGAGTTTTGTATTTGTGAATAAAAGATTTTTTTTTCTTTTATTCGACTACATGGTATTCCCAATATTCCGCCCGAGGCCGGACTTGTCAAAAAAGCGGCCGACAGCCCTCCAGAGTAACATAAAACAATTAGGCTGCACTTTCATCTAGTATCTCTGTTCAAGTCCTTTTAATCAATTAAGCATGAAGCCGCTCAGCGTGTCGGTCCGTCGGCCCCTTCGCGGCTCAGATGAAAGGCGGTTCTAACTTTGAGAGACGGCCGCACCTGGGCAGAGGAGGGCCAGCACGGATGCGCCACCTCCTCCCCTCCCTGCCTCCGCCACCCCTTTCCATGCATGAGTTCTGTACTTGGGATAGGCATTAAATTCCATTGGTGCGGTAATTGCGCGGTATGAGCTGCCCCTGCCTGATAAATATGCATGTTAATCACCTCCTGTGCCTATCTTTGCACATCACTTGGCGGTGAACATATTCTCCCCTCCGGGTAGCGAGAGATCGGCACCGCTAAATCCATCGTCCTTACGTTTGATCCCCCAGACACGTGATCCCCCATATACTTAGTGCGAAAAAAAAGTTATTACGAGCTGACATTATCTTTCCTTTCTTAATACTTAAGTGTGTAGATGTTGAATCAAATTCTACATAGTAGCAAAGAGAGCTCTTGGTCGTGTCTTTATCATTTTGGCTATATTTTTGCATTAAGTTTTTCTTTTATTTGTTTATTTTTATTTATTTATTTATTTTTCCAACAAAATCTAGTGATAGTTTTTTGCTGGATTTTAATCCCCCCCTCATTGTAGTCCGAAGTAATCAACTGAGATTGATTTTCGCCAAACCAAGCGCATGCCCCAACATTCTTCTCTCTGGGGCACGCCAAGCGCTCCCGAGGACGCTCTGACATTTCAGCAGTTGCCCACCGCTGTGTTAATCCCCTCCAAATGAGGACGGGGGTGGATGTCAATGTACAATGAATGGCAGTATGTCAATAGCAATTTACGTTGTTTTTTAGGTTGCAAAGTGATTAGACGTTTAGCGAAGTTTACGCAACGTCTGCATGGCGCGTTGAAATGCATTTCCGTGGCCCACGTGAAATTCAGGTGCTGCATGTAGTAGTTAAGAAAAAAAAGAAAGAAAACTGTTAAACCAGATGTGGCATGGACTACATATCTAAACCGAACGATGGTTAAGCAAGGCGCAAGCTACAAAGGAAATGTAATAGGCATAGCCTGCTAAGAGGCAATCTCATGTAGCCATTTAAAAAATATCCTGTAAAAAGAACATTTCTGAGCGGAAATATTGATATATAATACTTGCGTTGGCATTATGCTTCTATTACCATATTTTATTAGATCAAACAAATTTCACTTAACAAAAGCTCAGAGTGTTATGACAGTAAGCCTATGCCAAGTGACCCCGGCTGTTATTACCATATCTATGAAATATAATGACTTCATTCACTTTTAAAGGGCTGAACAAAAAACATATTTAAAATTTGATTGTGGCTACGAAAAGATGAGAGGAAGTATAGCAATGGCATGGACACATGTTAGCTACTTGGTACCGAAATCCAAGCCTGGCTTGTAATGCTAATGTTATTCCTGTGGCAATTTCAGGACCTCGCAAACAATAGGCTTTTAGTTCCCAGTCACCCGACAGGCTTTAGTGTGAAGGAGGTAGGGGCACGCGGAGAGGAGGCAGATTTCACAGCAGGCAAACACCGACCGCAGCCAGCGAGACGCTCGTCTTCTCGTCTGTGGCCTTTTGCGAATCCGCATAATTTGGAATATCTTTCTGAATACTTGTGTAGTGTGTCATACATAAGGAGAATAGTGAACCACACCTATTTCGTCCTGATACTGTATGAAACCAGATCTGGACTAGAAATAGTTATTGGGAGTGGAATGTTGGTCTTTCCTCAATGCACATATACTTAGTTTAAACCTCCATCTGTAACCAAAGTAAATCTTGCTGCACAAACCTTACTCTTTCGAGCATTATGCTTCTAAACTATGACTGTCGGACAAACATGTTTCTTTGAGTCAAAAGTGCGGCGACGTTAGTTCAGTGTCTTGTTGACGGTGGTTCAGTGGTGTATGCTATAGCCTTGGCAGTCTAGGGTTGAGGCTTTGATTGCCAGGACCGTTGGTAAGGTGTTGCATATCTAAAACCAGAGGTATGTATATTACGCAACTTTAGATATATTCAAATTATGACTGAATTAGCCATTGGAAATGAATGGAGGGGAAAATGAACAGATGTGGAAGTGGGGCTAGAGACTTTGGGCTTGATGATAGTGTATTATATTGGGTCAAATTTTTTAGGGCCCTTGTCAGTTGGAATTGATCAAACCCTTCCTTTACAGTGCCCCTGGGTGGAGGGATTTAAACCTTCAAACAATTTCATTTAAAAATACAGATAGGATGCGCAGTCTTGGATATCTGTGGGCCATGATGATTAACCCCGTGTAAACATGACTATTCATGGGGAAACTAAGGCCACCTTTTGGAGATTTTGTGTCTTTAGCTAGCTGTAAATGATGCTAAATGCACCATACACGTCTTAATGACATGAGCGAATGAAACACGAAGCCGGTCTTCTATCCTCCAGCTCTTAAAAATGCGAATTTTTCCAACAACATAATAACGTGTCTATATTATGAATTCCTTTTGGATAAGATTCAGACCGCGGGTTCCCGGGGCGGCACTGGCAGAAATGAACGTAGGGAGGAAAACCGTGGTGGAAGAAGATTGCATCGACAAGCCCGAAAAATTCCTGAGAAGAAATAGTTCAGCATTACGGTTTGTCTCTATACTAAAACGCGCCATGATTGACGTGACAAACAGCGATATAAATTACCCTGGATATAGATTTGTTTTCTGTTCTGTAGGCTAATTAAACCTGTTTGATTAAATAAATGTTTGCATCGATTGTATGCGGGCATGGAGATGGAGGAGGCTCTATTTTATCTGGCACAGTGAGCTGGTTCCGTGACAAAATAAATTGTACTTGAGCCTGAAAACAAGACGCGAGAGCACGGAATCGTAATCAATCATAGCAGCATCCGTCTAAATAAACACGGTCCAACTTCAGGCTCCTTTTGATAAACTGCCACAGTGGGACCGTGAGTGCTTTGCAGGCCGGCACGTTATCTATTACTTTACAGTTCTCCTGGGGGTGTGATTGGGGGAAAAAAAATTGCCAGAGCAATTATCTGCCTTATTTTTATTTCTTTATTTTTTACCAACTGCAATTTGAATTGCTGACTCCATTTGCAGAAGGTCTTGCCAATTAAGTCAGAGGCACGGATCTGCATTATCCACGCGTTGGGTGTGACATCTTAACAGTCCATAGTTCAGAGCCTATCCCTCAGACAGCCGGCCTCGGGGTCCTCGTTGCTGACAGGGTCTTGCTGCTGCCCAGTAGGCCTGTCTCGGGATTTTCGAGGAGCGGGAAACGCCACACAACAGCTGGAATTCTGTGGTTGTCCAATGCTCAGTGTCTGGCAAAAGAACCGGAAAAAAAATAAAATAAATACTTCTTCGACATTTGCATTCACAATAAATCCGGCAGAATATTGGTATCAGTGAAAACAGAAAATTAGCACAGGAAACGCCACTGAACTCCAATAATAATAAATTCGAATGAATATTTACGAAATGCATCTCGAGTAACGAGTGTAGAACCAGTTAGGTTTTCAGTAAAAGGTAATGCAGTGTATCAGACAACCCAGCAAAAAGACATTATAGAACACAATCAAAGGCACGTCATCAGGGGAGTGTCTGACCTGAGCACGTACTCTTCAATAAGAAGTGAACCCGCTGGTCCTCAAAAGTGCAACGCAGGCGAGAAAATTCCAGTAGTCTCTTACGCAAGCAGGCCAGACTCACCGGCCTGTTGAAAGCCATCACATACCAGCAAGCTTTTCAGAATGAACAAATAGCCTCAAAACATTCTGCTAATATGCTAGCTGGCCAAAATTCCTCCTTGTTCTAATGCAGAGGAGGCCAGGATTAAGTTTGACCCAGTGTGTCACAGTGTGACATTCACCAACAAATTTAGGTACCCCGGCCAGCTTGCGAAGATTTAGGCCAGTTTGGAGATTAAGCTTATAAACTTCCAGCCATCAACGCATGTCCCACCCAAGCAACATTTATTCATTACAGGCTTGTTTGGGTTTAGAAAAAAGACTAAATTAATTACAGTAACAGCTGCTTTTGGAAAACATCAGTGCATTGTGGGAACAAACCCACTGGTTCATTTGTGCCACTTAAACCACAATCGGCCATTCAACAAAATGAAGGTTAATAAATCTTTTGGGTAGCTGATCGTACAAATCTTTGGATTACTTAATAGTAATTTTAATTGGCAGTAATAATAATAATATAATAATAATAGTAATATATGCATTGTTTCACCATTGCCAGTATTGCTAGATCTTCACAAATATGATGTCACAAAAACAAATCGTGCCCTCAAGTAACAGACTGATTCACACAATTTGATTGTTGGCCAATTTATTTGATCAAAAAACGTCAGGGGTTCAGTTTCAACCATAAGCGGCAGACAGGGTTCACCCCCGGTGCCAGGGCTGAAGTCAGTGCTTTAGAATGCTGGAATATTCCTTCTCTGTATCTTACAAAATAAACAGAAACACAAGTGGATGGCAACACTGAAGTAAATATTGTGTTTAATATGCAAACATCAGTGACGATACTGATATTAGTCCAGGTAAGATGAAGCACATTGTACATAGGAGGGAAACCTTGCTTGTTATACAGTGTGCTCTGTTTTTTTTTTTTATGAAGGAAGAGCACAGTCCTCTAACATACATAATCATCGTCCAAAGTCTACATTACAAATTTAGCAGCAACATGTTAACATTGAAAACATGGATAAACAGGGATAACAAAGTAGTTTTATTTAGAAAAAGTCACAGTTTTTCTTAGCATAAATGTGTTAAAAAGGTAAGGATTCTGTAAAAGGTCTAGTTTTCCTAGGGAACTTTTCTAAACACCATTTAATCTCTGTAAAATACATTGGGAAAAAGTAACTTTCTACATGTATACTCTAATATAAAGACTTTTATTTCTGGCACAGTACAAATTCTCAGGAGATTTGACAAAAATATACAAGGCTTTGTTTCACTTCACATTTTAAGATTAAAATGTAACTAAGGTTTCTGGAAAATACAACAGTCTCAGTGGTCAAAAGGAAAAAAAAAGGAAAGAAATCTTTCAAACCAAATAGGACAAGCATGTTAGTTTATCTATCCCACAGATTGACTGTCTTTTTAATACAAAAATATCAGGACAAATATAAATTAATATATATTAAAAGACTGTATTATATAAGGGGATGAACTACCAAATGATCAAAGATATTTTTGATACAATAAATACTTGTCAGTGACATTGTGAATACTGAGCCGACAGCCAGAGACATGATAAAAAAAAAGACATCGTTTAACCAAATTACTAATCATATGTCATTAAACTATATTTCTTACATCCACGCCCCCCCCCCCACCCTCCCCATAACATTTAAATTACAACGCATTAATACTGGAAACAAGGTTCACTAAATATTTATTTTTTTGCTATCGTACATGTGTTGGATTTGTGCAGGTAGGGTTCACGATGCACTCGATGTGCGCGTGGACCTCATCTTGGGTTTGTAAGTTCATCGCCTTCAGTAGATGAGTCTAAAGGTGAGATATGTAATGAATCTGCTTGTGTGCAGGCTTCAGCCTTCCTCTGGGACGCGGTTAGGCCGGTGTCACGGTGCGACGTGGAGAAGACTTCGTGATGATGTCACAGCGAGCACAGCACCTTTCGTTTTTCGTTTAATTCCCTTTTTCCTACAAGTCGTCCCGCTCGCTGGTGTCGCTCGCGACGCAGGACTGGCAACTTTCGTTCTTCACTCCAAAACGGACTCCTCACTCCCGCACGAGTTTTAACTCCGAAAGTCACGTAACGTCTAACATTAAAAAATACGACTGTATTAAAAATAAAATTAAAAACAAAACAAAAAAAAAACAGACAGTGACCTGCTAAGCGTTGTACTCTGTCTCTTCACTTGCGGTAAAAGAAGCCACCAGTTCTTCCTGGGAACAAAACGATCATGTCGCACGTCCCGGGCTGGCAGCAAATGAAGAAAATAGTCATCTATGTTTTTGTCTTTTTCTCTCTCTCTCCCATTCATAATAAAAAATAAGTCTGTCCTTTATTTTACAATATATTTCAATATTTCCACTATGGAAGCATTAATTAGTCCAGCACTGCCAAAAGGTGTGATTTTTAATTTATTTTTTTGTTGTTGTTGTTTTCCTTAAAAAAAGGCGACATGTTACAAAAAGGTGGGGGGGGGACATTTACGAGGGACACTTTGTACAGCCGCACTTGACCACCTTCTCCACCTCCTCCACGAAGGACGAGCCGTCGGTGCACTCGAAGGCGTATTTCCGCCTCTTGCTGCGCAGCGCCCCGCAGCACTGACCGCCCGCACAGCCTCCGCGACACTCTAGCCGCGAGACCTTCTCGGTCGTCTGGCACGCGGCGTATCCCTGCTGCTTCTGATAGTTATCTCGGATCCGTTCTCCTCGGCAAGCGATTTCTGCAGGAGAGGGAGGGCGGGAGGGGGGGGACCGTTATTTGTTACTCTTTCTCATCGTTCTGAAGTTTCTCCAGCGTGGATAGATCTTCCACGTGGATAGACTGCCCACAGTGATGATCGTAGTTTATTTATCTATACAACTGCATATAACCAAAAGTACAAGGAATCCTTTGTGCTTTTTTTTTTTTTTTATTTAGCCCATCTTGCTCTCCTATGAGACACACACCGAAGTCAGAGCAATGCATGGGTCAAGGTGCCGGGTCAGCCATTAATCCAGGACCCCCGGGGCAGCTTTTGGGGTTAAGGGCCTCGCTCGAGGGCCCAAGAGTGATATGATTACTCTGCCAGCCATGGGCTTCGACCCGGTGACCTTCCGGGTACAGGCACAACTTCCTAATCCACACTGTCACATACAAGTTAAATGGAGAAGACTTTGGGACTTTTACGTAAGCGTTGAGCGGTGTGGAGGAGGCTCCGTCCTCGTGCCACTAGACAAAGTGCCAAAATGCCATCCATAAGAAGTATCAGATGAAGACATAGTTATAATTCATTATTTAGGCTGGCCTGTAGATCGATCTTTCGACTTTCCACAGAATAAACAATGTAACATCATCGCTAATCTGCTAACGTGTGTTGGCTTTTTCAGAACACAAAGAAAATATCCGCATGACTCAGTTTTCCTTGCATTACTGTGTGCTAAGTGTGTGTAACTTACAATGCTGTGCTCAAACCTGTCTTTGTATGATCAATAGATTGGAATTTGAAGTACTTTTTACTTTTGTTACGTACTCTTAAAACCAGTTTTTTTTTTTTACTTTTATATGAGTAGTGTTTTTACTGAATGACTTTTGCTTTTGCTTGAGTAACATTTTGGTGTGTTACCTGTAATTTCTCCACCACTGATCATGTGAGATATATCTATTCTCTTATTGGCTGCGCATTGGAGAGGTCAGAGGTGGAAAGGTCAAAGTTAAATTTGGAGCGCAGTGTCAGAAACGGACAATCTGAGCAAAAATGGAGTGTCCAACCTAGCACACCGCTTGACGCTTATCATGTAGAAACCATCTTATTCTGATGGAAAGATCATATATCAATATACTGCAAATATTCAAATATTCATATTAATTTAGGTCAACCTGGTCTCTCGTAACAAAGCAATTATTTTTACACAAAAAAAATAAATAAAATGAACCAGCAGCATGGGGGTTTATAAGATGTTGAGGAGGAACACTGGTTCAAAAGAAAAAGACATGACTGGGATTGTATTTAAAGATGACAGACTTTATGATTTAAGGACACAGCAATATGCATGCACACATATGCTTTGGATGAACGTTCATGAACTTAAATAAAAGGTTTATTTACAACACTGTTTCACAACCCAGACAATGCGCAATTTTACTCCTGCCCAGCTATCAGCGCCCCTGTACCAGGAATTTGGAGTTTCTGATTGGCTGGGAGCTGGGAGGGAGCAAAGGTATGGCCTGGCTGGGGATTCCCATGGACTGGGTTGGGAAACACGAATTTATGTGATCAGCAAGCGATGACTTAAAAGGAGAGGATGGCCCTGAGTCTGTATCCCCTGGAGGGTCTCACCTGTCTGAACCGCGAAGGGCTCAGGGAATAATCAGAGGAGGCTGAGAGGTCAGAAGCAGAGTATAGCATAAGAATAGTATCAGAATCACTGGGGGGTATTTCATAGTTGGGGGGTGGGGGGGGGAGAGAGACACATAAAAACAAGCAGCCAGAGAGGAAAGGTCAATTAATCATCTGACCGCATCGAAAAATGCAACAGAACATTTCTGAAAAGGTCACTAACAATGTCGTGCAGCACACAGTTAACAAAAATAATATTTTGCTTCTGAAAAGGTTAAAGACCAGCAATATCCCAAAATATTGTAGTTTTAAAGATAAAGCATGCAAGCTGTTTTAACCTGAAATGCTAAAGGACGCTGGTAAACAAATGTCATTTATTCAAGAATTTCCCAGAGCACACACTTCATCATTGTCAATAAATTTATATTGAGTTACTTTCAATACAAAGAAGTGTTGCTGTAGTACATGTCGATAGCACAAAATGCTTATTGTGCCACATTTTCTTTATAAAACTGAAAAATTAATTGTGACCCATAAACGTAGTACAGACATGACATAAAAGGCCCATAAAAACATGCTTTGGCAAAAAAGAAAAATGCCGTCTCAACATGAATATTAAAAATGTGGACCATTAGACTATATTTTTTCTAAGGTTCATTTTCTTAATGTGTTAGTTTTGTTTAATATGATTCAGTCAAGAAAAAACCGAGACAAAGAAACCGGCAAACAGAGAGTTCTTGGTACGCAGAGTGGTTCTGATTGGTTGTGATGGAGAGTGACTCCGCCTTACCTCTGTCACAGCCTTCTCCCGTATATCCGCTGTTACACTCGCAGTATGCTTTTCCCAAGCCCGACAGCCTACACTTCCCATGCTTGCATTTAATAGACTGACATGGGTTGAAAACCTCCTCCTCCTCATCACACAGGACACCGGTAAAGCCCGGCTGACACCTGCAGCTGTAGGAGTAGGCGTTGATGGGCAGACATGCGCCGTGGGTGCACCTGCAGGGGGCGCAAGAGTGACAGTGAGGTGCTGAGCCACGGTGTGAGAATGCGTCGCGGGTCGGCACGGAGCCCTCACTAGGGGGCGCCATCATTTCGTGGAAAGCCGCCATGGCTGTTCTGTGCGAGGCGTGTGCAGAGCTGGCCCAATCGTTTTCGGGGCCTGAAGCAAAATTTGATTAAGCTAGTAGTCATTTGTCATCCTCCTTCCCGGTGTGACAGGCAGATCAGAAGGGAGGGGGCCCCCTGGTGGCCACTGGGCCCTAGGCTGCTGCTTAGTTTGTTTATGCCTTGGCCAGCCCTGGATGTGTGGACCCCAGTTGCGCCTGTAGCTGGCCATATCGATCTTAAAAACCCAAAGTCATAGCGCAACGTCATGTACGATTTTCTGCCGTATGTACAGAGGTGGGTCCAAAGAGTAAAATTGCAGACCAGGATTTTGTTTCAACCAACCAATTACATATTAAGAGTCTCAGTTACAGAGTGCTCAACCAGTTGGTTGAAACAAAATCCTGGTCTGGATTTTTACTCTTTGGACCTGGATTGCCCACCTCTGCGTATGTGTCTCTATTTACTTACCAAGGCTGGGGCAGTAATGTTCAATTTTTGGTGCATGGTTATTTTGCCACGGAATCTGTGGTGGCATCGTTCTCGTGCTCCAATCACTTCTTTTCGCCCAGTGCCAGTCAACCAATCAGGCGACACAGGCAACCGCCTAGGGTGCCATCTTTTGAAGGGGCGGCGACTCGGCACGCAGATTTCAGTTTGTCTCAGGCGGATGGGTGTCGGTGGTGCTGCTTGCCACACGGGGGCGCCACAGGGGGCCGCGGCCGGACTTGCCTACGCCACAGCGGGTGGCACTCACTTGTTGCCCTGACAGGGGTCGTTGGTCTGCTGGTCGCACAGTGCTCCGGTCCAGCCGGCCTCGCACTCGCAGGCGAAGCTGGAGCGGCCCGTGGCGTGGCAGGTGCCGTGCAGACATGCCGGCTTCTGGCACGGCTCGCAGCCGGGCAGGATTCCGTCCTGCAGCTGGAACTGCGCCAGGTCCTGCAGCTCGCTGTCGATGTACAGGTTGCGGATGCAGCCGTGGAAGCTGGTGCCGTTCTGCCGGGGCCCCTGATGCAACGCCGCCATATTTGCCGTGACCGGCATCCCTGCGGGAGTCAATTCCCAGGTCTCCGTCAACCTCTGCAGTCGTGAACCCCCCTGAATGAGCCCCGGCGCTCAAACTTCAATGCGTCTAACAGGCTCAGTATTTCTCGATGGAAAACTTCACTTACATTTATTTTTCAGAACATTTCTACCCAAAGAAAGTGGGATCAGACAGTCCCTGGAGCAAGTGGGGTTAATCAAGGGTCCAAAAGCAAGGGTCCAAACGGTGACATCAATGTACCGGCCACGGAATTTGAACCGACGACCTTCCGGCCGTGGGCACAGAAGGCTGGCTCTCTGCACCAGCCCCATCAGCGTGATTAATTGTTTATAAACTACAGGTCAGACAGCTTGGTGCAGGCGGGCCAATGGCGAGCGGGTGAACAGACACCCCTTACCGCTGACCTGGCGGCAAGTCCCTGACAGAGGGGCCAGCCGGGAGGAACAGCCCGAATCCGACATGTGGCACGCGACCGGGCGGCCATCTGCCGCTGCCGAGCTCGCAGGCATCGCCAGCGGACGCCAGAGTCAGAGTGTGAAGCCGCAGAATGCAGCAGAAGAGCATTTCTCCACTGCCAGAGTGCAGACCGCCACCATTTAGCTAATCGTCGCCCCGAAATATCCACCTATCCGTCTTCAATAACCGCTTAATACGCGGTCACTATGAGCCTGGAGCCTATCCCAGGATGCACAGGGCACGAGGCAGGGGGACGCCCTGGCCGGGATGCCAGTCCATCGCAGGACACATTCTTACAATCACACACTAAGGGCAGGCTGCAGTTTCCAACTCTCCCCGAGACACAGGGCGTGTAAGAACATGCAAAGTGCTCGCATGACAATCCTGGAGGAGAGGTCACAGTGTCACCTACAGAACCTCTGCGTCTCCCGTACATCATATATTCCACTAATGGAGGGGTTAATCTTACTTTCGACATCCATTTAAGTCGTACAACTGACAAAGGAATCCTAAATTGGGCATCTGTGCAGATCTCCGTGGCGAGATTAAGTACGCCCACTCTTATGTGCACAGGAGCGTATTAGAAATATAATTTGGCATCACTTTAAATCCTCTCTGGCATCAGGGGCTTTTATGGAAAACAATCCATACATCTTGCTTTGTGTGGCCTGCGGAATTTGCTTAGCTTGACTCCTCCAGAAAATTGCACCATTCATAAAGACCAAGGTGAACCTTGTCGTTTTGTATAGCTAATCTTAGCGCGGTCACAGGGAGCCAATGGGATCTGTCTGACACAGACCCCCCCCCCCCCCCCCCCCCCGCCCTCACCGCAGCAGGGACTAGAGCAGAAAGCGGGTGAAATGAGCCCCATGCTGAAAACAGCAAAACGTTACATAGAACATACAGCACGATGGTAATATGTCCATCCGACAATGAAATAGAGTGTTTATCATCTTCCGATGCCGTTCAAAATAGCCCCGTAATGTCCACCGACTGGCTGTAAATGGCAGCATCTCGCAAACCCTTAGCACTTATTCTTAATGACAACGGCACTTCTGGAGGGCTGGAGAGGGACGGTGGTAAGGAGATCCCATCTGCCCGAGAAGCCTCTCGACGGTGAACGTTTGAGGCAGCCTGTCCACCAGTGGGCTCGAATTCCCACCCTAATACTGGGGCGGGGCTTGCAGTTGCCGGCCAATAGCAGGACGCTGTGTACACGTTTCAGATGTGTGGCAAGTAACGATGTGTGGTTTAATTAGCATGCTCAGGGGTGGGGCTTCCTTCATTCCTGCATTAGGAATTGCGTATGTGTACGTCCCATCTCTAAGAGGGATGGAAAATTACGGGTGTTTAATTACCATACATAATGCAGAGTCTGCCCAACAATGTCAGTCCCACTTTTCAAACACAGCAATTAAAGGGGTGTGGTAATTAGCATACTCAATACAGACTCCGCCCACAGTGTCAACCCCAACCTTTCAAATACATAGGAAAAGCAGCGGTATAATTAGCATGCTAAGACAGTCAATCCCAACCTTTCATATACACAGCAAAGGGGTGTGGTTTAATTAGCATACTCAAACTCCGCCACTCAGTGTCAATCCCAACCCTTCAGATACATAGCAAAGGGGGAGGTATAATTAGCATACTAAAAGGGACCCCACCCACAGTGTCAATCCCAACCTTTCATATACACAGCAAAGGGGTGTGGTTTAATTACCATACTCAAACAGACTCCGCCCTTCCACTCCCACACTCTCCTTCTATAATTTGGGAGGATGACGTCATGACCCGCAAAGTGCTTAGAGTGGGTGGCCTTACCCCCTACGTAGAGCGGTGAGTCTATGCTGAGCGTGGACTGCTTGGAGAGGGTGCTGATGGACTTGGGGCTGCCGCCATCGATGGAGAGGGAGAGGGTCTGCTCGAAGGCCACCAGCTCCACCACGTGGAAGCTGCCGTCATTAATGGTCTCCACACTGGGAACACAGAGCAGCAGCCACTTTAAGTGCGTGGCTAGATGTGACACGTACCCTCCAGTTTCAGCATTACTGGCTCCGGAAATGTAAAAGAAATCCGTTTTGAAAAGAAATGAACAGTCAGCTCTGGAACTGGACGTGAGAGAGAGGGCTGTAAGAATGCCTGGAAAAGCCAAACAAAGAAATGGGCCTTTTTTCCCCATAATATAGATACTGAGGCACTGGGAAGTAGGTTTTCACTGTCCCCAAGGCAACCATAAAAACATAAGCCAAAAAAAAAAATAAACAAAGCAAAAAGACAAAAAATAGTGGCCATTTCTGCTGGCAGAAGGCTGGCCCCCTAAACATCAGCTATGCCAAGTTATGGGGGATATAAAAGCCGACGGTAGCCCCTACTGCCCATGGAGAATGTGCATATGCACAGAAGGAAAAAACACTCCACATATACAACTTTTATGGCGATTCTGAATTATTCACCATGACCCATTTAAATGCGATTTCCACGTGTTAAACGTTTAAAATAAGACACATCTAAGGTCCACGAGGAAAATACGGCTTTGTTTTACCAAGGACAGCACTCCGAGCATCGCTTTTCTAATTTAGCCCATAAACAGATGGCGATCCTGGAGGGGACGTTAAAATGTTTCCTTTCAAATGTAAACAAATAAAATGCGTTCCAGCCACGCGTAACCGAGCGCGCGTTTAACCGTTGCCATTTTCCTCGCTGTTTTGCTCATTATGGCAAAGCAAACATCTCACTTTTACGTCTTTACTGTTTCGAATTTCGCCTGGAAAACCAGGATGAGGCTCCAGATGGGGTCTCGTGTTTCCGAGGGGGAGAACAGGACCAGGACCAGTCCCCAGGGTGGGCCTCAGGTGAACTCCACACCACACCAGTGCCTTGCAGGGGTGCGTTACCTGTAAATGGCCGACGGTGGATAGGAGCCGGTATCGTAGCTGACTCGCAGGCGCCCTCTGTAGAGCTCGACGGCAATGTGGTCACTGTCACCTTTGTAGAGCAGGATCCCGTTGTCTTCATCTGTGGCGATCTGTAAGAGAAATACCAACGGGTCACTCCCCAAGTCCCAAGTGCGAGGTCATAAAAAGGGGGGAAGTTAGGATGATTCGAAGGACCTCTGAGTGTCCTTAGAAACACAACAGGACTGGCCTCGTTTAGTTTGCGGGAGTTTTACTAACACAAAAATGTTGGGCTGATTGAAAAATGACTGGTTCAGAGAAAACCAATCAGACTGCAGAGGAGGCGGGTTCAAGCAACTAGAGGAGGCGGGACCAACACATCTGATTGGTCTGACATCTGACAAAAGACTGGTTATCTCTCTGAACCAAATAATCTTATACTTTCATGGGGCCCAAAAATTCTGGCGGTACCCCTGCAAGGCTGGACTTGCAGGCTTATCTAGGCTGTAGCCCAAGGCCCAGAGTTATATGGGGGCTCCAAATACATTTTTTTGGTTGACAGAGGAGCATTTTATGTTGAATGTAGTGCCCCTACGCTGACCTTAGCCCAGGGGTCCTCACCCCCCAAAATTTGGCTCTGCCTTTGTGTCCCTCGTTTCACCTATGCTGCACATTACGCCTACTATTTTTATTAAAATATGAATGATTATGATAATCTGCACACACAATGCCCTCTAATATGTAGGCATGAATAAAGCTGCTTTCAGTAATGGACCTGCAACGCACAATCTATCCGGTCCAGAGATTGGGTATAATTTCCCCCAGTTGAACGAGTACCCCGGACAGCTCTGAGACGTCAAATTCCCTAAATGAAAAACCCTCGACTGCAGGTGTCTAATGGCCCAGGAGGCAAGCCAGAACCGATATTGGAGATTCGGGAAACTGACGGGCACTTATCAGAATCTCCATGGGCAATGAGAGCCATGCAGAGCAAAGTGCATTTTGGGAAAAAAGTAAATGAGAATGATTTCCGGTACCTACATCAACTGGGCACTCGTTTCTCGTATTACATTTTCTCGTACATCATCCTCTCATAAGTGTCAGAGATTTCTCAGCGTGAGGACAGTTTTGGCCACCCCCCTCGAGCTCTACCAGGAATTTCCGCCGCGGTTTTGGGAACGTACCTGCAGGGAGATGTTGGCCTGGGAGCTGATGAGGGTGGAGGGGATCTGTAGGAATGATTCGCGCTCCACGAAGTTGACGCTGACGAGCTTCTCGCATCTCTCGCCCTGGTAGCCCTGCAGGCATTGGCACTTGGGGTCTCCGCCCTTGATGAAGCACTGGGCCCCGTTTCGGCACTCGTGATTATCGCAGGGGCTCGTGCGGGGCAGCACCATCGGCGGGGAGAATTCGCAGAACAAGCCGCTGTCCAAACAAACAGGGGCCAGACAATTTTACAGGGTCAGCCAGTCCATGGAGCAGCCGAGGGTGCTCAAGAGCCTAACGGTGAAACTGGGTCATTGCGGCATTTGAACCAGCAACCACTAATTCACACTCGCTCTTTTCACTTAATGTGGTGGCAATAACCATACAAATCATTAGCCGAGGTTGTGACGAATCTGGGATATGCAGTATGCAGTATGGGACACCCTCAGTATGCAGTATGCAGCATGGGACTCTCTGAGGATGCAGTATGCAGTATGGGACACCCTC